>CM053031.1:146345198-146387050 GCA_028564925.1 Lithobates sylvaticus | reverse complement strand
ACACAGCGCGTCCAATTCACAAAGCGCCGCGCGACTCACGCATGCGCTTTGTGAAACGGGCAGTAGTCTTCGCTGCCTGTTTCCCTTACTGAGGATGGCGGCGCTGGGACCGGAGCGCCGAGGGACATCGCGGGCGCCCTGGGAGGGTAAGTGTACTTATTAACCACTTCAATACCGCCCGCTGTCATATGACGCCCACAAGGTGGATCTCCCATCCTGGGTGGGCGTCATATGACGTCCTCGGATTCCCGGCCGCCTGGGGGGCGCGCGCGCGGCATCGCTCGGGACCCGGTGCGAGTGCCCGGCAGCCGTGATGTCCGCCGGGCACCCGCGATTGCCCGTTAAAACAACGGGACCGTGCGGGACCGTGGAGCTGTGTGTGTAAACACACAGCTCCACGTCCTGTCAGCGGAGAGGAGACCGATCATGTGATCCCAGTACGGAGGAACATATGATCGGTCTTCTCCCCTTGAGTCCCCTCCCCCCACAGTTAGAATCACTCCTATAGGGACACACATTAACCCCTACAGCGCCCCCCTAGTGTTAACCCCTTCCCTGCCAGTCACATTTACACGGTAATCGTTGCAATTTTATAGCAACGATCGCTGTGTAAACGTGAATGGTTCCAAAAATGTGTCAAAAGTGTCCGAAAAAAATCGCAGATCGCCGCCATTACTAGTAAAAAAAAAAAAAAAAAAAAATTCAATAAATCTATCCCCTATTTTGTAGACGCTATAACTTTTGCGCAAACCAATCAATATACGCTTATTGCGATTTTTTTTTACCAAAAATATGTAGAAGAATACGTATCGGCCTAAACTGAGGAAAAAAATTGATTTTTTTTTTTTAAAAAAATGGGATATTTATTATAGCAAAAAGTAAAAAATATTGTGTTTTTTTTCAAAATTGTCGCTCTTCTTTTGTTTATAGCGCAAAAAATAAAAACCGCAGGGGCAATCAAATACCACCAAAAGAAAGCTCTATTTGTGGGAAAAAAAAGGACGTCAATTTTTTTTGGGTGTAACGTCGCACGACCGCGCAATTGTTAGTTAAATCGACGCAGTGCCGAATCGCAAAAAGTGCTCTGGTAAGGAAGGGTGTTTAAAAGCCCTGTATTGAAGTGGTTAATGCATGCCAATATTCTGTTTGCTTTGTTAGCAGCAGCTTGGCATTGCATGCCATTGCTGAGCCTATCATCTACTAGGACCCCCAGGTCCTTTTCCATCCTAGATTCCCCCAGAGGTTCTCCCCCCAGTGTATAGATTGCATTCATATTTTTGCCACCCAAATGCATTATTTTACATTTTCTACATTGATCCTCATTTGCCATGTAGTTGCCCACCCCATTCATTTATTCAGATCTTTTTGCAAGGTTTCCACATCCTGCAGAGAAGTTATTGCCCTGCTTAGCTTACTATTGTCTGCAAATACAGCAATTGAACTGTTTACCCCATCCTCCAGGTCGTTTATGAACAAATTAAATAGGATTGGACCTAGCACAGAACCCTGGGGGACACCACTACCCACCCCTGACCATTCCAAGTACTCCCCATTTATCACCACCCTCTGAACTCAATCCTTGTAGCCAGTTTTCAATCCATGTACTCACCCTATGGTCCATGCCAACGGACCTTATTTTGTACAGTAAACTTTATGGGGAACTGTGTCAAATGCTTTTGCAAAATCCAGATACACTGCGTTTTTAAACTCAGTTCTTCTGTTAGTGCACCAAAATCAAATTTTTTAGCCAGCAGTCTCATGCCCCGTACACACGGTCGGAAATTCCGACCACAAAATCCGTCGGATTTTTTCCGACGGATTTTGTCCGACACTGGTGTTGCATACACACGGTCAGACAAAGTTGTCGGAAAATCCGATCAATCTGAACGTGGTGACGTTCGTTGGGTACTACGGGACTACGTAGAGGCTAGTAGCCAATAGCTTTGGTCTTGCAATGTGATCTGAGCATGCGTGGCACTTTGTCCATCGGAATTCGCTACACACGATCGGAAAAAGTCCGATAGGACTTTGTTGTCGGAAAATTTGAGAGCAGGATCTCAAACTTTTTCCGTCGGAAATTCCGACGGAAAAAGTCCGATGGAGCCCACACACGGTCGGAATTTTCCGACAACATGGTCCGATAGGACATTTTCCGTCGGAAAGTCCGACCGTGTGTACGGGGCATCAGTGTGGCTGCATAGGATTGAATTCCTTTATCAGATTTCTGTCTATTATCACTGTAGCAGGGGTGTTCCCCTTTTAGGGGAAAGACGTTTTCTGTCAGCCGCAGCAGGGGACAAAACTACAGTTCCCAGAAACCCCCTGGCTCCCAGGAGGTTGGAGGTTCTTGCCCCAGAGACTGATGGGAGAGGTGATGTAAGGGAGAGGGAAGCCCCGCCTCTTCCTCTTGGGACGCGGGACGAGAGAGGAGAGAGACACCTGTGCGGACCAGCGCCGTTCAGGGCCTGAAGCCTGGGGCCTTGCAGCGGACCGGGGAGTACTGCACCTCACTGCCAGCCTGAGTGGCACTGGGACTCTCTTCTTGCTGCAGTTAGTACGACCGGGGACCCGATCGCAGGAGCCGTGGTGGACGAAGCAGGATACAGCCAGTGGAGGTCCCGGGACCAAGGACGGTGTCCGGAGTGGTGAGCGAGCGAAAGCTCATCTTATACCTGTTGCCTTGTACTGTGTGCCTATTAGACTTCCGAGGCCTATTACTTCAAGTTGCAGAAGATTGTTCCCCCACCCCTCTTTCTTTGTGGATTACAAATACTCTGCTTGAATCTTCATGTGCACCACCTCTACAGATCCTGTGCCGGTGAAGAATATTGTGTTCCCTCAAGGACTGAGCTCCATGATTAGGGATCAGGCCTGGTCCGTTAGGTAGTCACAATTAGGTGGTCGCACCACAGTGGTGCTTAGGTAACAGTCGCTACACGTGGCGCTCCGTCCCCCCCCCCATTGCGGTTCAGTTATATTAGTGTAAGACATACTGCAGGGACCTGCTTATGTATTGTAAACCAAATGTTGATGCGTGTTACCACTTTTTAACTATCAGAAGTAAAGACAGTTATATCAGCTAAAAGATTGTCTGTGAGTTTGAGTCCATCACACACTTAGAGCATAAGTGATTGTATGTGTATTAGCATATCTATATATATATATACTAACTGTGCCAGAGCGGGTAGAGCAGATTGCCGGGGGGTTGGTGGGGCTGTACTCAGGGACCCAAATCAAACTTGCGGCCCTCTTAAGTGGGGGTATCGCTACACGTGGGGGCTCGTCATCCGGGATTCTGAGACAGCGGGAAAACCCGCCAGAAGGTACCGGCATGGACCCGATAGAAGTGGGATGATGGTACACAATATGGGGCACTGATCCAGCCGCAGCGGCAGTTATTGAACTACCGGGGATATGGCAGGAAGAGGCAGTGAAACAGCTCATAATGTCCCTATCCCCATGCCACAAAGCACGGATAATGGACATGAGAAATGATGCCGGGTGTTCATACGCTCTGATAGAGTGGAGAAGTGAGACCCCAGAGCAGTTTCAGGGCCAAAGCATACAAGCGCTGGATGGCCAGACCTATCAATTGCTGCATGTGCTGCCGCGTAAGGGAGACCGTTTTCAGACGACAACCATGCTACTCCCGAAGGCGGAAGAGCAGAAGGGCACAGAGAGTCCCGCACCTGTGAAAACCACTCTTAGCGAAGAACTGTGCGCTGTCATGGGGGAGATTGTGACTCAGTGCAGAAGGGATCCCGGGGATTACCTGATGTCGGGGTACAGAAAACTCCGGATGTTTTCAGGGAGGAAACCTGTACCCTCGGGGGAAGAGGGATTTGAAGAGTGGCTAGATGGTGCCATGCAGGCTTTGGAAGAATGGGAAGTCCCAGAAGGTAGAAAGAAGCAAAGGATTGTTGGGAGCTTGAAGGGGCCTGCCTTAGAGGCCATTTGCAACTTGAAGATAAGCAGAAAAGGTTGCACTGCACAGGATTACTTAGACATTCTGGAGAGTGTGTTTGGTGGGACAGAGAAAATCACGAAGCTTACCTATCAACTGGAGCACTGTTACCAGAAGACAGGGGAGAAGTTATCGGAGTATATGGGACGTATAGACAAGATCCTGCATAGGATTATCCTGAAGAAGGGGATAGATCCGGGGAAAGTAGACGAGACCCATGCCAAGCAGGTGATGAGGGGAGCCCAACCCCTGGACCCTATTGCACTGGTACTACGCACCCGACAGGATAGGAAGAGCCTGGACTACCCCGATCTCATTCGGATGGTCAGGGAGGAAAAGGCCATGTTGGAAGAGAAACGGGACAAACAAGTGATGGGGCCCACAAAACTTCCAGTGGCGACGGTCAGGTCGGCCATAACCCCCGAAAGAGAGACAGAAGTATATGCCCTAAAGTCACAGATGTCCCAGATGATGGAGATACTGACATCTCTGGTGGCGAAAGAGGCGCCCAGTCCAAAGAGAGAAGTGAGCAGGAGGGAACTATTTCCAGTTGTCTCAACACCAGCATCCCTACCAGACTGGGGGGAGATGATCTGTTTTAACTGTGGTGGAGTTGGCCATATTGCAGCTATATGTTCCAGTCCCAAGAAGAAGAAAATAGATAGCCGCCAGCCGGCGGGAAACTCCAGAGGGCCTAGGTGGAGTGCTCTACCAAGAGTATGAAGATCAGCTGCGACCAGTGGCCTATGTGAGCCGGAGCCTGACACCCTTGGAGAAGAACTACCCTACCCATAAGTTGGAGTTCTTGGCACTCAAATGGGCAGTAGTCGATAAATTAAGAGACTATCTTTATGGGGCCGAATTTACTGTAAAAACCGATAACAACCCTCTGACCTACCTATTCACCACCGCCAAGCTGGATGCAACTGGACACAGATGGTTGGCGGCGTTATCTGGATTCAACTTTAGCCTCAAGTACAGGCCAGGGGCTGGAAATAGGGATGCAGATGCCCTGTCCCGAAGATCTCATGTCATGGCTGATGATTGGGAAGACTGGACCCAAGTGGCACCAGAAGGAGTGCGAGCCCTTTGTCAGGGGGCTGAACTCCAAGCTAGAGGAGGATCCAGAGCCGAAGAGATAGGAGTCACTACAGTGGGAGTCCCCAAACATTACTGTGGGGTCACTCGACTGGAAGAGGAGTGCCTACCGAAGCTGTCCAAAAAGGAGTTAAGGTGTGACCAATTGGAAGACCCCATGGGGAAATTGGTCCTGGAGGCATTGGAAAACAAAAGTCCAGAGGGGCTTCGACATCACCCTTCCAAAGAGGCTCACCTGCTGAGGAAAGAGTTAGATAAACTACAGGTGCATCAGGGAGTGGTCTACCGAAGGGGCCCCTCTGATAGCGCAGAAGATAAGTGGCAGTTGTTTCTCCCAGAGAAGCATCGGGAGACTGTGCTAATTGCCTTACATGACCAGCATGGTCACCTGGGGGCAGAGAGAACTTTCCAACTTGTCAGAAACCAGTTCTATTGGCCCTGTATGAGGGCTGAAGTGGAGGAATATTGCCATTCCTGTGCACGATGCATCCAGAGGAAGACGTTACCCCATCAAGCTGCCCCAATGGGCCATCTACAGAGTCAAGGCCCAATGGATCTGGTATGCATTGATTTTCTCTGCCTCGAACCCGATTTGAGTGGATTGGGAAATGTTCTGGTGGTAACCGATCATTTCACCCGTTATGCCCAGGCTTTCCCAACCAAAGACCAGAAGGCTTCTACCGTGGCCAAGGTGCTCCTAGAAAAGTACTTTGTTCATTATGGATTACCACAGAGAATCCACTCAGACCAAGGAAGGGACTTTGAGAGTCGCCTGATCCGGAAGTTACTGGACTCTTTGGGAGTAGAGAAGACCAGAACTACACCATACCACCCTCAAGGAGATGCCCAGCCTGAGAGGTTTAACCGGACCCTATTAAACATGCTTGGAACTCTAGAGACGGAGAAGAAGCAGCATTGGAGCCAACACATATCAGCTCTGGTGCATGCCTACAACTGCACCACAAGTGATGTGACGGGTTTCTCCCCCTACCGGCTCATGTTTGGGAGAGAAGCAAGATTGCCAGTGGATCTGGCCTTTGGCATTTCCCTAGACCATGCCTCTGCTACCTCCCACAAGGGATACGTGGACCGGCTGAGACACAATTTGAAAGTAGCATACGAAAAAGCTCAGGCGGCCTCAGACCAGAGGGGGGCCCGAAACAAGCGGAACTTTGATCTGAAGGTTCGAGTACAAGACCTGCAGCCTGGGGACCGTGTACTGTTACGCAATCTAGGAATCCCTGGAAAACACAAGCTTGCTGATAGGTGGAGATCAGAGCCATATGTCATCTGCAGAAAGCTACCTGGATTGCCTGTGTATAAGTTAAAGCCAGAGGGGAGAGTGGGGCCCTTGAAGACCTGGCATAGGAATCACTTACTCCCACTCACTGAAGCAGTCAGAATACCTCCAGTGAGAGACTTGCCTGAATCTGTTCCCATTCTGGATACCCCCAGACCCAACACTCGGTCCCAGACCTCCCGAGCTATGGATGGACAAGACCCCCAACTGGCTGAAGAGGAAAAGAGAGAACTTGAATGGCTATGGCCTTCAGGAAATTCAGGAAATTCAGGAAATTCCGCCATAGATCTTCCACTTACTGAGGATGTGGAAGATGGAACATTGAACCCAGAAGCTACAGAGTTCATCCCATCCAGTGTTGTGCCCGAGTGCTGGGAAGATATCCCTGGCCTCTGCTCAGAAGAGGAGGAGGTAGATGTTCCAGAACCAGTGATGCTGCCAGAATGTGTTCCTGAAGAAGAGCCTGTGGCGCCAGAGCCTGAAGTCCCAAGAGAACAAAGAGCTTGCAGGGTTGTGAGGCCTCCGAAGAAGCTAACTTACCCCCAAATGGGAAAAAGCTCAGAGGACTCTGTTATGACAGCTAGGAGAAGTGCTGAACGCTCTGACCCATCCACTGTTCATTTAGTGGGGGACAACCCCAGCTCACTCTCTGGCACAGTTAGACAGGTCGCCCTCACTGAAGCGACCTGTAGACAGGACAGCTCCCCGCCCTATGATGATTGGTGGGAGGCTCCTCTGTCTATCTTATGTGAACGCATTGATTCAAGAAGGGCTGTTAGATCAAACAATGTCTTTGGGGACCAAAGATTCAAAGTGGGGGGAGTGTGTAGCGGGGGTGTTCCCCTTTTAGGGGAAAGACGTTTTCTGTCAGCCGCAGCAGGGGACAAAACTACAGTTCCCAGAAACCCCCTGGCTCCCAGGAGGTTGGAGGTTCTTGCCCCAGAGACTGATGGGAGAGGTGATGTAAGGGAGAGGGAAGCCCCGCCTCTTCCTCTTGGGACGCGGGACGAGAGAGGAGAGAGACACCTGTGCGGACCTGCGCCTTTCAGGGCCTGAAGCCTGGGGCCTTGCAGCAGACCGGGGAGTACTGAACCTCACTGCCAGCCTGAGTGGCACTGGGACTCTCATCTTGCGTGTCCCCCCCCCCATTGCGGTTCAGTTATATTAGTGTTATGCGGCGTACACACGAAGGGACAATCCCGCGGGATTATCCTCTGGACTGAAGTCCAGCGGATAATCCCCTCGTGTGTGGGCGCCGGCGGACTTTTTGGCGCCAAAGTACGGCGGACTAAAGTTTCAGGTTTTGTTTTCAAATTATCCGCTGGACTTGGAAGTCCAGCGGACAATCCCGCCGTTAGTGGGCAAGTCCGCGGGACTTTTGAAATGAAGGGACTTGCCGCTCATCGGCAAGTCCGTTCATTTAGCACGTGACTTCAGGTTACGTAGCTAGCGTAGGCAGTTACTGCCGCCGCGCTAGCTCCGTGACCTGGCATGGATTTAAAGGGAATCCCCACGCCGAAAAAACGGCGTGAGGGTTCCCCCCAAATCCATGTCAGACCCTCATCCGAGCACGCAGCCTGGCAGGCCAGGAAAGGGGTGGGGACGAACGAGCGCCCCCCCCCTCCTGAGCCGTACCAGGCCGCGTGCCCTCAACATGGGGGGTGCCCTGGGGAAAGGGGGGCCGTGCGGCCCCCCCACCCCAAAGCACCTTGTCCCCATGTTGATGAGGACAAGGGCCTCTTCCCGACAACCCTGGCCGTTGGTTGTCGGGGTCTGCGGGCGGGGGCTTATCGGAATCTGGGAGCCCCCTTTAATAAGGGGCCCCCCAGATACCGGCCCCCCACCCTATGTGAATGAGTATGGGGTACGATGTACCCCTACCCATTCACCTAAGGTGTAAAATGTAAAGTAAAAAAAAAACACCCACACTTTTGAAAAAATAGTTTATTGCACTGCTCCGGGGGTCTTCTTCCGTCTTGGGGGTCTTCTCGCCGGACTCCCCCGCCATTTACCAAGCTCTTTTACCGAGCGAGGGGAGTCCGGCTACTATCTTCCTAATCGTCGCCGCCGTCTGGGGGTCTCGATCCGCCTTCGGGGGTCTTCTTCCGTCTTGGGGGTCTTCTCGCCGGACTCCTCCCCTCTCTTCTGCTCTTTTACCTAGCTCTTTCACGAGGGGAGGAGTCCGGCTACCTTCTTCGTCGTCGCCGCCGTCGTCTGGGGGTCTCGATCCGCCTTCGGGGGTCTTCCGGGGGTCTCTTCTGTTCTTGCGGCGGTCGTCGTCTTCCGCGCCGCCGGCGCCTTGTCCTTCTTCTTGTCCTTCTTGTTCTTCTTCTTCTTCCGATGTTGACCCGTCGCTGTCTCTGCCCGGAATGCCTGTGCCGATCTGCGCTCGGACTTATATAGGGACATGGGGGACAGGGTCACATGTTCATGTCACATGGTGACCCCGCCCCCTTGCGATGTCACAGTCCCAGCATCCTCCGGGACTGTGACAACACAAGGGGGCGGGGTCACCATGTGACATGTGCATGTGACCCTGTCCCCCATGTCCCTATATAAGTCCGAGCGCAGATCGGCACAGGCATTCCGGGCAGAGACAGCGACGGGTCAACATCGGAAGAAGAAGAAGAACAAGAAGGACAAGAAGAAGGACAAGGCGCCGGCGGCGCGGAAGACGACGACCGCCGCAAGAACAGAAGAGACCCCCGGAAGACCCCCGAAGGCGGATCGAGACCCCCAGACGACGGCGGCGACGACGAAGAAGGTAGCCGGACTCCTCCCCTCGTGAAAGAGCTAGGTAAAAGAGCAGAAGAGAGGGGAGGAGTCCGGCGAGAAGACCCCCAAGACGGAAGAAGACCCCCGAAGGCGGATCGAGACCCCCAGACGGCGGCGACGACGAAGAAGGTAGCCGGACTCCCCTCGCTCGGTAAAAGAGCTTGGTAAATGGCGGGGGAGTCCGGCGAGAAGACCCCCAAGACGGAAGAAGACCCCCGGAGCAGTGCAATAAACTATTTTTTCAAAAGTGTGGGTGTTTTTTTTTTTACTTTACATTTTACACCTTAGGTGAATGGGTAGGGGTACATCGTACCCCATACTCATTCACATAGGGTGGGGGGCCGGTATCTGGGGGGCCCCTTATTAAAGGGGGCTCCCAGATTCCGATAAGCCCCCGCCCGCAGACCCCGACAACCAACGGCCAGGGTTGTCGGGAAGAGGCCCTTGTCCTCATCAACATGGGGACAAGGTGCTTTGGGGTGGGGGGGCCGCACGGCCCCCCTTTCCCCAGGGCACCCCCCATGTTGAGGGCACGCGGCCTGGTACGGCTCAGGAGGGGGGGGGGCGCTCGTTCGTCCCCACCCCTTTCCTGGCCTGCCAGGCTGCGTGCTCGGATGAGGGTCTGACATGGATTTGGGGGGAACCCCCACGCCGTTTTTTTCGGCGTGGGGATTCCCTTTAAATCCATGCCAGCTTGCGGAGCTAGCGCGGCGGCATTTACTGCCTACGCTAGCTACGTAACCTGAAGTTACGTTCGAAATGAACGGACTGCTCCGTGTGTGGGCAAGTCCGTTCATTTTCAAAAGTCCCGCGGACTTTTGGCCGGCGGATTATCCGCTGGAGAAGTCCGTGCGTGTGTGGGCAAGTCCACACCCTCGGAAAGTCCAGCGGACCTAGCCGGAAAGTCCAGCGGATTGTCCGCTGGACTTAGGTCCGCCGGGAAAAGTCCGTACGTGTGTACGAGGCATAAGACATACTGCAGGGACCTGCTTATGTATTGTAAACCAAATGTTGATGCGTGTTACCACTTTTTAACTATCAGAAGTAAAGACAGTTATATCAGCTAAAAGATTGTCTGTGAGTTTGAGTCCATCACACACTTAGAGCATAAGTGATTGTATGTGTATTAGCATATCTATATATATATATACTAACTGTGCCAGAGCGGGTAGAGCAGATTGCCGGGGGGTTGGTGGGGCTGTACTGAGGGACCCAAATCAAACTTGCGGCCCTCTTAAGTGGGGGTATCGCTACATCACATTACGTTGTGGTAAGCATATCTCATCAAGTTTCTTGATTAAGACATCAGGATCCTCTCTGTCCTCATTGTCATGAAAATGAAATGACTCGCGGCGCATGCGCGGATGCCTGAGCGGGCGGTAGTGTCGGCTTAGAGCTCCGCTCCGAGGGAGACGAGAACCGGAGGACTACGAGTCCCAGCGGTACCGCGAGCGGTACAAAACTACTGGTAAAGCCCCACAGAAGACCCCAGGTGATAACACAATGGTCCTGAGGGGCCAGAAAGAGAAATTTAAAGTGAATTTAGCCAAAACAGCGCCGGCCAGACAAGCGGCCATTATGGCTGCTGCAGTTACCTCACAAGCATCTACACAGCGCTATGGGAAAGCACCCCCTCAGACTAATGAAGATATGGCAGATACAGAATCACCTCCTAGAAGTCTGGATAAATTCCAGACTTATATGGATGTGCATAAATTTGTGAGGAAGTTGAACATTAAAAGGTACCTCACAGTTAATCCGATCACCAGCATCAGTAATAGACCTACAAGTGGGTTTCTCCACTCTGGGTTGGCAAATGCCTCCTTGTTCAATCCTCCTGGGATGTTAGCTCCGTCTTTGAGAGTTTTTAGGGACGTCATCCTTAGAGATTTGGAAAACATGGAGATTAAAAAAGCCAAGAATAATAAAATGATGCAGGAAGGTTTAGAATCTTTGTGTAATAACAAAGAACTCGTAATAAGACCTGCTGATAAAGGGGGTGGTATTGTAGTACTCGATAAAAAAGACTATCTAAAAGAAATGTATAAAATTCTCGACGATAGAAATACCTACACCCCCCTACCTTCAGACCCCAAGGGTATTTATTTAAGGGATCTTTCACGTATTGTATCCAGGGGCCTGTCAACAGGGATTCTGTGTAAAAGGGAAAGCTTATTCCTGATACCCAGGGCCCCAAGGACCCCTACAATATATTATCTTCCGAAGATACACAAGAATCCTACCTGCCCCCCGGGACGTCCAATTGTAAGTGGAATTGATTCCCTGACGTCCCGGGTGGGCAGGTATATTGACTTCTACCTTCAGCCGCTTGTGCGCAAAATGCCTTCGTATGTTAAGGATTCCAGGCATGTCATTAGCATTTTGTCGGAAATTAGGATTAAGATGGACACCCTGCTTGTGACTGCAGATGTCACATCCCTTTATAGCATTATCCCACATAATCTGGGCCTTGATGCTGTTTCTGGCTTTTTAGCCAGAGATTCTAGTCTGCAACTCCAGCAGGTTTCATTCATTATGGACCTGCTGGAATTTGCAGCAACACACAATTATTTCTGGTTTGGGGATCAATTTTACATCCAAAGTAGAGGCGTGGCCATGGGGGCAAAATATGCCCCTAGCCTAGCCAATTTATTTATGGCTAAATGGGAGGAGGATGTCATCTATTCACAGAACATACCCCAACTGGTTCTGTGGATAAGATTTATTGATGACATCCTCCTCCTATGGGAAGGTGACACCCAATCACTCCAATCATTTATGACTTCCCTCAATCACAACCAGAGGGGCATTGAACTGAAATATGAGGCTAGTCGATCGGAAATTAATTTTCTCGATTTGACTATAAAGGCTGATGGTGGGACTCTAACTACCTCTACATATTTCAAGTCTACTGATAGGAATTCCTTCATACCCACAAATTCATGTCATCACAAACCCTGGTTGGATTCGGTTCCAAAGAGCCAGTACATCAGGCTCAAGAGAAATTGCTCTAAGGATAGCGATTTTTTGATGCAGGCGGATAATTTAACTCAGAGATTTCTGGAAAAGGGATACTCTAGAGAAAGTTTGGCATGTACACTTGATAGTGTGAAATCTTTGAATAGGGGAGATCTCTTGAGAGAGAGAGAAGCACCAAGGTTGAATCTTTTTTCACAGGGGGTACCCTTTTTGACGACTTATTCGTTGCAACATAAGAAGATCAAACAGATGGTAGCCAAACATTGGCATATCATCTGTAATGACCGAATATTGGGTACCATTCTACCAGAAAGACCCCAGGTAATCTTTAGGGGTGCATCCTCTTTGAGAAATAGAATATCCCCCAACATCTTGGATCCCCCTAATAGGAGTAATTTAACCTTTTTCCAGCTATCAGGATACTATAAATGTGGTAGGTGTCGAGTTTGTTCCTTAAATAGCTGCACCCATAGACGGACTCAGAACTTTCGATCTACCAGTACACAGATCCAATTCGATATCAAACCGTTTATAACCTGTGCCACATCCGGTGTAGTTTATTTACTGCAATGCCCGTGTGGATTACAGTATATAGGGAGAACAAAACGACCGTTACAAGTCAGATTAAACGAACACATCACAAATATAATAACTGGTTTTAAAAACCATTCAGTTTCTAAACATTATTTATTAGTCCACAAAAAAGACCCCACAAACACTCTCTTTTTGGGGATAGATAAATTTAGCCCAAACTGGAGGGGGAGCTCACTTGTGAGAGAAATCTCCAAGTTAGAAATGTCATGGATCTATAAGGCCAGGACTTATGCCCCTTATGGGCTCAACATTGATGTGGATGTTAACGCATTTATTGACAACTCTTGATGTGTACCTTATAGTGACTAGATATTTGTTTTATTTGTAAAACACAAACTGCAAAGCTTTTTTCTGTCTTTGATTTGTAAACTTGATCTGAGCTATGTATGTGTATCTCTTATAACAGGTTATAATTAACCATCCCCCATATGCATATATACACTTGACCGTATTATATGTGTTTGTGCGGTGCATACACATATATACACTTGATCGAACTATGTATACATGTTTATGTAGTGCAGAATGCAAAGTATAGAAATATTTGATAGGAACTTTTTTGTGATACCCAGTATGTGTATCTTATACACAATATCACATAAGTCACATTGTTATGTGAGTACAGTATACACACATGGGATGTGATTGTTTATACACGTACACGGTATAATTGAGTAAACACTCACATATTTTTAATTTTTAATCTTCATATATATTTTCAATTCTTATTCTATTATATTCGATAAAATTATTATACACAAATTAATACACAATAAGGTGGACATATATGTTTAATCACTATGCCCCTAAATTTACAGCAATATTAAATCACCAGTACAGAGGGGATTAACTTGAAAAATAAATAAAAAACCCTTTTTTAATTTCCTTTAAATAAGGATTTTTCACTTTTGAATTATTCACTTCCCTTTTTTACTATTTTCCCGGAGTAACGCGGGTTCACTTTTCATTTTTTAAATAATTATCCTCACTCTCTTTGTTATATTTTTCCCGCAGGATTGCGGGCTTATAATTCACAGGTATTAATCATATGATCATTAAGTACACACATGGGGTGGTTCCCAATTTGTCATTAATGTTGAGTTTCAATAAAGTTGGCTCAGCTAGTTTGGGAAGTTGGACACCGACCACTTAAATAGGAACTTCCTGGTGTATTCAAAAAGATCGTGGGAAGTCTCACATAGATAACATGTAGGAATGTCCGAGATATTGAGTCTAAATAAAGTTGCCTCAATTCACCTAGGAAGTTAATTACTGACCTCAACATTCATGGAGTTTTTTGTTCCGATTTCAAATGGGACATCCGCCAGAGGTCCTCCATAGACAACACATAACGATTGCCCATAACTAAGATGGCGCTTGGAGCTTCACATCCATGATTCAGATCAAGGGTAGCTCTATATAAGGTGGTGACACAGCACGCTGCCCGCTCCTCATTGATAATGTTAATTCTAACGAAACGCGTCTGAGGGTATACGTGCTGACGTCACCACGCAAAGAAGGACGGGAGTGTCTGTTCGTTTGTAGCCGGCCGGCTCTACAACTTTTTTGAATCTGCTATTTTAATTTCGTCAGTTTGTAAGTGAAAACTTTTTATATTTTGACTAAAACTTTTAAATGCAGTATAACGCTATGGTATGAATATTTTTCCTCCTGGGTATCTGCTGAAAAATTGCTGCCATCGATCCGTGCGTGGTCTCATGAATTTGTGTTTGCTGTATCTGGCTCTTTGAAACTATGTTATGCGGTAAGGGGACATCTTAAAAGGAGTGCGCATCTGACTGCCTGCTGTTTGATTCTCATTGCTGATTGTCATTTCACTGCTTGGTAAGGAGGCACTTCTTATGGTGGTTACCTATGATTTGGACATATTGCGTATCCAAACTAGGGATGAGCCGAACACCCCCGGTTCGGTTCGCACCAGAACCTTCGAACCGACCGAAAGTTCGCGCGAATTTTCGAACCCTATACGTTATAATGGACGCGAACGTTCGAAATCAAAAGTGCTAATTACAACGGCCAATATGCATGTTAATGTCATAAAACAGGTTTGGGGACCCGGGTCCTGCCCCAGGGGACATATATCAATGCAAAAAGAACTTTTAAAAACTAACGTTTTTTCGGGAGCAGTCATTTTAATGATGCATAAAGTGAAAAAAAAAAAGTGAAATTTTCCTTTAAATATGGTACCTGGGGGGTGTCTAAAGTATGCCTGTGAAGTGGCATGTGTTTCCCGTGTTTAGAACTGTCCTTGCACAAAATGACATTTGTAAAGGAAAAAAAGAAGCCATTTAAAACCACTTGCGGCTTTAGGTTTGTTCTTAAGTAGAATCTGAACAGGTACATTATGAAGTGTAGCTCCATCCCAAAAAAATCTATTTTTAAGCTTTTTGGAGAACATAGGGAGGGGTTATCACCCCTGTAACATTTGCTGTCTTTGCACATCTGTTCAGAACATGTCACCTAACTTTCCGTCCCAATGACAAATGTTTTTGGAAAAAGTGGGGTTTTAATTGAAACAAGGATTGGTGATAAAGTATCAGTAGAGAGGAGATACCTTTTTCCCAAATTAAATCTAACAGGATAGAATTTCCCTTCCTAGGGGTAGATTTCCTCTCACTTCCTGTTTTCTCTTTCCATTTGCAAGTAGGAGTCGTTTGTAAGTTGGATGTTTGAAAGTAGGGGCCTGGCGTATATACTCTGCAGAAATTTGCCCTATTAGATGTTGGTGTAGCCACAAGACTGGTGGGCACAGGAATGGGCCCTGCTGTGAGTTAATAGATCAAGATTTGTAATTGCATGCACCTGTTGAACAGGGCAGAAAAATTGGGGGTGGTGGTGGTGGTGGTGGACGGTGTTGCCACAAGACTGTAAGCTCTCACAGTTACTCTTGGTGGGCGCAGGAATGGGCCCTGCTGTGAGTTATTAGATCAAGATTTGTAATTGCAAGCACCTGATGAACAGGGCAGAAAAATTGGGCCTTTGGCGGTGGTGGTGGACGGTGTTGCCACAAGACTGTAGGCCCTCATAGTTACTCTTGGTGGGCGCAGGAATGGGCCCTGCTGTGAGTTATTAGATCAAGATTTGTAATTGCAAGCACCTGATGAACAGGGCAGAAAAATTGGGCCTTTGGCGGTGGTGGTGGACGGTGTTGCCACAAGACTGTAGGCCCTCATAGTTACTCTTGGTGGGCGCAGGAATGGGCCCTGCTGTGAACTATTAGATCAAGATTTGTAATTACCCGCCCCTGTTAAACAGGGCTGAAAAATTGTGCCTTAGGCACTGGTGCTGGTGCCACAACACTGCAACCCCTCACAGATACTGTACTTGGAGCACAGCAGTCACACGTGTTGCGAAGCATTTTTTTAAAAAATTGTAATTACCCGCCCCTGTTAAACAGGGGCTGAAAAATTGTGCCTTAGGCACTGGTGCTGGTGCCACAACACTGCAACCCCTCACAGATACTGTACTTGGAGCACAGCAGTCACACGTGTTGCAAAGCATTTTTTTAAAAAATTGTAATTACCCGCCCCTGTTAAACAGGGGCTGAAAAATTGTGCCTTAGGCACTGGTGCTGGTGCCACAACACTGCAACCCCTCACAGATACTGTACTTGGAGCACAGCAGTCACACGTGTTGCGAAGCATTTTTAAAAAAAATTGTAATTACCCGCCCCTGTTAAACAGGGGCTGAAAAATTGTGCCTTAGGCACTGGTGCTGGTGCCACAACACTGCAACCCCTCACAGATACTGTACTTGGAGCACAGCAGTCACACGTGTTGCAAAGCATTTTTTTAAAAAATTGTAATTACCCGCCCCTGTTAAACAGGGGCTGAAAAATTGTGCCTTAGGCACTGGTGCTGGTGCCACAACACTGCAACCCCTCACAGATACTGTACTTGGAGCACAGCAGTCACACGTGTTGCGAAGCATTTTTTTAAAAAATTGTAATTACCCGCCCCTGTTAAACAGGGGCTGAAAAATTGTGCCTTAGGCACTGGTGCTGGTGCCACAACACTGCAACCCCTCACAGATACTGTACTTGGAGCACAGCAGTCACACGTGTTGCGAAGCATTTTTTTAAAAAATTGTAAGTACACGCCCCTGTTAAACAGGGGCTGAAAAATTTGCCTTAGGCACTGGTGCTGGTGCCACAACACTGCAACCCCTCACAGATACTGTACTTGGAGCACAGCAGTCACACGTGTTGCAAAGCATTTTTTTTTAAAAAATTGTAAGTACACGCCCCTGTTAAACAGGGGCTGAAAAATTTGCCTTAGGCACTGGTGCTGGTGCCACAACACTGCAACCCCTCACAGATACTGTACTTGGAGCACAGCAGTCACACGTGTTGCGAAGCATTTTTTTATAAAAATTGTATGTACACGCCCCTGTTAAACAGGGGCTGAAAAATTGTGCCTTAGGCACTGGTGTGGTGGCATGGATCATTGAGGAGGAGGAAGAGGATAGTCAGTGAACATAAGAGGACAGTCACTCAGCATCAGCATAGGCAGTCTTGAAGGGATGTGATATTAAAAATTATTCGGTTATATCCGCCTCAGGTGCCTGGTAGCTGGTGGTGATCCAAGACTGATTCATTTTGATGAAGGTCAGTCGATCAACCGAGGCGGTGGACAGGCGCACCCTATGATCGGTGACAAATCCTCCAGCAGCACTGAATGTGCGTTCGGAAAGAACGCTGGAGGCAGGACAGGCCAGTAGCTCAATTGCATACTGTGCAAGCTCTGGCCAGTGATCCATCCTCAGGACCCAGTAAGCCAGAGGATTTCCGGTGGGAAAGGTGTCCAAGTCTGACCTTGCCCCAAGGTATTCATGCACCATGTATATCAGACGCTGGCGATGGTTGCTGGAACCGATCATACCTTGGGGCTGCGGACTAAAAAATTGTCTGAACGCATCGGTCAGACGTCCACCTTCCCCACCGCTCCTTCTGCTACTGACCGAAGCCTCAGCAACTCGTCGCCCAGGACCAGGAGTTTGTAGCCTCCCAGTTTCTGGGAACGCGTTGCACAGACCTTTCTGCAAGGCCTCCCTGAGATGTCTCATCCTCTGC
This sequence comes from Lithobates sylvaticus, assembly GCA_028564925.1. Taxonomy (NCBI): domain Eukaryota; kingdom Metazoa; phylum Chordata; class Amphibia; order Anura; family Ranidae; genus Lithobates; species Lithobates sylvaticus. Next base: position 146,369,248 of record CM053031.1, on the reverse strand, counting down.
TCCCTCTGCGACGGCAAGATAAGGTCCGCAACCTTACCCTTGTACCGCGGATCAAGGAGAGTGGCCAGCCAGTAATGGTCCCTCTCCTTGATCCGAAGAACACGAGGATCCTTCCGCAGGCTTTGCAGGATCAGGGAGGCCATGCAGCGTAGGTTAGCTGAGGCATTCGGTCCGGAGTCTTCTGGGTCACTGAGGATGACATGATCGCCAGCCACCTCCTCCCAGCCACGTACAAGTCCACTGGTTTGTTGGGACTGTACATCATCCCTAAAAGACTGCTGATGCTGAGTGCCAGGCTCCACCTCCATGCTCACACAATCCTCCTCCTCCTCCTCCTCCTCCTCCTCATCCTCTTCCTGTGTGATGGGTGGGACAGAAGGAACACTGTCCGGATAAAGGGGGCCTTGAGAGGCAAGGAAGTCCTCCTCTTCCTGCCTCTGTTCTGCCTCAAGTGCCCTGTCCATTATCCCACGCAGCGTATGCTCCAACAGGTGGACAAGAGGGACAGTGTCACTGATGCATGCACTGTCACTGCTCACCATCCTCGTGGCCTCCTCAAATGGTGAGAGGACAGTGCATGCATCCCTGATCATGCTCCACTGACGTGGGGAAAAAAAACCAAGCTCCCCTGACCCTGTCCTGGTGCCATAGTCGCAAAGGTACTCATTGATGGCCCTCTGCTGCGTGTGCAGTCGCTGCAGCATGGCCAACGTTGAGTTCCACCTGGTGGGCATGTCACATATTAGGCGGTTCTTGGGCAGGTTCAGCTCCTTTTGCAGCTCAGTCAGCCGAGCACTGGCATTATAAGATCGGCGGAAATGCACACAGACTTTCCTGGCCTGCCTCAGGACATCCTGTAAGCCTGGGAACCTGCCCAAGAACGGCTGCACCACCAGGTTGAGGACGTGAGCCATGCAGGGCACATGGGTGAGCTGCCCCTGTCGCAGGGCGGAGAGGAGGTTGGTGCCATTGTCAGAAACGACCATTCCTGGCTTAAGCTGACGTGGCGTCAACCACCTCTCGGCCTGCCCCTGCAGAGCTGCCAGAACCTCTGGCCCAGTGTGGCTCCTGTCCCCCAAACACACCAGCGCAAGCACGGCATGGCATCTTTTTGCCTGCGTACTTGCGTAGCCCCTTGTACGCCTACGGAGCACCGCTGGTTCCAAGGACAGAGCACTGGAGGAAGAAGAAGAGGAGGGGGTGGAGGAGAGAGGTGTGTCACAACCAGTAGCAGTAGTAGCGTTTTGGAGGCGTGGTGGCGGAACAACCTCCAACACTACTGCACCTTGTCCTGCATCCCTCCCAGCTGCCAATAGAGTGACCCAATGGGCCGTGAAAGAAAGGTACCGTCCCTGTCCATGCCTGCATGACCATGAGTCAGCGGTAATATGCACCTTACCGCTGACCGCCCTGTCCAGCGAGGCATGGACATTGCCCTCCACATGCCGGTAGAGAGACGGAATCGCCTTCCGTGAGAAAAAGTGGCGTTTCGGAACCTGCCACTGAGGAACCGCACATTGAACAAACTCACGGAAGGGGGCCGAGTCTACCAACTGAAAAGGCAGCAGTTGAAGTGCTAGCAATTTAGCCAAGCTAGCATTCAACCGCTGGGCATGTGGATGGCTGGGAGTGTACTTCTTTCTACGGTCCAGCAGCTGGGGCAGGGAAATTTGCCTGCTGCAATCGGACGTCGGTGTACTGCAAGTACTTGGTTGTGACACACCTAATTCTACACCTTCAGTCCTCTCAGAGCAGCTTTCAGAGAGGACTGAAGGTGTAGTGGGGATGGAGATCCCAGCTGATGAGGAGCAAGGAGAGGTCCGCTTAGTTCTTTGGTGTGGGTCTTTTATGTGTGCCTGCCAACGAGCTGCATGGCAGGTCGACATATGTCTGGTCATGCTTGTGGTGCCCAAGCGGCTGATGTTTTGGCCACGCGAGATACGCTTGAGACAAATATTGCAAATAGCAGTGGTGCGATCTGATGCACTCGTCTCAAAAAAGGCCCACACCAAAGAACTTTTCTGATAACGTGCAGAGGCAGCGCCCTGCACAGGCGGAGCTCTGCGGTGTTGTACAGTTGCTGTGCTGGCCTCTACCTGGCCTCCAGGGGGCATCCTGCCTCGTTGGACATGTGACGCCGCATCCTCCTCCTCCTCGTCCTCCTCCTCATCCTCTCTCCCTTCAGGCACCCACGTGGAGTCAGTGACCTCATCATCCCCTCCCTCTTCACCACTAGAGCAAACCTGGCAGTAAGCTGCAGCTGGTGGAACAGTACTGCCAGATTCCTCAAGCTGGGTATCATCATCCGAGCCTTCGAATCGTTGGGCATCCTCCTGGAGCATGTACCCAACACTGTGCTCAAAGAGTTCGGGGGACTCCTCAGGAGGACATGGTGGGTCTAGGGAAGGGGTGGCTGATGATGCTCTGCCAGTACCCTGAGCCTGGGTGAGAGAGGATGAGGAGGATGAGGAGGGCTTGGTCATCCATTCTACCAAGCCTTCAGCATGATGCGGCTCCACATGTCCAGCTGCCGAAAACAAAGACGCGCGTGTCCCATGGCCACGTGCTGATGACGATGCACGACCACGTCCACGGCCACGGCCACGTCCACTAGAAACAGAGCCTGCCTGCCCTGTGTTCTTGGCTCTGCACGCTCTGCCTCCCCTTGGCGGTCTTCCAGCCATTGTAGTCGGTAGTCCTGTGGGTGCTGCTGAGAAGAATATATAGGAGCTCTGTGTGATGCCACTAACACACTAGAAGTCCTATGGGTGCTTCTGCAAAGAAAATAGAGGAGCTCTGTGTGATGCCACTAACACACTAGAAGTCCTGTGGGTGCTGCTGAGAAGAAAATATAGGAGCTCTGTGTGATGCCACTAACACACTAGAAGTCCTATGGGTGCTTCTGCAAAGAAAATAGAGGAGCTCTGTGTGATGCCACTAACACACTAGAAGTCCTGTGGGTGCTTCTGCAAAGAAAATAGAGGAGCTCTGTGTGATGCCACTAACACACTAGAAGTCCTGTGGGTGCTGCTGAGAAGAAAATATAGGAGCTCTGTGTGATGCCACTAACACACTAGAAGTCCTATGGGTGCTTCTGCAAAGAAAATAGAGGAGCTCTGTGTGATGCCACTAACACACTCGAAGTCCTGTGGGTGCTGCTGAGAAGAAAATATAGGAGCTCTGTGTGATGCCACTAACACACTAGAAGTCCTATGGGTGCTTCTGACAAGAAAATAGAGGAGCTCTGTGTGATGCCACTAACACACTAGAAGTCCTGTGGGTGCTTCTGCAAAGAAAATAGAGGAGCTCTGTGTGATGCCACTAACACACTAGAAGTCCTGTGGGTGCTTCTGCAAAGAAAATAGAGGAGCTCTGTGTGATGCCACTAACACACTAGAAGTCCTGTGGGTGCTGCTGAGAAGAAAATATAGGAGCTCTGTGTGATGCCACTAACACACTAGAAGTCCTATGGGGTGCTTCTGCAAAGAAAATAGAGGAGCTCTGTGTGATGCCACTAACACACTCGAAGTCCTGTGGGTGCTGCTGAAAGAAAATATAGGAGCTCTGTGTGATGCCACTAACACACTAGAAGTCCTATGGGTGCTTCTGCAAAAGAAAATAGAGGAGCTCTGTGTGATGCCACTAACACACTAGAAGTCCTGTGGGTGCTTCTGCAAAGAAAATATAGGAGCTCTGTGTGATGCCACACTAACACACTAGAAGTCCTATGGGTGCTTCTGCAAAAAAATAGAGGAGCTCTGTGTGATGCCACTAACACACTAGAAGTCCTATAGGTGCTTCTGGGAAGAAAATATAGGTCTGTGTGATGGGACTAACACACTTCAAGTCCTATAGGTGCTTCTGGGAACAAAAATATAGGATCTCTGTGTGATGGGACTAACACACTTCAAGTCCTATAGGTGCTTCTGGGAAGAAAATATAGGTCTGTGTGATGGGACTAACACACTTCAAGTCCTATAGGTGCTTCTGGGAACAAAATATATGATCTCTGTGTGATGGGACTAACACACTTCAAGTCCTATGGGTGCTTCTGGGAAGAAAATATAGGTCTGTGTGATGGGACTAACACACTTCAAGTCCTATAGGTGCTTCTGGGAACAAAATATAGGATCTCTGTGTGATGGGACTAACACACTTCAAGTCCTATGGGTGCTTCTGGGAAGAAAATATAGGTCTGTGTGATGGGACTAACACACTTCAAGTCCTATAGGTGCTTCTGGGAACAAAATATATGATCTCTGTGTGATGGGACTAACACACTTCAAGTCCTATAGGTGCTTCTGGGAACAAAATATATGATCTCTGTGTGATGGGACTAACACACTTCAAGTCCTATAGGTGCTTCTGGGAAGAAAATATAGGTCTGTGTGATGGGACTAACACACTTCAAGTCCTTTAGGTGCTTCTGGGAACAAAATATATGATCTCTGTGTGATGGGACTAACACACTTCAAGTCCTATGGGTGCTTCTGGGAAGAAAATATAGGTCTGTGTGATGGGACTAACACACTTCAAGTCCTATAGGTGCTTCTGGGAAGAAAATATAGGATCTCTGTGTGATGGGACTAACACACTTCAAGTCCTATAGGTGCTTCTGGGAACAAAATATATGATCTCTGTGTGATGGGACTAACACACTTCAAGTCCTATAGGTGCTTCTGGGAAGAAAATATAGGTCTGTGTGATGGGACTAACACACTTCAAGTCCTATAGGTGCTTCTGGGAACAAAATATATCTGATCTCTGTGTGATGGGACTAACACACTTCAAGTCCTATAGGTGCTTCTGGGAACAAAATATATGATCTCTGTGTGATGGGACTAACACACTTCAAGTCCTATAGGTGCTTCTGGGAAGAAAATATAGGTCTGTGTGATGGGACTAACACACTTCAAGTCCTATAGGTGCTTCTGGGAACAAAATATATGATCTCTGTGTGATGGGACTAACACACTTCAAGTCCTATAGGTGCTTCTGGGAAGAAAATATAGGTCTGTGTGATGGGACTAACACACTTCAAGTCCTATAGGTGCTTCTGGGAACAAAATATAGGATCTCTGTGTGATGGGACTAACACACTTCAAGTCCTATAGGTGCTTCTGGGAAGAAAATATAGGTCTGTGTGATGGGGGACTAACACACTTCAAGTCCTATAGGTGCTTCTGGGAAGAAAATATAGGTCTGTGTGATGGGACTAACACACTTCAAGTCCTATAGGTGCTTCTGGGAACAAAATATATGATCTCTGTGTGATGGGACTAACACACTTCAAGTCCTATAGGTGCTTCTGGGAACAAAATATATGATCTCTGTGTGATGGGACTAACACACTTCAAGTCCTATAGGTGCTTCTGGGAAAAAATATAGGTCTGTGTGATGGGACTAACACACTTCAAGTCCTATAGGTGCTTCTGGGAACAAAATATATGATCTCTGTGTGATGGGACTAACACACTTCAAGTCCTATAGGTGCTTCTGGGAAGAAAATATATAGGTCTGTGTGATGGGACTAACACACTTCAAGTCCTATAGGTGCTTCTGGGAACAAAATATATGATCTCTGTGTGATGGGACTAACACACTTCAAGTCCTATAGGTGCTTCTGGGAACAAAATATATGATCTCTGTGTGATGGGACTAACACACTTCAAGTCCTATAGGTGCTTCTGGGAACAAAATATATGATCTCTGTGTGATGGGACTAACACACTTCAAGTCCTATAGGTGCTTCTGGGAAGAAAATATATAGGTCTGTGTGATGGGACTAACACACTTCAAGTCCTATAGGTGCTTCTGGGAACAAAATATATGATCTCTGTGTGATGGGACTAACACACTTCAAGTCCTATAGGTGCTTCTGGGAACAAAATATAGGATCTCTGTGTGATGGGACTAACACACTTCAAGTCCTATAGGTGCTTCTGGGAACAAAATATAGGAGCTCTGCCTGCCTGCCACGAACACACTACAAGTCCTATAGGTGCTTCTGGGAACAAAATATAGGAGCTCTGCCTGCCTGCCACGAACACACTACAAGTCCTATAGGTGCTTCTGGGAACAAAATATAGGAGCTCTGCCTGCCTGCCACGAACACACTACAAGTCCTATAGGTGCTTCTGGGAACAAAATATAGGAGCTCTGCCTGCCTGCCACGAACACACTACAAGCCCCTCTTTCTAAATCAATCTTTCTAAATGAATCTATCTAACTCAATCTCTCTAAGTAAATCTCTCTAACTAACTAAATCCAGCAGAGTGTCACAGAACTATCCTGCTCTATCTAGGCCGGAACAGCATGTGACCGGCGCAGACGGCGTGGCGGCCTTTTATAGGGGGGGGGGGCGTGTACTAAAGCCCCTGAGCTGTAATTGGCTACAGGCGTCCTGCCTGTAGCCAATTATGGCTCTTCGAGTTTCCGGCGCTGTGATTGGCCAAGCATGCGGGGTCACAGTGCATGCTTGGCCAATCATCAGCCAGCAATGCACTGCGCCGCCGCGCCGGCCGCAATGCATTGCGGGGCCGCTCGCATCACACGAACGTGATGCGAGCGGCCAAAATAGTTCTGGGCTCGCCGAGCGAGCGAACACCCGGTGCTCGATGCGAACATGGGTTCGCATCGAGCACCGGGCCCATCTTTTTTTTTTCTCTTTACAGAATCAGATGCTGAGGTTTCTCAGCATGAAATACATGATGATATGTTTTGTACAAAAATAACCACAGTAGGATGAAAGCTTACTAACCGAATTGCCGTTCAATCTGCTGAAATTGACAAATGCTTATGACACCTCCAAAGTGGCTCGGGGACGTACCCAGAGAAAACAAGACAACCTCCACCTAACCAAATGCTAATGGTCGGGACCCCCTGGCGCAAAGTCACGGAAGCCGCTCCTATCCTAAATGAATAGCCAAAGTATGCTTGAAGGTCCAGAACCTGATTTGCCCAAAAAGGGGACGGTAATGAAGTATGCATAGAGCTGCAGAGAGGGGAGCACTAGGAAGAGGCAACTGGGGACCCCCTGGGTATATCAGAAGTGGCACTGACGGGCTGGTTTAAAACCAACACCGGGCCCACGCCTTGCCAGGCTCCAAGAATCCTGATGACGTGCCGCCTCCGAATGCTGCGTCTTGCGAGCATGCAGATGTAACGGACAAGACCGGGGTGCCAACCAGTTGATTGACCAAAAGTATGCGAGACCCCGGGCCAGAAGTGCAACTCCCCTGGCCTTAGGAACCATGAAGGTCAGATACAGCGCTGTCTTAAGCATCAAGCTGGTTCACAACAAAAAGGAGACCCTGTCGGATACGTCATGAAGAATTTAACAAACGATGGGAAGACTGCCGAGTACAGCCGGAGCAACTCTTCTGGATCCCTGAGGATGGCTTGACTACAATGCGCAGACAATGAAGAAACATGAAATGCTGAGTCTCCACCAGATGCGCACCGATAGTGCTGAAGGCCGATACGAGTTGGAAGGGGCCAAAAAAAAAACAGAAAAGCAAAATAGCAACTGGATGTTGACCATCAGGACTAAGCAACCTAGACCGGAAGCCTGGAAACATCCTAAGCCATGTCACGAGCCTACCTGGTATACAAAACAAAGATTTTGTCGATCAAGGCTGTTACGTCGGTCCAAGGAAACCTGATCCATCACCAATGCTGGAAACCTGAAGAGAAGGCGTGCCGCCGGCATCTGTGTCCGAGACCTGGGCCTCATGATACCGGCCCAGGCACAGAGAGGGATCCGGAATCCCCTAAGCCCCAGAGCCAGCAGAAGCTGCAGGAGCTGCAATGGCTGACTTACCAATAGTTCCATACTATTGCGCAACTCCTGGCCGGACAGAGCTAGGACATGGAAGGTAACGTGAAATTGACACAGAACTGGGACAGGAAAATGAATTGCGAGAGAAACTTGAGAAGACTGAGAACCTGCGACTGGAAGTAACTGCGTGAAAGAACCTGAGTAGCGCGATCAGACTAAGACGTGAGTAGCACACGGACCGAGGCTGCATGAAAACGCAACCTGCATAAGAAACGCCGGTCGCACGAGAACGTAAACCGATGAACAACGAGAGAAACCTGGGAAACGAGAGAAACATGAAACGTGAGTTGGCATAGAAACAAACAGTTGCATGAGAAACGTAAGTTGCATGAGAAACGTAAGTTGCATGAGAAACGTAAGTTGCATGAGAAGCGCAAGTTGCATGAGAAACGTAAGTTGCATGAGAAACGTAAGTTGCATGAGAAACGTAAGTTTGTACGAAATATGTGAGCAGTGCAAGAAAACAGATGAGGAGACTTGCCACTGAACAAGCCAATTAAAAACGATCATCTCAATCTGTTTAATCCATAGACGTGATGGGAAACCCGCAGTGGAAGAACATAGACAACCCAGCTGTAAAAAATTATCAGAGAACATAACAATACCCCTGGTACCTAACAAGTGTAAGGATGTGGGTGCAGAAATGACAAGACCAATCAGCGCCGGAATGTGAACCTAATGACCACCCCCCCTACCGTATGCAGTAAGCGAGCCCGAGCAACCTGCCGCGCTAAGACAGGCAATTAAAAACGAACACTCAGGGCTAAGGTACCCACAGAACGTGGTGGGTAGTAGTAAAGGTGTAACGGTGAACGTGCATGTATGACGTATGGACTACAGGCGAGAAGATTGTGGGGCGACAATCAATTAAAAACGAAAACCTCAGCCCGTATGGATCTGTAGACGTGACAGATCCTGGATGTAAGCACTAGCTAACGGAAATGCCGCAAACGAAAGGCAATGACATGAAAAGGCATATGACATGCACGAGAACACAACATGAGACACGCAAGAAACCAAGAGAACCGTAAGAAAACACAAGAACCGTAAGAAAACACAAGAAACGTAAGAAAACACAAGAAACGTAAGAAAAACACAAGAAAGCATAAGAAATGCAAGAAAATACGAGAAACGTACGAAAACATGAGAAACGTGAGAAAACATGGAAACATGCGAAACGTAACCACCATGGAAGACATGAGAAATGTAAGAAAACCTGGGAAAACGTGAGAAACGCAAGAAACATGAAACGTCGGAAACATGAGAACCGTAACTTGCCTGAGAACCTTGAAATTGCATGAGAACCGTAAATTTGCCTGAGAACCAGAAATTGCATGAGAACCAGAAATTGCATGAGAACCGTAAATTTGCATGAGAACCAGAAATTGCATTAGAACCAGAAATTGCATGAGCACCAGAAATTGCATGAGAACCCCCAGCATGCGACCGAGTTCAGCTCGAACACCCAAAGTTTGACATGACCCCACATCTGCGATCAGTCCCCGACAAGATGCCTCCTTCATGATAGGTCTACTTCAGCTCCTCCCATGGTCTAGCACCCAGCAATTCAAATGAGAAACGTAAAATCGCATGAGAACCTAAATGACTCAAAACTTACCTGAGAAATGTAAATCGCAGGAGAAACGTAAATCGCAAGAACACAAGTGCATGACCAAACTTACCTGAGAAACATAAAAACGCATGAGAAACGTAAAAAACGCATGAGAAACGTGAAAAACGCATGAGAAACGTAACATCGCATGAGAAACGTAACATCGCATGAGAAATGTAAAAAACGCATGAGAAACGTGAAAAATGCATGAGAAACGTAACATCGCATGAGAAACGTAACATCGCACGAGAAACGTAAAATTGCATGAAAAACGTAAAAATTGCATGAGAAACGTGAAATGCAAGAGAAACCGTGCCGCCCCTGAAGAGACAATGAGATGACAGGTGATGAGCAAGTGTCATGGCAATCCCGCAGCCTGAATTACCCTCTGAAAACCCATACTTACCATGTGACAGGGTACTAGTAGTGTAGCCCCAATCAGGTGAAATGCCAGCACACCGCGGGCCGCCCTGCCTGCTAACCGTACTACCACGGACACCCCCCCATCCTCAGCCTTACATGGGGGGGGGGGGGGCAAAAGGGCTGTGTGATGGTTGCACCGTTGGAGTACTGACAGGCAAAGATGCTAACAACAGTAACAGCTTGCAACCACCAGGATGCCCCCCCGCGCCACCAAGCCCCCATGCGGACAGACTGCCCCCCCCCCCGAGCCACCATGCCCCACGAGAACCGACTGCCCCCCCCCCCCGAGCCACCATGCCCCCATTGTGAACATGCACCTGCTCAGGGGACATGCTTCTACTTATAGTACCACACCAGCTTAGGGGCGTGCTTGCACTAGTAGTCCCACACCAGCTTAGGGGGCATGCTTGCACTAGTGGTCCCACACCAGCTCGGGGGCATGCTTGCCCTGTAGTCCCACACCAGCTCAGGGGGCATGCTTGCACCTGTAGTCCCACACCAGCTCAGGGGCATGCTTGCACTTGTAGTCCCACACTAACTCAGGGAGCATGCTTGCACTTGTAGTCCCACACCAACTCAGGGAGCATGCTTGCACTTGTAGTCCCACACCAACTCAGGGAGCATGCTTGCACTTGTAGTCCCACACCAACTCAGGGAGCATGCTTGCACTTGTAGTCCCACACCAATTTAGGGAGCATGCTTGTACACCAGTAATACTTGCAAAGTTGCAAACACCCAACGCCCTCTGAGGCCCTCACCCCCCTCCCATACTGTATGGGAGAGGTGACAACATGCAGCGCACACCCCCCCTTCCCCTGACGCTGCGTGCTATGGAGATAGAAGAAGGACGGCGGACCCCCCCCCTTTCCCCCGGTGTGAGCACAGGTGAACTCAGGCGACCTGCTCCCCCGAAACGCTGAGTGGAGCAATGCCAAATGTGCAGGCGGCACCGGGAGAGTGACATCCCCCCTCCCGGCGAGAGCACCGCGAGAAGCGGGTGGACGCCCCCCCCCCCCATGAAGCAGTGCAAGAAGAGGGGAGCTGGCGGGCGGGCGGGTGACCGAACACCCCCCCCTGCATGAGCACCGGAAGAAGCGGGAGGGAGGGCGGGCGGGCGGGTGACCGAACACCCCCCCTGCATGAGCACCGGGAGAAGCCTGGGCGGGCGGGCGGGCGGGCCCCCGATCTGTCCAAAAACCCAGAGGGAAGTATCCACAGCCGACCGCGCTGCTGCTCCGAAACCGGAAGTGGCGGCGTGACCTGTCCTGACCCGGAAATGACGCGTCGGCTCACACGAGAGCCTCCGACCATGAGGGGAGGAGGCGAAGGAGGGCAGGCTTTATGCAGCCTGACTCCTCCTACAAACACACGGTCAGCCTTTTTCTTAAAAAAATTGAAAATATGTTACAAAAAGCTCTAAAAAAAACTTCTGACAGAATTACTGAGAAACTGACAAAATAAATTAGAGAGCTGGGCCAGAGAACCGCCGACCTGGAAATTAGAGTTGATAACTTAGGCAGCCATGTTCAGCAAAACACCTCAGAGCTTGAAAATTTAAAGGAAGAAAATCTTTTGCTACAGTCACGTTTAGAGGACCAGGAAAATAGGGACAGACGGTCGAACCTAAGAATCAGAGGGATTCCTGACACTGTCCTAGACCTCCAAGCCACCATAATAGCTTTATTTCAAGAATTACAACCCGGCATACCAGTGGAAAGACTGGAACTTGACAGAGTGCACAGAGCTTTAGCTCCTCGCAAAACAAATGGTCCCCCCAGGGGCATAATTGCTACATTTCATTATTACAGAACCAAAGAGCAATTATTAGCGGCTGCTAGAGATAGAGATTCCCTACAATTCCAGGGCTATACGTATCAACTTTTTGCTGACATTTCTCCCCTCACTGTTGCTAAACGGCGGGCACTTAAACCCCAACTACAGATTCTGCAACAACACAATATTGCATATCATTGGGGATTCCCCTTTTCCTTACGCTTTACACATCTTGAAACGAAATTCGTCTGCAGATCTCCAGATGATTTGCGATCTGCCCTGATTGAACTGGGTATAGCCGATAGCTCTGTATCTAAAGATCATCCCCGCAGACGCTCTACTTCAAAAACTCCTCAGTAAACTACTGCGACAAACTCTACAGGAACCTCTCCACCCTCTAGTCAGCATATTAACAAACGTGGAAGGTTTGAAAACTCTGCCCCCTCCAAGGAGGATTCAATGGACTGATTCATAAACTTAAAAGCCCAGCTTACACTTATTTCCAGCAAGGATTGCTGGTTGGAAGTAACTTTTACTTCATTTACCTGTCTCCATTGGTTTATTCAGAAGTTGAATTGGACCCTTTTGTTCTCCACTTTTTGCTTATTAACACCCGGGGTCTATACTATTACTAATCTACAGCGACTTCTTTTTCTCTCCTCTTTTTTCTCCTTTCTTCATATACTCATAGTTGTAAATCATTCAATGTATTTACTTGCATACGAATACTCTCTCTTTTTTCCATTCAGGTTCTAGCTTTCGCTGAACTACTGGTGTAATTATTTACCCCTTGTGGTCCTCCGGTGCTCCTCTCCCCTCTGGAATTTCCTGCTGCCCCCCGTACCATCTTCAGATACCCGCAGTGATTATGCGGGTCCCTGTGGATGGCATTGGAACCTCTCGGAGCTGTTTGAGTAAGCTCCGCAGACGTTCCCACACCCCGATTTATTATCCGTCTCCTTTATTACCCAACTACTATAATAGGGTTGATCGATTTATTTTTGCTTCTTTATATGTTATCCTTTTCCTTTTTATTTTCTTTACTCTCTCCTCTCTTCAGGTGGTGAATACAAAATCAGAAGTAAGTGGTACTTTTTATGATATACTACTAAATGTCGCACAGTCATGGCTCCTATAAATGTATTATCTTTAAATGTACAAGGGTTTAACATTCCACACAAACGTTCAAAAGCCATGCACACTTTTCATGCTAAAAAAACCCATATTATTTGTTTGCAGGAAACCCACTTTAAAGAAAATGCTCATCCCAAATTCCTCTCGTCAACATATCCACAATTCTATGTAGCCTCTGCTCCAGTTAAACAAAGAGGTACTCTCATAGGCTTTCACCGCAACACCCCATTTACTCTTGTATCCCAACTGAATGACCCAGAAGGTAGATATATTCTACTAACTGGTTATCTTTCTGATGCCCCAGTTACCATTGTCTCCTATTATGCCCCAAATAAACGACCATTAGCTTTTTTATCCCATCTTTTCCAAATTGTTGATACACACAAGTTTGGAACGATAGTCCTATGTGGAGACTCTAATGCAACGGTATACCCATTTTTAGACAAGTCCCCAGTTCTCCCTAATACGAGCACCAACAAATTGACTCTACAACCCCTGCTTTCAGCAAACAAATTAGTAGACACATGGAGGGAAATTAACCCTACCAATAGACGATATACACACTATTCATACCCACACAATTCATTTTCTCGTATTGACCATATTCTAGTCCCATCTAGTTTACTACCAGAAATTATCGCATCTAAAATTATCCCTCTTCCATGGTCTGATCATTGTGCTGTCTTAACCACTATTGCCTCAACGATACCCAGGTCTCATGATACTAACTGGACTATTAATGATTCTTTATTAACTCATCCTTCCCATAAATCATTAATTGAGCAGGCTCTCTCAGAATACATCTCTTTCAACGACACAGATGATGTTTCCCCCCTAACTATGTGGGAGGCTCATAAATCTGTTATTAGAGGTAATCTTATCCAATTAGCATCAAAGCTTAAGAGAGATCGCAAAATATTGTTCGCAAAATTGGAAACTGCCTTTAATACATGCCATTCAACCTTTCAATCTAATCCGACTACTATAAACCACACAAAATTGGAGAAGGCACGCTTGGATCTCGACCTCTTTTTATCAGACTCTGCCGATAAAATAATGCGTAAACGCCAACACACCCAATATCTCCAGGCCAACAAACCTAACACTCTTATGGCACGCAATCTAAAAATTATACAAAATACACAGTCTCCCTTTAGACTGAAGATCTCACGTGATGGCTATACCAGTAACCCGGTTAAAATACTTGATGTGTTCCACTCTAATTTATCTAATAATTTTCAATAGGCTAAAGTGTGCATATACACTGGCCAATACCCCTGGGGGATGCTTAGGGTAAAGATAGACACTGAGAGAGTGTATGCTTTTTAAAGAGGTAAATATATTTATTCAAAAGAAAAGGTAAGTGCAAATATATCAATGCTGGGATTAGTTCAGTATGTTTACATACCAGTAGATAAAGTGTATACGGTTTTTAACATGTCAACAGCATGAACATACAAAAAAAATGTTGTGACAATAATAAGAACTTGCTTGATACATATATGATCAGGATGATGCCAACATGTTTCGGACTTTGGTCCTTTGTCAAGGCAACTAGATATCCTTTTGATTCACATCTAAATTGTGTGAGAATCAAGAAATTAGTACATATTACTTATAACAATGAATACAGTCGTTTTATGACATTGCCATAGGAAACCGGTGTGGTGTATAGGGTATAAGCGGGTACTCACATGTAATGCCAGCTTCAAAATAGCCACAGGTATAACCACTGAAAGTGGTATAGAAAGTTTGCATTGAATAAAAGTTGTAAAAACAAGGTGAGGATGGCCACAGGTGTGGAAGGCTTGCTGACGTAGCTTCAGGTAGTTACAAGGTCCTATACAGGACTTGGACCGGGGCCCATGTCCTGTAACAGTCAGACTAGACCAAGCAGTGTGTAGCTGTAAGATAGGGTGTGGAAAGTATAAGTATTTTAAAAAGGTATAATGCAGTAAGATGCGTATACAGATTTTAAAGCAGAGGTCTGTATTACCTGAATGGAGTATTGCCTGGTATAGGAGATCAGTCGGCTCCAGAGAGTCAGCAGCATGTAATGAATCAGTCTGGTGTATGGGTTTATAACTAGTCATCTAATGACAATCAGCTGGGCAGGGGGTGTGTATATTCTGCATAGAGGCTGATTAGCTAATTGTCATTGGTGTATTCCCATGAGGACCTCTGACGGGGCGGCGCCGGGCGTGGGCACGTCATGACGGCGGGGTCACGTCCGGTGTCGTGACGTCACCAACGCGGGCAGATAGGGCCGCTGGCGACGTGCTGCGCTCCACTGTGGAGCGCAAACAGGAAGGAGACAGGTGGCTGTGTCTAGACACAGCGGGGAATCGGCGCATGCGCATTAGAATTACAGCGCATGCGTACCAAATCTTACCCGCGCCGGGTAACCAACCTGAGGGTAGGCAAGCCAAGTTGTATTGTGTGAAAAACACAGACTGCAAGAAAGTATCTTGTGGCAATGAGCTGGCAGACAAATGGTACACCTGAAGAACAAATAAGGAAAAATAGCGATACTGTCACAAAAGTATAGGTAACTGGCTCATATAGCATATATACTGGGGATGTGCATGAACAGGTCACATGTTTCAAAACATATTACAATAATGTACAGAATTGACAAAAGTTGTTGATTATGTGGATGCTTATCATGTGGGGGGATGGAGTCAGAGATCTAATTCACAGACTCCAGATTCAAAACCGTCAAGGTAGGGTTTAAAGTTAAAGGCCTCAATGAGCCCGGGAGGCAAGGTGACATTGAGATGGAAAATCCATCGAAGTTCGCTTTGTAATAAAGCTTTATTATAATCACCACCTCGGGTAGGAGGTGGGATATGGTCTAAAGCTTTGAATGAGATTTTGGGGATAGCGTCTTGATGGACGGTCAGGCAGTGTCGTCCTAATGGTAGATCAGGATCTCGTTTATTTACACTGCAGATGTGGCCATATATACGTTTCCAAAAGGGTAATTTGGTCTTGCCCACATAAAAGCACCCACATAAAAGCTGGCATTACCTGTGAGTACCCGCTTATACCCTATACACCACACCGGTTTCCTATGGCAATGTCATAAAACGACTGTATTCATTGTTATAAGTAATATGTACTCATTTCTTGATTCTCACACAATTTAGATGTGAATCAAAAGGATATCTAGTTGCCTTGACAAAGGACCAAAGTCCGAAACATGTTGGCATCATCCTGATCATATATGTATCAAGCAAGTTCTTATTATTGTCACAACATTTTTTTGTATGTTCATGCTGTTGACATGTTAAAAACTGTATACACTTTATCTACTTGTATGTAAACATACTGAACTAATCCCAGCATTGATATATTTGCACTTACCTTTTCTTTTGAATAAATATATTTACCTCTTTAAAAAGCATACACTCTCTCAGTGTCTATCTTTACCCTAAGCATCCCCCAGGGGTATTGGCCAGTGTATATGCACACTTTAGCCTATTGAAAATGATCATATTCATTTTGGTATGCGATAGACCAATTGTATTTCTACCAAATCTTGCCCAAAATATATATATTTTTCCTCTCTATCACTTAATGGTTACCCCATTCAAATCCCCTACCGGGCATCATTTGGTTATACATTACCTTACCATACTGAGGTTACCCCAAATACTCGCCCTTGTCAGGCTTTGATCCATTTCTATATATCTCTATACCAATAATCAAATATCCTATTTGATTTTCTGCTATACCTCACACAGTCTATATTCATTGCCATCAAAAACCGTTAGTATACACACCCCCCTTTTTCTAGTCCAATATGGCTCTATACCTTGGAGATGAGTGGGACACGCGCATGTCCAATACTATGCATAATTTTGAGTCTAACGAATATGTTCAGTCACAACTCAAATATACCTTTTTGAATCTTACACACACGGTCCAAAAGAAAGCCTCTCTATTCTGGCATATAAAATCTTTTAAAGAATACATTGCCCATGGAATTAACCCCTTTGGTCTCAGGGTACAAATTTTTCCCACATTTCAGGACATACGGCCAGATTTTAAGCTTTCCTGGGAGAATGCCCTGAAACAATGCTCAAATGAGCTTATGAAATTACTCATCGCTGAATATGAGTCACAAATGACCTCTTTAGATACCAAGCTCGAACTGATCAACACACAACTCGCGCAATTTAAGAACCATCCTTTATATATCTCATTGGATGAACAATTGAAAACTCGTTTTGACAAATTTAATCACGATATTCTTGCACAAAACGACAAAAAATTATTTCGTGACAAGAAAGCTTTTCATGAAGAACGTGCATACAAATGGAACGACACGAACCGT
Organism: Lithobates sylvaticus; assembly: GCA_028564925.1. Classification (NCBI taxonomy): domain Eukaryota; kingdom Metazoa; phylum Chordata; class Amphibia; order Anura; family Ranidae; genus Lithobates; species Lithobates sylvaticus. Next base: position 146,352,127 of record CM053031.1, on the reverse strand, counting down.
GTGACTCGCCCTGTGGCTATCACACGGCCTGGTTCCAAGGTACCCATTCCTCGTTCTACCACTGATAGGACTCACACCCCATCTTATCCCTCTCACAAACCTAACCTCCCTTTGGGTCTTCGCAAACCCAAACGAGGTCGTACACCAAATTTTCGAGTGATGATGTGTCTGACATGGAGGGAACCTCCAGCGCCTCCCCCCTCGGGGACTCGCCGGCGGCTCCCTCACTTGCCAAGACAGTTAGATCTCACTCTCTACCTTCTGCATCTCAAAATGCAGATTTTTTAGACAAAATGAGGGCATCACTACACACCCACCAACAACAAATGTCACAAAATCCAAAACCCAAGCGAACCACACGTTAAAATCACCTTCTGTTAATATCATTAACTTATCTTCCCACACACGTACATGTCATGAAATTTCTGTCCTTGAGAAAGGACTCACTTTCTGTCCAGTATCACAGCTTGATAAATTCACTGCTATCAAAGATATACACTTATTCATCCGTAAACTACTATTACATAGTATGTATACCCCAAATCCTTTTTCTGACACAGCTTTACACACTGCCACAGAAACCACTGCCCTCCAGCAGCTCATCGAGCTTCTCGAGGAAAATGATCCCCCAGATTTGATTGACACCATTGATCTAGAGACAATCTTGAGGATGACATATCCATACATCCTCAACACCCTTCTCACCGTGTTTCCCTCAAGAAAAAATCAAGTTTTTTCCCCTCACCTAGCACTAATCCACGTGCAGCACTTTTTTTACAATCAGTGACCAATGAAATTCGTCACCTAAAAACTTCTCCGGCCCATTCCAAAATTAAAAACTTCTCATACAACCAACACCTTGCTCTACAAAATCTTAAATCAAACCCGTCTATAATAATCAAACCGGCGGACAAAAGGTGGAAATATTGTTATCTTAGATAGAAAAGACTATGTTGAGATGTGTCTCAATATATTACGTAATCGTGAGTGGTATGCCACAATTCCCAATACATCAATTAAATCTTTCCAACAAGAATTGTATACACTTGTTGATGATGCCTCTAGACAAGGCATCATCGACAAGCCTACTACAGAATACGTCAGGACCAAATTTCCCAGAGAAGCAACATTTTATGCACTACCCAAGGTGCACAAAAACCTGCCTAGACCACCAGGCAGGCCAATTTTCTCCGGACGTGGCTGCCTTACTGACAACCTTAGTCGTTATATAGATAAATTACTTCAGCCTCTAGTACAGGCCTTACCCTCATACATACGTGACACCACACACCTACTTCAAGGTCTGTCGGACCTCCATATCGATGCCGACACCGTCCTGGTCGCCATCGACGTGGAGGCCCTCTACAGCTCTATACCTCATTCTTTAGGGCTTGCAGCCATTCAACACATTTTATTCATTACTAACATATATCCTCGTGATCTGTCTCTATTTATTATTAGAGCCCTCAAATTTATCCTAACTCACAACTTTTTTTCCTTCAATGGGTCCCACTACCTCCAGGTACAGGGCGTCGCCATGGGCACTTGTTGCGCACCGGCATACGCCAATCTGTACCTGGGGGAGTGGGAACGTAGCATCTTTACTAAACATATAGCTACCTTTCGTCGCTATATCGACGACATCTTAATCTTATGGCAGGGTCCAATCGATATACTACATCAGTTTCTTTTCTTCCTCAATACCTCTAACTCTCTAAATTTAAAATTCACAATGACTCACAGTCATAGTTCCATCTCCTTCCTTGACCTAACGCTTATCAAGGACGAATATGGACACCTACAGAGCCACCTGTTCCGAAAACCCACAGCTGGCAACACCATCTTGGCTGCTTCCAGCTTTCACCCACAGCCTTTACTTAAATCTATCCCTTTTGCTCAATATCTCCGTGCCCGACGCAATTGCTCGACGGATACCTCCTTTGAACACGAGGCCTCCGTGTTACGTAATAGATTACGAGCACGCGGCTATAAAAATAGCGTCTTGAAAGTCGCATACAAAAAAGCGAAATCCAAATCACGCTCTGCCTTACTAACCACTAAACAAACTGCTTCATCAACCCAATCCCCTCTCAGAATCATTACAAACTACTGTCAACAATACAATCAGATCACTCAAATACTCTCTAAACACTGGCACATTATTGCCACTGACAAAACCCTTTCACCCTTTGTTCCGCCTAAACCTTTGATAACCTACCGACGTGCTCCATCCCTCCGAGACAAACTTATTACCAGTGAATATAAAAATAGTAACAAATTCCAGAAGCGGCTCAAGGGCACCTTTCCATGTGGCAATTGCAGTTATTGCAAATATCTTTCTAAATCCAATATACACAATGTTTTGCCTAATGGTCAACGTTTTTTCCCTAAACATTATGTGAACTGTCGATCCATTGGTATCGTTTACCTACTTGAATGTGAATGTGGGTGCTTTTATGTGGGCAAGACCAAATTACCCTTTTGGAAACGTATATATGGCCACATCTGCAGTGTAAATAAACGAGATCCTGATCTACCATTAGGACGACACTGCCTGACTGTCCATCAAGACGCTATCCCCAAAATCTCATTCAAAGCTTTAGACCATATCCCACCTCCTACCCGAGGTGGTGATTATAATAAAGCTTTATTACAAAGCGAACTTCGATGGATTTTCCATCTCAATGCCACCTTGCCTCCCGGGCTCAATGAGGCCTTTAACTTTAAACCCTACCTTGACGGTTTTGAATCTGGAGTCTGTGAATTAGATCTCTGACTCCATCCCCCCACATGATAAGCATCCACATAATCAACAACTTTTGTCAATTCTGTACATTATTGTAATATGTTTTGAAACATGTGACCTGTTCATGCACATCCCCAGTATATATGCTATATGAGCCAGTTACCTATACTTTTGTGACAGTATCGCTATTTTTCCTTATTTGTTCTTCAGGTGTACCATTTGTCTGCCAGCTCATTGCCACAAGATACTTTCTTGCAGTCTGTGTTTTTCACACAATACAACTTGGCTTGCCTACCCTCAGGTTGGTTACCCGGCGCGGGTAAGATTTGGTACGCATGCGCTGTAATTCTAATGCGCATGCGCCAATTCCCCGCTGTGTCTAGACACAGCCACCTGTCTCCTTCCTGTTTGCGCTCCACAGTGGAGCGCAGCACGTCGCCAGCGGCCCTATCTGCCCGCGTCGGTGATGTCACGACGCCGGACGTGACCCCGCCGTCATGACGTGCCCACGCCCGGCGCCGCCCCGTCAGAGGTCCTCATGGGAATACACCAATGGCGCTATGGCGCCTTTCCCTCACAGACAATTAGCTAATCAGCCTCTATGCAGAATATACACACCCCCTGCCCAGCTGATTGTCATTAGATGACTAGTTATAAACCCATACACCAGACTGATTCATTACATGCTGCTGACTCTCTGGAGCCGACTGATCTCCTATACCAGGCAATACTCCATTCAGGTAATACAGACCTCTGCTTTAAAATCTGTATACGCATCTTACTGCATTATACCTTTTTTAAATACTTATACTTTCCACACCCTATCTTACAGCTACACACTGCTTGGTCTAGTCTGACTGTTACAGGACATGGGCCCCGGTCCAAGTCCTGTATAGGACCTTGTAACTACCTGAAGCTACGTCAGCAAGCCTTCCACACCTGTGGCCATCCTCACCTTGTTTTTACAACTTTTATTCAATGCAAACTTTCTATACCACTTTCAGTGGTTATACCTGTGGCTATTTTGAAGCTGGCATTACATGTGAGTACCTGCTTATACCCTATACACCACACCGGTTTCCTATGGCAATGTCATAAAACGACTGTATTCATTGTTATAAGTAATATGTACTAATTTCTTGATTCTCACACAATTTAGATGTGAATCAAAAGGATATCTAGTTGCCTTGACAAAGGACCAAAGTCCGAAACATGTTGGCATCATCCTGATCATATATGTATCAAGCAAGTTCTTATTATTGTCACAACATTTTTTTGTATGTTCATGCTGTTGACATGTTAAAAACTATATACACTTTATCTACTTGTATGTAAACATACTGAACTAATCCCAGCATTGATATATTTGCACTTACCTTTTCTTTTGAATAAATATATTTACCTCTTTAAAAAGCATACACTCTCTCAGTGTCTATCTTTACCCTAAACATCCCCCAGGGGTATTGGCCAGTGTATATGCACACTTTAGCCTATTGAAAATTATCATATTCATTTTGGGATGCGATAGACCAATTGTATTTCTACCAAATCTTGCCCAAAATATATATATTTTTCCTCTCTAATTTATCTAAACTATACTCCTCTAGCCAAGAGTTTGATACCCAAAAAGCAGACACCCAGTTTTCTAACACTAGGCTTCCTACCCTAGATCAGACTCGAGAGCCACATCACAATCCCTGAAGTTCTAACTGCTATAAAATTTTTGAAACCCAATAAAAGACCGGGCCCTGATGGGTTTTCGGCACTATATTATAAACAATTTTCACAAATTCTAGCACCCATTTTAACCAGAGCCTTTAATTCTATTCTTAAAAATCAGTCCTTTCGCACAGAAACGCTTACATCTATTATAGTAATGATCCCCAAACCCCATTCAGATACTACTTCCTGGACAAATTATCGCCCTATCTCCCTCCTCAATCTAGATATTAAAATACTATCTAAGATTCTAGCAACTCGCCTTAATAATATTATAGGTCAATTAATACACCGAGATCAAACTGGCTTTATGCCTAAAAGACAAGCAGGTGACAACATCAGACGCGCTCTTTTACTCATCCATGCAGCTAAATCTAGACGTATCCCGACATGCCTCATATCCCTAGACATCAGAAAAGCGTTTGACTCTGTCACCTGGCCATATATGCAATATATGCTCCAAAAATGGGGTTTTGGAGGTCATTTCCTAAAATGGATTTCATCATTGTATGATCATCCAAAAGCGTATATTAAATACTCTGGTTATAAATCAGCCATGATGAATATCTGTAGAGGTACTAGACAGGGTTGTCCCTTATCCCCCCTACTTTTTGCCCTCCTTATTGAACCACTGGCACAATTAATCAGGTCGAACTCGGACATTAAAGGTATCGAATTAGGCGGTTACCAACATAAAATATGTCTTTTTGCTGATGATATCCTTATCTTTTTATCCCACCCACATATTTCTGCTCCAAACCTAATAAACACCTTAGACAAATTTGCTACAATCTCAGGACTCAAAATCAACCCCGCAAAATCTAATATCCTCAATATCTCACTGGAACAAAAAGATCTCCTACATTTCCAATCCACCCTACCGTTTCACTGGGTTACCACTCAACTACCCTATCTAGGTGTTCAACTTACAACTACACTTAAAGATTTGTTTAGGGTAAACTACCTCCCACTACTTAAATTAGTTACTTCTTATATGAAACAATGGTCTTCCCTTCCTCTGTCTTGGTTGGGACGAATAAATGCCATTAAAATGTCGATTTTACCGAAATTCTTATACTTATTTAGGGTTCTACCCATCCCATTACCAGCATACTTCCTCAGGATTATACAACGTAGAGTCTTAGCCTTTATTTGGGGAAAAACTAAATCACGGATACCTAAGACCACGCTATACCTTAGTAAATTGAAGGGAGGATTAGGTTTGCCAAACTTCGCCTCTTATTATACAGCAGCACAACTCTCAATTCTCCCAAAATACCATTCAACAGTTAAAACACCCCTTTGGGTGCTCGTTGAATCCGTTGACTGCGATCCTATATCCCTTGCCAATATTTTATGGATTCATCCCACTGATAGAGAACAAATTTCTAATCCCATTACTAAACACTCTTTATTTATTTGGGATAAGTTTGGTAAGCCTAATAACCTTCATTCTTCACACAACCCTCTCCTCTCATTCCTCGGCAATCCAGCCTTTTACCCGGCCTGGATATACCCGAAATCATTCTCCGCCTGGTCTACTACAAACTTAACCCGGCTTCACCAAGTGTGCAATAAAGCTAATATTCTGGATTTCTCAACACTATGTGATGATTATGGGCTTCCAAGATCTGAAATCTTCCGCTACCTACAAATTAAAAATTTTTTTGCTCCTCTTCTCATAACTGGTTCCACACTCAATCAAATGACTCAATTTGAACGTATTTGTATAAGCGATCCTCATATTAGAGGTATGATATCTCTTTTATATCATCAACTTACTGCTCTTCCTAATGATATATTACCCTCTTATACAGATAAATGGGCCTTAGACATGAATCGTGTTTTTAACACTAATGACTGGTCTAATATATGGGTAGCTACCAAAAGTTCATCCTCTAATTGCTTTGCCTTAGAAACAAATTTTAAAGTCCTAGCTAGATGGTATCTGGTGCCTGCCAGAATCGCTAAATTCAGCCCAACATACCCAGACATCTGCTTTAGAGGTTGCCCTTCCCCAGGTACACATTTCCACATATGGTGGCAATGTCCGGTAGTCCAAGAATTCTGGGCTAATATTTTTAAAATGGCTTCTAAAGCTTTGGAATGCAATATTCCACCCGATCCAGCTATGGCTCTTCTCAACCTAAAACCAACCTCATTAACACATTCCCAATTTAAATTATTTCTTCAGCTTAGTACTGCAGCTTAACAGACTATAGCTAAAGCCTGGAAATCCAAAACATTAATTGTAGCAGAAACCAAACATAGAATGAATAAAGCTTTAACCTATGCTAAAATGTCAGCTATTGAAGACAACAGAATTGATAAATTCACTCAGATTTGGCAGCCTTGGATAAAATATTATTTTCCACCTGACTTTGACCAGTCATTACTGTTACCTCAATAATATATCAGCTACCGTATTTATCGGCGTATAACACGCACTTGTTTCCCCTAAAAA
>CM053031.1:146121704-146344727 GCA_028564925.1 Lithobates sylvaticus | reverse complement strand
AATTAAATAGGATTGGACCTAGCACAGAACCCTGGGGGACACCAGTACCCACCCCTGACCATTCCAAGTACTCCCCATTTATCACCACCCTCTGAACTCGATCCTTGTAGCCAGTTTTCAATCCATGTACTCACCCTATGGTCCATGCCAACGGACCTTATTTTGTACAGTAAACTTTATGGGGAACTGTGTCAAATGCTTTTGCAAAATCCAGATACACTGCGTTTTTAAACTCAGTTCTTCTGTTAGTGCACCAAAATCAAATTTTTTAGCCAGCAGTCTCATTCCCCGTACCCTTGGTCGGAAATTCAGACCACAAAATCCGTCAGATATTTTCCGACGGATTTTGTCCGACACTGGTGTTGCATACACACGGTCAGACAAAGTTGTCGGAAAATCCGATCAATCTGAACGTGGTGACGTTCGTTGCGTACGACGGGACTACGTAGAGGCTAGTAGCCAATTGCTTTGGTCTTGTAATGTGATCTGAGCATGCGTGGCACTTTGTCCATCGGAATTCGCTACACACGATCGGAAAAAGTCAGATAGGACTTTGTTGTCGGAAAATTTGAGAGCAGGATCTCAAACTTTTTCCGTCGGAAATTCCGACGGAAAAAGTCCGATGGAGCCCACACACGGTCGGAATTTCCGACAACATGGTCCGATAGGACATTTTCCGTCGGAAAATCCGACCGTGTGTACGGGGCATCAGTGTGGCTGCATAGGATTGAATTCCTTTATCAGATTTCTGTCTATTATCACTGTAGCGGGGGTGTTCCCCTTTTAGGGGAAAGACGTTTTCTGTCAGCCGCAGCAGGGGACAAAACTACAGTTCCCAGAAACCCCCTGGCTCCCAGGAGGTTGGAGGTTCTTGCCCCAGAGACTGATGGGAGAGGTGATGTAAGGGAGAGGGAAGCCCTGCCTCTTCCTCTTGGGACGCGGGACGAGAGAGGAGAGAGACACCTGTGCGGACCTGCGCCGTTCAGGGCCTGAAGCCTGGGGCCTTGCAGCGGACCGGGGAGTACTGCACCTCACTGCCAGCCTGAGTGGCACTGGGACTCTCATCTTGCTGCAGTTAGTACGACCGGGGACCCGATCGCAGGAGCCGTGGTGGACGAAGCAGGATACAGCCAGTGGAGGTCCCGGGACCAAGGACGGTGTCCGGAGTGGTGAGCGAGCGAAAGCTCATCTTATACCTGTTGCCTTGTACTGTGTGCCTATTAGACTTCCGAGGCCTATTACTTCAAGTTGCAGAAGATTGTTCCCCCACCCCTCTTTCTTTGTGGATTACAAATACTCTGCTTGAATCTTCATGTGCACCACCTCTACAGATCCTGTGCCGGTGAAGAATATTGTGTTCCCTCAAGGACTGAGCTCCATGATTAGGGAACAGGCCTGGTCCGTTAGGTAGTCACAATTAGGTGGTCGCACCACAGTGGTGCTTAGGTAACGGTCGCTACACGTGACGCTCCGTCCCCCCCCCCCCCCCCCCCCCCCATTGCGGTTCAGTTATATTAGTGTAAGACATACTGCAGGGACCTGCTTATGTATTGTAAACCAAATGTTGATGTGTGTTACCACTTTTTAACTATCAGAAGTAAAGACAGTTATATCAGCTAAAAGATTGTCTGTGAGTTTGAGTCCATCACACACTTAGAGCATAAGTGATTGTATGTGTATTAGCATATCTATATATATATATACTAACTGTGCCAGAGCGGGTAGAGCAGATTGCCGGGGGGTTGGTGGGGCTGTACTCAGGGACCCAAATCAAACTTGCGGCCCTCTTAAGTGGGGGTATCGCTACATCACATTACGTTGTGGTAAGCATATCTCATCAAGTTTCTTGATTAAGACATCAGGATCCTCTCTGTCCTTATTGTCATGAAAATGAAATGACTCGCGGCGCATGCGCGGATGCCTGAGCGGGCGGTAGTGTCGGCTTAGAGCTCCGCTCCGAGGGAGACGAGAACCGGAGGACTACGAGTCCCAGCTGTACCGCGAGCGGTACAAAACTACTGGTAAAGCCCCACAGAAGACCCCAGGTGATAACACAATGGTCCTGAGGGGCCAGAAAGAGAAATTTAAAGTGAATTTAGCCAAAACAGCGCCGGCCAGACAAGCGGCCATTATGGCTGCTGCAGTTACCTCACAAGCATCTACACAGCGCTATGGGAAAGCGCCCCCTCAGACTAATGAAGATATGGCAGATACAGAATCAGATGCTGAGGTTTCTCAGCATGAAATACATGATGATATGTTTAAAAAATTTGAAAATATGTTACAAAAAGCTCTAAAAAAAACTTCTGACAGAATTACTGAGAAACTGACAAAATAAATTAGAGAGCTGGGCCAGAGAACCGCCGACCTGGAAATTAGAGTTGATAACCTAGGCAGCCATGTTCAGCAAAACACCTCAGAGCTTGAAAATTTAAAGGAAGAAAATCTTTTGCTACAGTCACGTTTAGAGGACCAGGAAAATAGGGACAGACGGTCGAACCTAAGAATCAGAGGGATTCCTGAGACTGTCCTAGACCTCCAAGCCACCATAATAGCTTTATTTCAAGAATTACAACCCGGCATACCAGTGGAAAGACTGGAACTTGACAGAGTGCACAGAGCTTTAGCTCCTCGCAAAACAAATGGTCCCCCCAGGGGCATAATTGCTAAATTTCATTATTACAGAACCAAAGAGCAATTATTAGCGGCTGCTAGAGATAGAGATTCCCTACAGTTCCAGGGCTATACGTATCAACTTTTTGCTGACATTTCTCCCCTCACTGTTGCTAAACGGCGGGCACTTAAACCCCAACTACAGATTCTGCAACAACACAATATTGCATATCATTGGGGATTCCCCTTTTCCTTACGCTTTACACATCTTGAAACGAAATTCGTCTGCAGATCTCCAGATGATTTGCGATCTGCCCTGATTGAACTGGGTATAGCCGATAGCTCTGTATCTAAAGATCATCCCCGCAGACGCTCTACTTCAAAAACTCCTCAGTAAACTACTGCGACAAACTCTACAGGAACCTCTCCACCCTCTAGTCAGCATATTAACAAACGTGGAAGGTTTGAAAACTCTGCCCCCTCCAAGGAGGATTCAATGGACTGATTCATAAACTTAAAAGCCCAGCTTACACTTATTTCCAGCAAGGATTGCTGGTTGGAAGTAACTTTTACTTCATTTACCTGTCTCCATTGGTTTATTCAGAAGTTGAATTGGACCCTTTTGTTCTCCACTTTTTGCTTATTAACACCCGGGGTCTATACTATTACTAATCTACAGCGACTTCTTTTTCTCTCCTCTTTTTTCTCCTTTCTTCATATACTCATAGTTGTAAATCATTCAATGTATTTACTTGCATACGAATACTCTCTCTTTTTTCCATTCAGGTTCTAGCTTTCGCTGAACTACTGGTGTAATTATTTACCCCTTGTGGTCCTCCGGTGCTCCTCTCCCCTCTGGAATTTCTTGCTGCCCCCCGTACCATCTTCAGATACCCGCAGTGATTATGCGGGTCCCTGTGGATGGCATTGGAACCTCTCGGAGCTGTTTGAGTAAGCTCCGCAGACGTTCCCACACCCCGATTTATTATCCGTCTCCTTTATTACCCAACTACTATAATAGGGTTGATCGATTTATTTTTGCTTCTTTATATGTTATCCTTTTCCTTTTTATTTTCTTTACTCTCTCCTCTCTTCAGGTGGTGAATACGAAATCAGAAGTAAGTGGTACTTTTTATGATATACTACTAAATGTCGCACAGTCATGGCTCCTATAAATGTATTATCTTTAAATGTACAAGGGTTTAACATTCCACACAAACATTCAAAAGCCATGCGCACTTTTCATGCTAAAAAAGCCCATATTATTTGTTTGCAGGAAACCTACTTTAAAGAAAATGCTCATCCCAAATTCCTCTCGTCAACATATCCACAATTCTATGTAGCCTCTGCTCCAGTTAAACAAAGAGGTACTCTCATAGGCTTTCACCGCAACACCCCATTTACTCTTGTATCCCAACTGAATGACCCAGAAGGTAGATATATTCTACTAACTGGTTATCTTTCTGATGCCCCAGTTACCATTGTCTCCTATTATGCCCCAAATAAACGACCATTAGCTTTTTTATCCCATCTTTTCCAAATTGTTGATACACACAAGTTTGGAACGATAGTCCTATGTGGAGACTCTAATGCAACGGTATACCCATTTTTAGACAAGTCCCCAGTTCTCCCTAATACGAGCACCAACAAATTGACTCTACAACCCCTGCTTTCAGCAAACAAATTAGTAGACACATGGAGGGAAATTAACCCTACCAATAGACGATATACACACTATTCATACCCACACAATTCATTTTCTCGTATTGACCATATTCTAGTCCCATCTAGTTTACTACCAGAAATTATCGCATCTAAAATTATCCCTCTTCCATGGTCTGATCATTGTGCTGTCTTAACCACTATTGCCTCAACGATACCCAGGTCTCATGATACTAACTGGACTATTAATGATTCTTTATTAACTCATCCTTCCCATAAATCATTAATTGAGCAGGCTCTCTCAGAATACATCTCTTTCAATGACACAGATGATGTTTCCCCCCTAACTATGTGGGAGGCTCATAAATCTGTTATTATAGGTAATCTTATCCAATTAGCATCAAAGCTTAAGAGAGATCGCAAAATATTGTTCGCAAAATTGGAAACTGCCTTTAATACATGCCATTCAACCTTTCAATCTAATCCGACTACTATAAACCACACAAAATTGGAGAAGGCACGCTTGGATCTCAACCTCTTTTTATCAGACTCTGCCGATAAAATAATGTGTAAACGCCAACACACCCAATATCTCCAGGCCAACAAACCTAACACTCTTATGGCACGCAATCTAAAAATTATACAAAATACAAAGTCTCCCTTTAGACTGAAGATCTCACGTGATGGCTATACCAGTAACCCGGTTAAAATACTTGATGTGTTCCACTCTAATTTATCTAATAATTTTCAATAGGCTAAAGTGTGCATATACACTGGCCAATACCCCTGGGGGATGCTTAGGGTAAAGATAGACACTGAGAGAGTGTATGCTTTTTAAAGAGGTAAATATATTTATTCAAAAGAAAAGGTAAGTGCAAATATATCAATGCTGGGATTAGTTCAGTATGTTTACATACAAGTAGATAAAGTGTATACAGTTTTTAACATGTCAACAGCATGAACATACAAAAAAATGTTGTGACAATAATAAGAACTTGCTTGATACATATATGATCAGGATGATGCCAACATGTTTCGTACTTTGCTCCTTTGTCAAGGCAACTAGATATCCTTTTGATTCACATCTAAATTGTGTGAGAATCAAAGAATTAGTACATATCAATTATAACAATGAATACAGTCGTTTTATGACATTGCCATAGGAAACCGGTGTGGTGTATAGGGTATAAGCGGGTACTCACATGTAATGCCAGCTTCAAAATAGCCACAGGTATAACCACTGAAAGTGGTATAGAAAGTTTTCATTGAATAAAAGTTGTAAAAACAAGGTGAGGATGGCCACAGGTGTGGAAGGCTTGCTGACGTAGCTTCAGGTAGTTACAAGGTCCTATACAGGACTTGGACCGGGGCCCATGTCCTGTAACAGTCAGACTAGACCAAGCAGTGTGTAGCTGTAAGATAGGGTGTGGAAAGTATAAGTATTTAAAAAAGGTATAATGCAGTAAGATGCGTATACAGATTTTAAAGCAGAGGTCTGTATTACCTGAATGGAGTATTGCCTGGTATAGGAGATCAGTTGGCTCCAGAGAGTCAGCAGCATGTAATGAATCAGTCTGGTGTATGGGTTTATAACTAGTCATCTAATGACAATCAGCTGGGCAGGGGGTGTGTATATTCTGCATAGAGGCTGATTAGCTAATTGTCTGTGAGGGAAAGGCGCCATAGCGCCATTGGTGTATTCCCATGAGGACCTCTGACGGGGCGGCACCGGGCGTGGGCACGTCATGACGGCGGGGTCACGTCCGGCGTCGTGACGTCACCGACGCGGGCAGATAGGGCCGCTGGCGATGTGCTGCGCTCCACTGTGGAGCGCAAACAGGAAGGAGACAGGTGGCTGTGTCTAGACACAGCGGGGAATTGGCGCATGCGCATTAGAATTACAGCGCATGCGTACCAAATCTTACCCGCGCAAGCTGGCATTACATGTGAGTACCTGCTTATATTCTATACACCATACCGGTTTGGCTATATGGCAATGTCATAAAATGACTGTATTCATCGTTATAATTGATATGTACTAATTTTTTGATTCTCACATAATTTAGATGTGAATCAAAAGGATATCTAGTTGCCTTGACAAAGGACCAAAGTCCGAAACATGTTGGCATCATCCTGATCATATATGTATCAAGCAAGTTCTTATTATTGTCACAACATTTTTTTGTATGTTCATGCTGTCGACATGTTAAAAACTGTATACACTTTATCTACCTGTATGTAACATACTGAATCAATCCCAGCATTTATATATTTGCACTTACCTATTTCTTTTGAATAAATATTTACCTCTTTAAAAAGCATACACTCTCTCAGTGTCTATCTTTACCCTAAGCATCCCCCAGGGGTATTGGCCAGTGTTCATGCACACTCTAGCCTATCGAAAATTATCATATTCAATTTTGGGATGCGATAGACCAATTGTATTTCTACCAAATTTTGCCCAATATATATATATTTTTCCTCTCTATCACTTAATGGTTACCCCATTCAAATTCCCTACCGGGCATCATTTGGTTATACATTACCTTACCATACTGAGGTTACCCCAAATACTCGCCCTTGTCAGGCTTTGATCCATTTCTATATATCTCTATACGAATAATCAAATATCCTATTTGATTTTCTGCTATACCTCACACAGTCTATATTCATTGCCATCAAAAAACGTTAGTATACACCCCCCCCTTTTTCTAGTCCAATATGGCTTTATACCTTGGAGATGAGTGGGACACGCGCATGTCCAATACTATGCATAATTTTGAGTCTAACGAATATGTTCAGTCACAACTCAAATATACCTTTTTGAATCTTACACACACGGTCCAAAAGAAAGCCTCTTTATTTTGGCATATAAAATCCTTCAAAGAATACATTGCCCATGGAATTAACCCCTTTGGTCTCAGGGTACAAATCTTTCCCACATTTCAGGACATACGCCCAGATTTTAAGCTTTCCTGGGAGAATGCCCTGAAACAATGCTCAAATGAGCTTATGAAATTACTTATCGCTGAATATGAGTCACAAATGACCTCTTTAGACACCAAGCTCGAGTTGATCAACACACAACTCGCGCAATTTAAGAACCATCCTTTATATATCTCATTGGATGAACAATTGAAAACTCGTTTTGACAAATTTAATCACGATATTCTTGCACAAAATGACAAAAAATTCTTTTGTGACAAGAAAGCTTTTCATGAAGAACGTGCATACAAATGGAACGACACGAACCGTGTGACTCGCCCTGTGGCTATCACACGGCCTGGTTCCAAGGTACCCATTTCTCGTTCTACCACTGATAGGACTCACACCCCATCTTATCCCTCTCACAAACCTAACCTCCCTTTGGGTCTTCGCAAACCCAAACGAGGTCGTACACCAAATTTTCGAGTGATGATGTGTCTGACATGGAGGGGACCCCCGGCGCCTCCCCCCTTGGGGACTCGCCGGCGGCTCCCTCACTTGCCAAGACAGTTAGATCTCACTCTCTACCTTCTGCATCTCAGAATGCAGATTTTTTAGACAAAATGAGGGCATCATTACACACTCACCAACAACAAATGTCACAAAATCCAAAACCCAAGCGAACCACACGTTAAAATCACCTTCTGTTAATATCATTAACTTATCTTCCCACACACTTACATGTCATGAAATTTCTGTCCTTGAGAAAGGACTCACTTTCTGTCCAGTATCACAGCTTGATAAATTCACTGCTATCAAAGATATACACCTATTTATTCGTAAACTACTATTACATAGTATGTATACCCCAAATCCTTTTTCTGCCACTGCCACAGAAACCACTGCCCTCCAGCAGCTCATCGAGCTTCTCGAGGAAAATGACCCCCCAGATTTGATTGACACCATTGATCTAGAAAACCTTTTTGACAATCTTGAGGATGACATATCCATACATCCTCAACACCCTTCTCACCGTGTTTCCCTCAAGAAAAAAATCAAGTTTTTTCCCCTCACCTAGCACTAATCCACGTGCAGCACTTTTTTTACAATCAGTGACCAACGAAATTCGTCACCTAAAAACTTCTCCGGCCCATTCCAAAATTAAAAACTTCTCATACAACCAACACCTTGCTCTACAAAATCTTAAATCAAACCCGTCTATAATAATCAAACCGGCGGACAAAGGTGGAAATATTGTTATCTTAGATAGAAAAGACTATGTTGAGATGTGTCTCAATATATTACGTAATCGTGAGTGGTATGCCACAATTCCCAGTACACTAATTAAATCTTTTCAACAAGAATTATATACACTTGTTGATGATGCCTCTAGACAAGGCATCATCGACAAGCCTACTACAGAATACGTGGGACCAAATTTCCCAGAGAAGCAACATTTTATGCACTACCCAAGGTGCACAAAAACCTGCCTAGACCACCAGGCAGGCCAATTGTCTCCGGACGCGGCTGCCTCACTGACAACCTTAGTCGTTACATAGATAAATTACTTCAGCCTCTAGTACAGGCCTTACCCTCATACATACGTGATACCACACACCTACTTCAAGGTCTGTCTGACCTCCATGTCGATGCCGACACTGTCCTGGTCGCCATCGACGTGGAGGCCCTCTACAGCTCTATACCTCACTCTTTAGGGCTTGCAGCCATTCAACACATTTTATCCATTACTAACATATATCCTCGTGATCTGTCTCTATTTATTATTAGAGCCCTGAAATTTATCCTAACTCACAACTTCTTTTCCTTCAATGGGTCCCACTACCTCCAGGTACAGGGCGTCGCCATGGGCACTTGTTGCACACCGGAGTACGCCAATCTGTACCTGGGGGAGTGGGAACGTAAACTGTTCTTAGATGATGCTGCTAGCATCTTTACTAAACATATAGCTACTTTTCGTCGCTATATCGACGACATCTTAATCTTATGGCAGGGTCCAATTGATATACTACATCAGTTTCTTTTCTTCCTCAATACCTCCAACTCTTTAAATTTAAAATTTACAATGACTCACAGTCATAGTTCCATCTTCTTCCTTGACTTAACGCTTATCAAGGACGAACATGGACACCTACAGAGCCACCTGTTCCGAAAACCCACAGCTGGCAACACCATCTTGGCTGCTTCCAGCTTTCACCCACAGCCTTTACTTAAATCCATCCCTTTTGCTCAATATCTCCGTGCCCGACGCAACTGCTCGACGGATACCTCCTTTGAACACGAGGCCTCCGTGTTACGTAATAGATTAAGAGCACGCGGCTATAAAAATAGCGTCTTGAAAGTCGCATACAAAAAAGCGAAATCCAAATCACGCTCTGCCTTACTAACCACTAAACAAACTGTTTCATCAACCCAATCCCCTCTCAGAATCATTACAAACTACTGTCAACAATACAATCAGATTACTCAAATACTTTCTAAACACTGGCACATTATTGCCACTGACAAAACCCTTTCACCCTTTGTCCCGCCTAAACCTTTGATAACTTATCGACGTGCTCCATCCCTCCGAGACAAACTTATTACTAGTGAATATAAAAATAGTAACAAATCCCAGAAGCAGCTCAAAGGCACTTTTCCATGTGGCAATTGCAGTTATTGCAAATATCTTTCTAAATCCAATATACACAATGTCTTGCCAAATGGTCAACGTTTTTTCCCCAAACATTATGTGAACTGTCGATCCATTGGTATCGTTTACCTACTTGAATGTGAATGTGGATGCTTTTATGTGGGCAAGACCAAATTACCCTTTTGGAAACGTATATATGGCCACATCTGCAGTGTAAATAAACGAGATCCTGATTTACCATTAGGACGACATTGCATGACTGTCCATCAAGACGCTATCCCCAAAATTTCATTCAAAGCCTTAGACCATATCCCACCTCCCACCCGAGGTGGTGACTACAATAAAGCTTTATTACAAAGCGAACTTCGATGGATTTTCCATCTCAATGCCACCCTGCCTCCCGGGCTCAATGAGGCCTTTAACTTCAAACCCTACCTTGACGGCTTTGAATCTGGAGTCTGTGAACTAGATCTCTGACTCCATCCCCCCACATGATAAGCATCCACATAATCAACAACTTTTGTCAATTCTGTACATTATTGTAATATGTTTTGAAACATGTGACCTGTTCATGCACATCCCCAGTATATATGCTATATGAGCCAGTTACCTATACTTTTGTTACAGTATCGCTATTTTTCCTTATTTGTTCTTCAGGTGTACCATTTGTCTGCCAGCTCATTGCCACAAGATACTTTCTTGCAGTCTGTGTTTTTACACAAACAATTTGGCTTGCCTACCCTCAGGTTGGTTACCCGGCGCGGGTAAGATCTGGCACGCATGCGCTGTAATTCCAATGCGCATGCGCCAATTCTCCGCTGTGTTTAGACAAATCCATCTGTCTACTTCCTGTTTGCGCTCCACAGTGGAGCGCAGCACGTCGTCAGCGGCCCTCTCTGCCCGCGTCGGTGACGTCACGACGCCGGACGTGACCCCGCCGTCATGGCGTGCTCACGCCCGGCGCCGCCCCGTCAGAGGTCCTCATGGGAATACACCAATGGCGCTATGGCGCCTTTCCCTCACAGACAACAAGCTAATCAGCTTTTAATGCAGCATATACACACCCCCTGCCCAGCTGATTGTCATTATATGACTGGTTATAAACCCATACACCAGACTGATTCATTACATGCTGCTGACTCTCTGGAGCCGATCGATCTCCTATACCAGGCAATACTCCATTCAGGTAATACAGACCTCTGCTTTAAAATCTGTATACGCATCTTACTGCATTATACCTTTTTTAAATACTTATACTTTCCACACCCTATCTTACAGCTACACACTGCTTGGTCTAGTCTGACTGCTACAGGACATGGGCCCCGGTCCAAGTCCTGTATAGGACCTTGTAACTACCTGAAGCTACGTCAGCAAGCCCTCCACACCTGTGGCCATCCTCACCTTGTTTTTACAACTTTTATTCAATGCAAACTTTCTATACCACTTTCAGTGGTTATACCTGTGGCTATTTTGAAGCTGGCATTACATGTGAGTACCTGCTTATATTCTATACACCATACCGGTTTCCTATGGCAATGTCATAAAACGACTGTATTCATTGTTATAAGTAATATGTACTAATTTCTTGATTCTCACACAATTTAGATGTAAATTAAAAGGATATCTAGTTGCCTTGACAAAGGACCAAAGTCCGAAACATGTTGGCATCATCCTGATCATATATGTATCAAGCAAGTTCTTATTATTGTCACAACATTTTTTTGTATGTTCATGCTGTTGACATGTTAAAAAACTGTATACACTTTATCTACCTGTATGTAACATACTGAATCAATCCCAGCATTTATATATATGCACTTACCTATTTCTTTTGAATAAATATTTACCTCTTTAAAAAGCATACACTCTCTCAGTGTCTATCTTTACCCTAAGCATCCCCCAGGGGTACTGGCCAGTGTTTATGCACACTATCCCGACATGCCTCATATCCCTAGACATCAGAAAAGCGTTTGACTCTGTCACCTGGCCATATATGCAATATATGCTCCAAAAATGGGGTTTTGGAGGTAATTTCCTAAAATGGATTTCATCATTGTATGATCATCCAAAAGCGTATATATTAAATACTCTGGTTATAAATCAGCCATGATGAATATCTGTAGAGGTACTAGACAGGGTTGTCCCTTATCCCCCCTACTTTTTGCCCTCCTTATTGAACCACTGGCACAATTAATCAGGTCGAACTCGGACATTAAAGGTATCGAATTAGGCGGTTACCAACATAAAATATGTCTTTTTGCTGATGATATCCTTATCTTTTTATCCCACCCACATATTTCTGCTCCAAACCTAATAAACACCTTAGACAAATTTGCTACAATCTCAGGACTCAAAATCAACCCCGCAAAATCTAATATCCTCAATACCTCACTGGAACAAAAAGATCTCCTACATTTCCAATCCACCCTACCGTTTCACTGGGTTACCACTCAACTACCCTATCTAGGTGTTCAACTTACAACTACACTTAAAGATTTGTTTAGGGTAAACTACCTCCCACTACTTAAATTAGTTACTTCTTATATGAAACAATGGTCTTCCCTTCCTCTGTCTTGGTTGGGACGAATAAATGCCATTAAAATGTCGATTTTACCAAAATTCTTATACTTATTTAGGGTTCTACCCATCCCATTACCAGCATACTTCCTCAGGATTATACAACGTAGAGTCTTAGCCTTTATTTGGGGAAAAACTAAATCACGGATACCTAAGACCACGCTATACCTTAGTAAATTGAAGGGAGGATTAGGTTTGCCAAACTTCGCCTCTTATTATACAGCAGCACAACTCTCAATTCTCCCAAAATACCATTCAACAGTTGAAACACCCCTTTGGGTGCTCGTTGAATCCGTTGACTGTGATCCTATATCCCTTGCCAATATTTTATGGATTCATCCCACTGATAGAGAACAAATTTCTAATCCCATTACTAAACACTCTTTATTTATTTGGGATAAGTTTGGTAAGCCTAATAACCTTCATTCTTCACACAACCCTCTCCTCTCATTCCTCGGCAATCCAGCCTTTTACCCGGCCTGGATATACTCGAAATCATTCTCCGCCTGGTCTACTACAAACTTAACCCGGCTTCACCAAGTGTGCAATAAAGCTAATATTCTGGATTTCTCAACACTATGTGACGATTATGGGCTTCCAAGATCTGAAATCTTCCGCTACCTACAAATTAAAAAATTTTTTGCTCCTCTTCTCATAACTGGTTCCACACTCAATCAAATGACTCAATTTGAACGTATTTGTATAAGCGATCCTCATATTAGAGGTATGATATCTCTGTTATATCATCAACTTACTGCTCTTCCTAATGATATATTACCCTCTTATACAGATAAATGGGCCTTAGACATGAATCATGTTTTTAACACTAATGACTGGTCTAATATATGGGTAGCTACCAAAAGTTCATCCTCTAATTGCTTTGCCTTAGAAACAAATTTTAAAGTCCTAGCTAGATGGTATCTGGTGGCTGCCAGAATCGCTAAATTCATCCCAACATACCCCGACATCTGCTTTAGAGGTTGCCCTTCCCCAGGTACACATTTCCACATATGGTGGCAATGTCCGGTAGTCCAAGAATTCTGGGCTAATATTTTTAAAATGGCTTCTAAAGCTTTGGAATGCAATATTCCACCCGATCCAGCTATGGCTCTTCTCAACCTAAAACCAACCTCATTAACACATTCCCAATTTAAATTATTTCTTCAGCTTAGTACTGCAGCTAAACAGACTATAGCTAAAGCCTGGAAATCCAAAACATTAATTGTAGCAGAAACCAAACATAGAATGAATAAAGCTTTAACCTATGCTAAAATGTCAGCTATTGAAGACAACAGAATTGATAAATTCACTCAGATTTGGCAGCCTTGGATAAAATATTATTTTCCACCTGACTTTGACCAGTCATTACTGTTACCTCAATAATATATCAGCTATTTTAATACCTTACTTCTTCAGCGAGCCACTTACTATGCAAATTACCACCTGGAGAGACTTTTTCCTCCTTCCTCTTTTATTTCTCTCTCTCCCCCTTTTTATTTTTCTATGTCTAATATATATGAGTCCCACTCACGTTGATATACTTCTTTCTGTTATATATATGGTTTTTACCCTAATAGATTAATCACATAGATAGGAACATAGTAATTAATTGGAAGGCCGGGTACCGGCCTGAAGTTATGGGAGGAGCCCGGAGGGTATTTAAGCAGCCCAAAGGCCGCCGGTCTTTGTCGGTTTCCTGTGCGTGATATCTGATACGTCAGACATCTAGGACCGACTCGTTCGTGACAAGCGCTCTTGGTGCCGGCTCGTGAGCTCCGTTTTTTCGTCTATCCGTCTTCTCTTGTTGCAGTCCCGTGTTCCGTGTTCGTAAGTTGTGTCGTCCCTTCGTGTCGCACTCGTGTCGTCGAGTCGCAGTTCGTACAAAGAGTCTGGTTCGGCTGTCGCAGGTAGGGCTTCGGCTCCCATGTTTTACGTTCTCATGCACTGCTTATCATGTCACTAAACTGTGATCTGCGTAGCTCACGAGCCACGCGCTGCTTGTCTCGAAAACCTAAACACTTACTCGCACGTTTTGTTGTACCCGATCGGGAGCCATCTAACGGCACGCACATTCAGGGCCGCCCGCCACAGACACTCCGACCGATGTCGCATCCGGCTCTTAGGGTTCCCTTACACGAGCGGGCTACACAGTCTCCGAATCGTTCAACATAACTCACGCACGGGTGCCGTTCGCACTCACACGTATCGTTCATGTTCTGCCATTTTCCGAATTGGTGGCGCTAGCGAGCGTGCCGAATCGCTATTATATTCCGAAGCACTGTTGGCATTCTAGTTGTACGAATCACTTCGACCGTGTCGAAACATTTCACGAATTAGCATGACAATCATTTCATCATTTCAAACGTGGCTAACGTACCAGGCCATTCGGTCATGCTAAATCATTTCGCATCAGTTAATCAGGGCGTTCATGCCATCGCTTCGATCCTGGTCCGGTCGCATCCACGCATGCTCCGATCGGGGCGATCCAGATGCACGACTACCCGGCCTCATTTCGATACATGCGCCAAGGGCGGAATCACTTTACTGGCTGCAGGCATTCCTGATTCTTGCCCCTGTCATGGCATATCATTTCTGTCACTTTACCACGCCCGGCATGAATGCAGTCACTTCCCCGCACTAATTTGTGTCGGCGTGCCCTAGGCACGGCCTCATTTCTATACATGCGCCAAGGGCAGAATCGCATCACTGGTTGCGCACATTCCAGATTCTTGCCCCTGTCATGGTATCTCATTTCTGTCACCTTACCACGCCCGGCGTGAATATAGTCACCTCTTCGCACTAAATTCGTGTCGGCGTGCCCTAGGCACGGCCTCATTTCAATACATGCGCCAAGGGCGGAATCGCATCACTGGTTTACGTACATTCCTGATTCTTGCCCCTGTCATGGTATCTCATTTCTGTCACCCTACCACGCCCGGCATGAATGGAGTCACTTCTTCGCACTGAATTCATGTCGGCGTGCCCCAGGCACGGCCTCATTTCAATACATGCGCCAAGGGCAGAATCGCATCACTGGTTTACGTACATTCCTGATTCTTGCCCCTGTCATGGTATCTCATTTCTGTCACCCTACCACGCCCGGCATGAATGGAGTCACTTCTTCGCACTAAATTCGTGTCGGCGTGCCCTAGGCTCGGCCTCATTTCAATACATGCGCCAGGGGCGGAGTCGCAAAGAAAAAAAAAAAAAAAACTTTGATTCTTGCCCTTGTCATGTTATATCATTTCTGTGTCACCTTACCACGCCCGGTGTTAATTGGTCACCCGCTTGTACGAATTCGCGCCGGCGTGCCCTAGGCCGGCCGCATTTCAAAAAAAAAAAAAAAAAAATAAAAAAAAAGAAAAAAAAAAAAAAAAAGGGGGGAGCTTGGAGTCGGACTCGGTGGCAGCTGGATGTCACAGTTCGGCCTCAGCATACCTAGGCAGTCGGCCTAGTTTCATGGTGGCCTCATTCTGTACGTGCTCCAGAGTCCGGCCCACAGTCACCCCCATACGGTACGAACGGGCCGGGCCCTGTCACGGGAAGTTCATTCAGTAAGGCAACGTGTCAAGTCAGTCGTTCGTGTTGTCATCTGTCAGTTGATCCCACAGCGATCTCGGCAGTCGACTCAAGTCACTATCGCCTGTTGTTATCATCTGCGTTGGGTTCCGTCGCTCTGGACGGCAGCAGTTTTAGGCTCTTAAATAGGTATTTTTTCTCACACTCTCTCAGGTCAGTCGGATTCAGTAGGTCCACCTGCGCCAACTTGATCAGGGTTCCAGCAGGTAAAAAAAAAAAAAAAAAAAAAAAAAAAAACACAAGGGCACGGGGGGCTCCTGCTTTCTTGTGGCAGGTACGTATATCATAGGTGACACGTCCAAACTCATTTCTTGTCACCTTTTAGGCCCAGCCTGCAGACACGTGACCAGTCTACCAAGTTACAGGTCTTGGCAGCCGCCATGTCGTCAGTTGGCAGCGATGACCTCACCACCCCACTATCTCCGGCGTCAGCCTCCGAGGCTGGCAGTGTCCAGTCTCTTAGGGCATGGACAATTCCCAGGCTGTCCGCCGAGCTGAGACGCAGAGGGATACCCTTCTCGTCCACGGCCAGGAAGGCGGAGCTGTTCAGGCTTCTCTTCCCACCACCGGCCGCAGCAAGCCCCAGCAGCCAGCAGGCGTCTCTGGAATCGATTTCAGCCGCCGTTGCCCAGCTACACACCCTCGTGTCTTCCCTGTCTTCCTCAATCGTGGAGGTCCAGGACAGGGTGTCTCGGCTAGAGGCCAGCCCGGCTGCCACGGTTCCGGACCACGCGGTGGTCCCAGCCATCAGTGCACCGGCCGCAGGTAGTGAGCTTGCCACGCCTACCGTTCACCCTTCCCACCTGGTGCCACCCAGCGTAAGGAAGGACATTCTAGAGGGCAAAGACGTCAATCTGGCCTCACTCTTGATCTCGGTCCATGACTTGGCCGAGAACAAGGCCTACACCTGGGGGGATGTCTCGGTGGTGTTGAAAGCGAAGGATCCGAGGCTCAACAGGAAGCTCACTGTGCCCGAATTCACGCTCGCTTTCGGCATGTTTAGAGACGTGCTGTGCTCAGCCTCCCCCGGCAGACGGGAAGAGCTGGAC
Organism: Lithobates sylvaticus; assembly: GCA_028564925.1. Classification (NCBI taxonomy): domain Eukaryota; kingdom Metazoa; phylum Chordata; class Amphibia; order Anura; family Ranidae; genus Lithobates; species Lithobates sylvaticus. The sequence goes on along the minus strand of CM053031.1, from coordinate 146,327,672 downwards.
CTCTACCTCCATTTGGTCGTAGACCTGGGCCACAAATACGGTGGCTCAGCGTTCTACGACTACCATCGGTCCTTCTCGGCCAAAGCCGCAGCCAGATTCACACAGTTCCATTTGCCAACGGACTGGAGCGTAGTGGACACGGAATTGTTCTGCCGCCACTTTGCAGGCCTTCGCTCCCCGCTATGTGCTGTCTGTCAGTCAGCGTCTCACACCACGGTCTGGTGTGCCAACGTAGCCTCTGTCCATCCGATAGCTAGCACGGCCTCTGCCAGCACGAGCCAGGCTCAGCAGGCCCCGGTGCAAGGGGGCGAAAGATGGACAAATTGGGACGTCCGGTGCGGATGGTTGGGGGAGCCGCCATTTGCAACAATTTTAATTACGGCTCCTGCAATTTCAGCCAGTGCCGGCTCTTGCACGTTTGCACCCTGTGCCAGAGGGCGCACCCCAGGATCCTGTGTGAGGTCAAACAGAAGAGACCATGACTAAGCCGGGTCAATGTCCTTTGGCTCGGCGTTTACCTGACCTCACACCCCACTCCGTCACTCGCCAGCTACCTCATCCGAGGCTTCACTGAGGGGTTCCATACCGGGCTCATCACCCTGCCCCACTCCACCCACGAATGTCCGAATTTACGCTCAGCAGCAACAGACGAGCCAGCGATTGATGTCCTTTTGCAGACGGAGTTGGATCGGGACTTCATGATAGGCCCGTTCTGTCAATCCCCCTTCAGCATCTGGAGGGTTAGCCCTATCGGGCTTGTGCAGGGAAAGTTTTCAAATAAAAAAACGTCTGGTGTATGATCTGTCAGCGCCTCATTCTTCCGTCGTTCCCAGTCTCAACTCGCTCATCCCCTCCGAGGAGTTCTCGCTGAAGTACGCTTCGGTAGACATGGCTATCCAGGCCATTCTCAGGGCAGGGGTGGGTGCGTGGCTCTCGAAGGCGGACATATCCGACGCCTTCAAGCTGCTGCCCATCCATCCTTCCTTGTGGTGCTGGCACGGCATCAAGTGGAGGGAGCGATATTATTTCGCGACCAAATTGACCTTCGGGTCTAAAAGTAGTCCTTGGCTATTTGACAAGTTCGCCGAGACCCTGGCGTGGATCCTTCTCCATGAGGCACAGTGCCACGAGGTCATCCATTATTTGGATGACTTCCTTCTGATAGAGCCGCCCGGGGCTCCCCCAGGGGACCTTGGAAAGTTGAGGACGGTTTTCGACAATCTGAACGTCCCCATAGTGGAGCACAAGGTTGACGGCCCGGCACACAAGATCACGTTCCTGGGCGTCGACCTTGACACGTTGGCCATGCAGGCCAGCCTTCCAGCAGATAAGTTGGACCGTATCAGGACGGTTCTGCGAGAGTTCACCCGGGGGGGGGGATGTACTCAGAAGCAACTTCAGTCTCTCCTCGGGATGCTGAACTTTGCCGTGAGGATCATCCCCCAGGGCCGCTCCTTTGTGTCCCGGTTGCTGGTCTTCCTGTCCTACACGCAGGACCCAGACCAGGTCATCAGGCTGGATTCTGCAGCCAGGGCAGATCTGGCCATGTGGGAGCACTTTCTTAGTGATTGGAACGGTGTGTCCCTGTTTATCCCAGTCGTGTCCACGCAGTCACCACAGGTGGTGACCGACGCGGCGGCATCCACAGGATGCGCCGCCATTTTTGGCCATTTGTGGTTCGCCGCCCCGTGGCCTCCTCAAGCACTAGCCACACCGGGCTTTACTACTACGTTAGCCCTCTTTGAGCTCTTCCCTATTGTAGCAGCCGCCCACCTATGGGGTCACCATTGGTCTGGACAGACGGTGGCTTTCTCGACAGACAATCAAGCCACAGCCGAGATCATCAGCAAGGGCAGGTCCAAGTCCAGGCCCGTCATGTCCTTCCTCCGCAGACTGGTCCAGCTATCCCTACAGCATCAGTTCAATGTGTACTGCTCCTTCATTCCAGGGAAGTTCAACGCAGCAGCGGACGCACTCTCCCGTTTTAACTGTATTTCTTTCTTTGAACAGGTGCCAGGAGCCTGCCGTCATTCAGCCACTATCCCGGATTGGTCACAACTGACCTTGGACTAGCCCCACATCTACACTCAGCTACCGATATCATCAACGCCTCACTCGCCCGCAACACCCGTCGGGCCTACCAGACGGCCTGGAGGGCGTTTAACAAGTTCCTGCCCCAGCGGCCTCGCGAGTCTTCCAGCCTCAAGCAGGTCTTGGCGTTCATCGCCTACTGCCATTCACACCTAGCACTGTCACACAGCACGATACGCCAGTACGTGGCCGGGGTGCAGCACTATTTGTCACTTCAAGTCCCCGCAAGGCCTTCGGTGTTCTCCTGCCACGCCGTGAGGGCTCTACTACGTGGAGTTCAGAAACACCAGCCGCCAGTCAGCTCAAAGCGGCTGCCTATCACGGGGGAGATCTTCAAGGGGATGTCTGACATCCTGGATAGGTCCCCTTTCGGTCTCCTCCTCAGTACCGTCCTGCAGGCTGCGATACACATGGCGTTTTACGGGTTTCTGCGGCCCAGCGAGTTCACTCGCAGCCACCCAGCCGGTCCAGTCTTGCGTAGAAATAATCTCTATCGCCACCAGGATCACTACGTCCTTCACTTGACGACATCCAAAACCCAACAGCGAGGTTCCGGAGTAGATATTCACCTGTACAGGACTCACAACAACTGGTGCCCAGTTGCCGTGTTGGACCGCCTGACGGCACTGCTGTCCGACTGCCCAGGGGCCAGTCCACTGCTACCTTTTCCGGTGAAAGCCCTTAACTCTTCGCAGTTCGTGGAACATGTCCGGGTCCTTCTCGGCCATCTTCAGTTGGACCCCAGCCAGTACTCCGGGCATTCGTTCCGGATCGGGGCGGCCACGACGGCCTCAAGACAGGGGGTTCCGGACCACGTAATCAAGAAACTGGGTCGGTGGAAGTCGGCCTGCTTCTCTCGCTACATTCCTAACCCACAGTTAGAGATGGCTCAGGCCTTTGCTCGACTCACTCAGTGACGTTACCTCTAATAAATAATTATCCCCTACCTGAAGGTTTTTGCCCCCTTATTTTGGCGTACCATACGGTAGACCAAGGCACACTTTCAGGTCTATTTCATGTTGGTGAGTTTTGTGTTGCTCCTATGTGTCATCGTTACTCATGTCGTCCGTAGGGCTCTAGACCATAAATTGGAAGGCCGGGTACCGGCCTGAAGTTATGGGAGGAGCCCGGAGGGTATTTAAGCAGCCCAAAGGCCGCCGGTCTTTGTCGGTTTCCTGTGCGTGATACCCGCCCACCCTCCCCTTTTAAAAGCCTCTTCTGGGGGTGTTTGTTTTGGTGGGTTGGTTTGGTTGTTTGTGGTTGGTTGGGGGGTGTTGTGGTTGTTGGTGGTGTTGGTGGGGGGGTGGGGGTGGGGTGGTGTGGGGTGGGGGGGTGTGGGGGGGGGGGGGGGGTGGTGGGGGTGGTGGGGGGGTTGGGGGGGGGGGGTGTGGGGTGGGGTGGGGTTGTTGTGGGGTGGGGTTTGGGTTGGGGGTGGGTTGGGGGTTGGGGGGTTTTTGGGGGGTTGGTTGGGGGGGGGGGGTTGGGGTGGGGGGGGGTGTGGGGGGGGGGTGGGGGGGTTGGGTGGGGTTGGTTGGGGTGGTGGTTGGGTTTGGGGGGGGGTGGGTTTTGGTGTGTTGGGTGGTTTGGTTTTGTTGGGGTGGTGTGTGGTTTTGGTGTTGTGTGGGTGGTTTGGGTGGGGGGGGGGGGGGTGGGGGTGGGGTTGGGGGGTGGGTGGGGGGGGTTGGGGGGGGGGGTGTTGGTTGTGGGGTTTGGGTGGGGGTGGGGGGGGGGGGGTGGGTTGGGTTTGGTGGGGGTGTGGTGGGTGGTTGTTGTTGTGGGTTGGGTTTGTTTTTGGGGTTGGGGTGGGGGTTGGGGTGGGTTGGGTTGGTTTTGGGTGGGGGGGGGGGTGTATATATGCAGTATATCGTCTTGTTTTTTTTTTTTCTTGTGTATTCTGTTTTGTACTGTTGTTCTTGTATGTAAAATAAAAATCTTGAACGAGAAAATGAAATGACTCATATTTATCTAGTGCATCTGAACCAGCAAAATTTGGAAGAGTGTACGCTTGTACCTTATTTGAGTTGTCTGAGAGTCCTGCTTTGCTGTACACGTCCCATTCTCTTTTGAATTTCAACCAGTTGTTAGCATTATTAAGTGTTCTTGCATAGCAAGAACCCTTATTGTTATCTCACATATATATTATTATTATTAAGTGTTCTTGCATAGCAAGATCACTTATTGTTATCTCACATATATATTATTAAGTGTTCTTGCATAGCAAGATCACTTATTGTTATCTCACATATATATTATTATTATTATTATTATTATTATTCTTATAGCCAAATTTTGCACGCTAACTCCTCCCACAGTTTTTATGCTACATATACCGAATATATACCAAAACGTGCGGATTGTTCCCGAATGGTGTGCTATTACTTTGTGGAACGTTTTTCCGAATGGTTCACGAAATATCGTCATTTTTGCGGCGAAATTTGTCCCATAGGAATGAATGGAGAAATGTTCAAAACTAGTGGGAGGTGACAAAAGCTCTGAGGGGAATTATAGCTCCTCCCACATAGCTCTGAGGGCAATTATAGGTAGTCTTCGTCGTTTCGCCGAATGGTTTACGAAATATCGTCATTTTTGCGGCGAAATTTGTCCCATAGGAATGAATGGAGAAATGATCAAAACTAGAGTGGGAGGTGACAAAAGCTCAGAGGGGAATTATAGGTAGTCCCACACAGCTGAGGGGAATTATAGGTAGTCCCACACAGCTCTGAGGGGAATTATAGGTAGTCCCACACAGCTGAGGGGAATTATAGGTAGTCCCACACAGCTCTGAGGGGAATTATAGGTAGTCCCACACAGCTCTGAGGGGGATTATAGGTAGTCCCACACAGCTCTGACTGGGATTATAGGTAGTCCCACACATCTGAGGTGGATTATAGGTAGTCCCACACAGCTCTGAGGGCGATTATAGGTAGTCCCACACAGCTCTGAGGGCGATTATAGGTAGTCCCACACAGCTCTGAGGGGGATTATAGTTAGTCCCACACAGCTCTGAGGGGAATTATGAAATTTGAAAAAAAAAAAATAATTAAAAAAAAAAATAATAATAAAAAAAAAAAAAAAAAAATAAAATAATTTTAGAAAAAAAAAAAAATAAAATTTGAAAAAAAAAAAAAAATTAGGAAATTTTTAAAAAAAAAAATTTTTTTAGAAAAAAAAATCATTTTTGAAAAAAAAATAATAAAAAAAAAAAAAAAAAAATTTTTTAAAAAAAAATAATTTTTGAAAAAAAAAAAATAATTTTTGAAAAAAAAAAAAATTTTTGAAAAAAAAAAAATAATTTTTGAAAAAAAAAAATAATTTTTTGAAAAAAAAAAAAAAATTAAAAAAAAAAAATAATAATAAAAAAAAAAAATAATTTTAGAAAAAAAAAAATGAAAATTAGGAAATTTGAAAAAAAAAAAAACATTTTTAGAAAAAAAATAATTTAAAAAAAAAAATAATTAAAAAAAATTATTTTTGAAAAAAAAAATTATTTTTTGAAAAAAAAAAAAATTATTTTTGAAAAAAAAAAATTATTTTTGAAAAAAAAAAAAATTATTTTTTTGAAAAAAAAATTTATTTTTGAAAAAAAATGAAAATTACGAAATTTGAAAAAAAAAATGTGAAAATTTTTTTGAAAAAAATAATTTTGAAAAATTTATTTTTAGAAAAAATTGAATAAAAATCTAATAAATCATTTAAAAAAAATCATTAAAAAAAAAAAATTATTTTTGAAAAAAATAAATAAATGTTTAGTTACTCAAGCCACTCCACCCAGTTTCTCCGCCCACTCCAGTAGGTGGAGGCAAGAACACGTCACACAATTTCCCCAGAAATTGTATTTTTTCTAGTTATTAAGTGTTCTTGCATAGCAAGATCACTTATTGTTATCTCACATATATATTATTATTATTAAGTGTTCTTGCATAGCAAGATCACTTATTGTTATCTCACATATATATATTATTATTATTATTATTATTATTATTATTATTATTATTATAGCCAAATTTTGCACGCTAACTCCTCCCACAGTTTTTATGCTACATATACCGAATATATACCAAAACGTGCGGATTGTTCCCGAATGGTGTGCTATTACTTTGTGGAACGTTTTTCCGAATGGTTCACGAAATATCGTCATTTTTGCGGCGAAATTTGTCCCATAGGAATGAATGGAGAAATGTTCAAAACTAGTGGGAGGTGACAAAAGCTCTGAGGGGAATTATAGCTCCTCCCACATAGCTCTGAGGGCAATTATAGGTAGTCTTCGTCGTTTCGCCGAATGGTTTACGAAATATCGTCATTTTTGCGGCGAAATTTGTCCCATAGGAATGAATGGAGAAATGATCAAAACTAGAGTGGGAGGTGACAAAAGCTCAGAGGGGAATTATAGGTAGTCCCACACAGCTGAGGGGAATTATAGGTAGTCCCACACAGCTCTGAGGGGAATTATAGGTAGTCCCACACAGCTGAGGGGAATTATAGGTAGTCCCACACAGCTCTGAGGGGAATTATAGGTAGTCCCACACAGCTCTGAGGGGGATTATAGGTAGTCCCACACAGCTCTGACTGGGATTATAGGTAGTCCCACACAGCTCTGAGGTGGATTATAGGTAGTCCCACACAGCTCTGAGGGGGATTATAGGTAGTCCCACACAGCTCTGAGGGGATTATAGTTAGTCCCACACAGCTCTGAGGGGAATTATGAAATTTGAAAAAAAAAAATAATTAAAAAAAAATAATAATAATAAAAAAAATAAAATAAAATAAGCTTAGAAAAAAAAATGAAAATTAGGAAATTTGAAAAAAAAAAATTTTTAAAAAAAAAAATCATTTAAAAAAAAAAAAAATAAAAATTAAAAAAAAATAATTTTAGAAAAAAAAATGAAAATTAGGAAATTTGAAAAAAAAAAAATTTTTAAAAAAAAAATTTTTAAAAAAAAATAATAATTATTAAAAAAAAATAATTTTTGAAAAAAAAAAATTTTTTGAAAAAAAAAAAAAAAAAAATAATTTTTGAAAAAAAAAAATAATTTTTAAAAAAAAAAAATAATTTTTGAAAAAAAAAAAATAATTTTAAAAAAAAAAAATAATAATAAAAAAAAAAAATAATTTTAGAAAAAAAAAATTAAAATTAGGAAATTTGAAAAAAAAAACATTTTTAGAAAAAAAAATAATTAAAAAAAAAAAATAATTAAAAAAAATTATTTTTGAAAAAAAAATTATTTTTGAAAAAAAAATTATTTTTGAAAAAAAAAATTATTTTTGAAAAAAAATCAAAAAAAAATTATTTTTGAAAAAAAATGAAAATTACGAAATTTGAAAAAAAAAAAAAATGTGAAAATTTTTTTTTTTGAAAAAAATAATTTTGAAAAATTTATTTTTAGAAAAAATTGAATAAAAATCTAATAAATCATTTAAAAAAAATCATTAAAAAAAAAAAATTATTTTTGAAAAAAATAAATAAATGTTTAGTTACTCAAGCCACTCCACCCAGTTTCTCCGCCCACTCCAGTAGGTGGAGGCAAGAACACGTCACACAATTTCCCCAGAAATTGTATTTTTTCTAGTTATTAAGTGTTCTTGCATAGCAAGATCACTTATTGTTATCTCACATATATATTATTATTATTAAGTGTTCTTGCATAGCAAGATCACTTATTGTTATCTCACATATATATTATTATTATTATTATTATTATTATTATTATTATTCTTATAGCCAAATTTTGCACGCTAACTCCTCCCACAGTTTTTATGCTACATATACCGAATATATACCAAAACGTGCGGATTGTTCCCGAATGGTGTGCTATTACTTTGTGGAACGTTTTTCCGAATGGTTCACGAAATATCGTCATTTTTGCGGCGAAATTTGTCCCATAGGAATGAATGGAGAAATGTTCAAAACTAGTGGGAGGTGACAAAAGCTCTGAGGGGAATTATAGCTCCTCCCACATAGCTCTGAGGGCAATTATAGGTAGTCTTCGTCGTTTCGCCGAATGGTTTACGAAATATCGTCATTTTTGCGGCGAAATTTGTCCCATAGGAATGAATGGAGAAATGATCAAAACTAGAGTGGGAGGTGACAAAAGCTCAGAGGGGAATTATAGGTAGTCCCACACAGCTGAGGGGATTATAGGTAGTCCCACACAGCTCTGAGGGGGATTATAGGTAGTCCCACACAGCTCTGAGGGGAATTATAGGTAGTCCCACACAGCTCTGAGGGGAATTATAGGTAGTCCCACACAGCTCTGAGGGGGATTATAGGTAGTCCCACACAGCTCTGAGGGGGATTGTAGGTAGTTCCACACAGCTCTGAGGGGGATTATAGGTAGTCCCACACATCTGAGGTGGATTATAGGTAGTCCCACACAGCTCTGAGGGCGATTATAGGTAGTCCCACACAGCTCTGAGGGGGATTATAGTAGTCCCACACAGCTCTGAGGGGGATTATAGTAGTCCCACACAGCTCTGAGGGGAATTATGAAATTTGAAAAAAAAAAAATAATTAAAAAAAAATAATAATAATAAAAAAAATAAAAATAAAAATAATTTTAGAACAAAAAAAATGAAAATTAGGAAATTTGAAAAAAAAAAACATTTTTTAAAAAAAAAAATTTTAAAAAAAAATTAATAAAAAAAAAATAATTTTTAAAAAAAATAATTTTTATAATTTTTAAAAAAATTTATTTTTAATAATAATTTTTAAAAAAAATAATTTTTTAAAAAAAAAATAATTTTTTGAAAAAAAAAAATAATTTTTGAAAAAAAAAAAAAAAAAAAAAAAAAATTAAAAAAAAAAAATATAAAAAAAAATAAAATCAATAATTTTAGAAAAAAAAAATGAAAATTAGGAAATTTGAAAAAAAAAAAATTTTTTTAGAGAAAAAAAAATCATTTAAAAAAAAAATAATAATTTTGAAAAAAAAATAATTTTTGAAAAAAAAATTATTATTTTTTTGAAAAAAAAAAAAAAATAATTTTTTTTTGAAAAAAAAATTTATTTTTGAAAAAAAAAATTTTTATAAAAAAAATCAATCATTTTTGAAAAAAAATGAAAATTACGAAATTTGAAAAAAAAAAAATGTGAAAATTTTTTTGAAAAAAAATAATTTTGAAAAATTTATTTTTAGAAAAAAATTGAATAAAAATCTAAAAAATCATTTAAAAAAAATCATTAAAAAAAAAAAAAAATTTTTTTGAAAAAAAATAAATAAATGTTTAGTTACTCAAGCCACTCCACCCAGTTTCTCCGCCCACTCCAGTAGGTGGAGGCAAGAACACGTCACACAATTTCCCCAGAAATTGTATTTTTTCTAGTTATTATTATTATTATTATTATTATAGCCAAATTTTGCACGCTAACTCCTCCCACAGTTTTTATGCTACATATACCGAATATATACCAAAACGTGCGGATTGTTCCCGAATGGTGTGCTATTACTTTGTGGAACGTTTTTCCGAATGGTTCACGAAATATCGTCATTTTTGCGGCGAAATTTGTCCCATAGGAATGAATGGAGAAATGTTCAAAACTAGTGGGAGGTGACAAAAGCTCTGAGGGGAATTATAGCTCCTCCCACATAGCTCTGAGGGCAATTATAGGTAGTCTTCGTCGTTTCGCCGAATGGTTTACGAAATATCGTCATTTTTGCGGCGAAATTTGTCCCATAGGAATGAATGGAGAAATGATCAAAACTAGAGTGGGAGGTGACAAAAGCTCAGAGGGGAATTATAGGTAGTCCCACACAGCTGAGGGGAATTATAGGTAGTCTTCGTCGTTTCGCCGAATGGTTTACGAAATATCGTCATTTTTGCGGCGAAATTTGTCCCATAGGAATGAATGGAGAAATGATCAAAACTAGAGTAGGAGGTGACAAAAGCTCTGAGGGGAATTATAGGTAGTCCCACACAGCTGAGGTGGAATTATAGGTAGTCCCACACAGCTCTGAGGGGAATTATAGGTAGTCCCACACACAGCTGAGGGGAATTATAGGTAGTCCCACACAGCTCTGAGGGGAATTATAGGTAGTCCCACACAGCTCTGAGGGGGATTATAGGTAGTCCCACACAGCTCTGAGGTGTCCCACACAGCTCTATAGGTAGTCCCACACAGATCTGAGGGGGGATTATAGGTAGTCCCACACAGCTCTGAGGGCTATTATAGGTAGTCACACAGCTCTGAGGGGGATTATAGTTAGTCCCACACAGCTCTGAGGGGAATTATGAAATTTGAAAAAAAAAAATAATTAAAAAAAAATAATAATAATAAAAAAAATAAAAATAAAATAATTTTAGAAAAAAAAATGAAAATTAGGAAATTTGAAAAAAAAAAACAGAGGGGGGATTGTAGGTAGTCCCACACAGCTCTGAGGGGGATTATAGGTAGTCCCACACAGCTCTGACTGGGATTATAGGTAGTCCCACACAGCTCTGAGGGGGATTGTAGGTAGTCCCACACAGCTCTGAGGGGGATTATAGGTAGTCCCACACATCTGAGGTGGATTATAGGTAGTCCCACACAGCTCTGAGGGCGATTATAGGTAGTCCCACACAGCTCTGAGGGCGATTATAGGTAGTCCCACACAGCTCTGAGGGGGATTATAGTTAGTCCCACACAGCTCTGAGGGGAATTATGAAATTTGAAAAAAAAAAATAATTAAAAAAAAAAATAATAATAATAAAAAAAATAAAAATAAAATAATTTTAGAAAAAAAAATGAAAATTAGGAAATTTTAAAAAAAAAACATTTTTAGAAAAAAAAATCATTTAAAAAAAAAAAATAATTAAAAAAAAATTAAAAAAAAAAATATTTTTGAAAAAAAAAAATTTTTTTTTTTTGAAAAAAAAAATTATTTTTGAAAAAAAAAAATTATTTTTTAAAAAAAAAATTATTTTTTAAAAAAAAAATTATTTTTTAAAAAAAAAATTATTTTTGAAAAAAAATCAATCCTTTTAGAAAAAAAATGAAAATTAGGAAATTTGAAAAAAAAAATGTGAAATTTTTTTTAAAAAAAAATAATTTTGAAAAATTTATTTTTAGAAAAAATTGAATAAAAATCTAAAAAATCATTTAAAAAAAAATCATTAAAAAAAAAAAAATTATTTTTGAAAAAAATAAATAAATGTTTAGTTACTCAAGCCACTCCACCCAGTTTCTCCGCCCACTCCAGTAGGTGGAGGCAAGAACACGTCACACAATTTCCCCAGAAATTGTATTTTTTCTAGTTATATTATGTCATTATCAAAGATTAGGGGTTGTATGCCATGTAGATTCTGAGCCATGATGTTTCAGTGATCTCACTTCTGTTACCATGTAGATTTTGTGGAAGCAATGATGAATAGTCAGATGAATCTTGTAGAGAACTTGTTTATTCCCAGCCAGCAGTGAACAGCATGTGAACCTTTTCCAAGTTTCACCTCATAACTTCCTACTTCTTGTTCCCACCCCCAGGTCCTCACACCACACAAATGATCCATCTGCAATTCTGGGATTGCAATGATGTCAGCCGTGTTTAGTCACAAAATCTGCACTGTTGGTGGGTCTTAAAGTGGAACGTCAGTAATTTTTTCATCTTTCTATCTATTAAATCTTCTACCCTTGTTGTTTTAACTTTGGATAGTAAAACATTTTTTTTCTGACAGTAAATACCTTATACAGCCGACTTCCTGTTTCTGGTAAAAAGCCTAGGCTTATGACTTCATGCACAGCTCTCTCTCACGCTTGTGAGAGTTTTCCAGGAAGGTAGGGAGGATGAGTCAAAGGAGGGCCAATAAGAACTGCAGAGTTGGTGGTGTGTGTCTGTGTAAATCCGAAAAGTGAACAGGCAGCAGCTTCAGCTGCCCACAGTTAAAATGGATGCAGCCAGACTCAGTGGAGGGAGATTTCTGCAGCATATTTGGCAAGTACAGAGTCAAAGTATATATAAAATAATATGCAAAGTGCATGGAGGGAAGCTTGTTTTTATTACAAATTATGTGAGCAGACTGCAGTTCCTCCTTAACCGATTCAGCCCCGGAAGATTTTACCCCATTCCAGACTAGAGCACTTTTTGCGATTCGGCACTGCGTCGCTTTAACTGACAATTGCCCGGTCATGTGAGGTTGTACCCAAACAAAATTGACATCCTTTTTTTCCCACAAATGGAGCTTTCTTTTGGTGGTATTTGATCGCCTCTGCGGTTTTTATTTTTGCCCTATAAACAAAAAAATAGCAACAATTTTGATAAAAAAATAAATATTTTTTTTTGCTATAATAAATATCCCCCAAAAACATAAAAAAATATATATTTTTCATCAGTTTAGGCCAATATGTATGCTTCTACATATTTTTGGTAGAAAAAAAATCACAATAAGCATATATTGATTGGTTTGTGCAAAATGTATAGCGACTACAAAATAGGGGAAAGTTTTATGGCATTTTTATTTTAAATTATTTTTATTAATAATAGCGGCGATATGCAATTTTTATGGGGACTGCGACATTATGGTGTACACATCGGACATTTTTGACACTATTTTGGGACCACTGTAATTTATACAGCGATCAGTGCTATTAAAATGCATTGATTACTGTGTAAATGACACTGGCAGTGAAGGGGTTAACTAAACACTAGGGGGGCGGTGAAGGGGTTAATGTGTCCTAGGGAGTGATTCTAACTGTGAGGGGGGCCCGCGGTCACGGCCACGGAGACTGCGGAGGGCACCCGCACCTGCGACAGCCCTTAGGGGACGTACCTGTACACCTTTTTGCCTACCAGTGCCATTCTGCTGACGTAAATCGGTGTGCGCTGGTCGGCAAGCTGTTAAAGAAAGGATTAGTACACACCCAACTATAGCATTAAATGCTAGTATTACCAAATGCTTTGTTCAGCTCTGTGTACAACAATAGTAATATAAAAAATCATTCTGAAAACATCTGAACTTTTGTAAAAAACTGTTTCCAAAGGATAATGTGTTAAAGTGTTTAATAGTAAGTGATCTTTGATTGAAGTCATTGTAATTTCCTTTAAGGAAACACATGGATATTAGCTTAGATGGCTTCCTGAAGAGTAACATAAACCAAAGCTGATAGTCATCTTTTGATTAACAAAAACAGCATGAGAAATCAAAGAACGAGATATAACCTTGCTGCTGCATATTGTGGGGTAGTGTAAATGAATCTTCTCTGCATTGTGTTTTGGCTGTCATTTAAAACCTTTGTCCTTTTAATAGGAAATAACTCGAGGTTGGAATTTTGCACAGCCAAGAACTTGCACAAAGGAGTCCAAGTAATTAAACAGCAGGATACTGTTTTAAAATAAAATATTGTTGGATTTAATTCATATAAGCATTTAACATATTTACCTTCATTCTTGACAATGGAGGGGGATTAATGTGAAGATTAGTAGCCCTCCCATGAACAAAATGATCCTGACCACATCTATACGCTGACAGTGCATCCTAAAGCAGTAAGTAACATTATTTTAACTGGTTCACCCCTACAGTATTTAGGTATAAGAATGAATTTGTTATTTTCTACAAGTTCAAATTCACAGTAAATCCAGCTAATTCCTTTCGCAAAAAGATTCCCAGATAAGTCATCTCAATTTAGTGACTCGTGTTTTTTTTTTTAAAGCACATAAACGTTTGTTATCACGGTGGTGAGCCTCTGCACAGTCTCCAACATTCCCTCTGTCCCAGGAAACATGCGACCTGCCTCCTGCCAATTGCACAGGTGAAGTGAATGCCACTCCCCTAATTCAAAAATCTAACACACCCATGTAGGTTGACATTTATCCCACGATCACATGGTGCGATTTTAGGTGCGACATGCGATTTCCAAATCACACCCAAAGTCGCATTTAATGTATTTTTTATGGCTCTGTCTTAACAGCTGCGACTTGAAGTGGTGCGTTTTGAAAAGTAGTTCATATATTAGACCTCGTTCACACCATGTGCAGAGATGTCAGTTTTTCTGCAGGTGTTCTGCAAGGGCACAAAAAAAACAATTGCTCTCTTTGTGCCCTGTTCACACCACAACACTGGTATCATGTGCAGATTTTTTCTGCACAGGAATCTGAATCGTGCATGCATTTTTGTGCGCTGAAAAAAACTGATGTGACATCAACATTGTGGTGGGAACAGGTCGCATAACTGACGCTCATGAAAACTGATGTCAATGTGCATAAAAACTCATTGAAACACGCATGTAAACTGATGTGAAATTGATGTAAACTGATGTCTCTGCAAGTAAAATCTGCGTGGTTTTCATGCACGTTTGGTGTGAACGAGCCCGTACTTTTTCCCGACTTAAGTGCGATTTATCTCTCATAGGCTGTAATGTAAATCGCACTGAAGTCACAACTGTGTCCATATCAGCAAGCCATTTTTTACTTTATTTTTAATCGTTTCCTAAAAAAATGTCAGCAATTACTTGAGAAAACAACAGCGTGGGGGTCCCCTCCCATCCATACCAGGCCCTTCGAATCCTGTATGGATTTTAAGGGGAACCCCATGCCATTTTTTTTTTAAACAGCGTGAGGTCCCCCCAAAATCTATACCAGACCCTTATCTGAGCATTCAGCCCGACAGGCCAGGAAAGGGGGAGGACAAGTGAGCGCACCCCCCTCCTGAACTATACCAGGCCACATGCCCTCAAGTAGGGGGATCCCTCCAAAGCACCTTGTTCCCATAATGATGAGGACAAGGGCCTCTTCATTTCATCGGGTGACGTCGACCCAGCATGCCCCAGGCCATGACGTCACAAGGGGGTAGGGTCACCCAGTGACATCATTAGGTGGCCCGCCCCTTAGTTATTTAAGAACTATCAGAGCCGATCGGCCCTATAGGCACACTATGCAAGCTGCTTAGGGCCCCGCCGCTGTGGGGGGGGGGGGCCCCAAGACCCAGCATCCCCCCTGCACCTCTGGCTGGCCGTTTAGAGTGCAGTGAGGAGAGGTGGGAGGAGGTGGAAGGCGGCGATCGGCAGCTCTATGGTGCCTGAGTGGGCGGCGGGATCTCCCTGGGGTTTGTAGTATTCTCAGTGTATACAGTGGAGAGGAGAAGGGAGGGGCCTCTGACCCAGGCAGGTATCAGTTTCACTTTCACTCTGCTTGAACACTGTTGCTGATGCCCGGGTCAGAGGCCCCTCCCCTCTCCGCTGTATACATTCGGAGATAGAACTACTAGCCCCAGGGAGATCCCCCTGCCTGTGAACACCATATAGCTGCCGATCGCCGCCTCCCACCTCCACCAGCCAGGTACAGGGGAACCTCTGCAAGGGGGGGGGGGGTCAGCTGTTTGGGGGCCCAAATGTAAGAGGGGGGGGGTTTCTGGGGACACTAATGTAAGGAAGGGGGCCTCTGGGGACACTAATGTAAGAGGGGGGCTCTCTGGGGACACTAATGTAAGGACGGGGCCCTCTGGGGACACTGATGTAAGTACAGGGCCCTCTGGGGACACTGATGTAAGACGGGGCCCTCTGGGGACACTGATGTAAGAGGGGGCCCTCTGGGGACACTGATGATCTAAGTAGGGGGGGCTCTCTGGGGACCCTGTGTAAGGGGGGGCTCTCTGGGGACACTAATGTAAGAGGGGGCTCTCTTGGGACACTAATGTAAGGGGAGGCTCTCTTGGGACCATGGTGTAAGGGGGGGGCTCTCTGGGGACCCTGGGGTAAGGGGGGGGGGGCTCTCTGGGGACCCTGGTGTAAGGGGGGGCTCTCTGGGGACCCTGATGTTATAAGGGGGCTCTGATGAGGACCCTGATGCAAGGAGGGGATCTCTGGGGAGCCTGGTGTAAGGGGGCTCTCTGGGGACCCTGGTGTAAGGGGAGGCTCTCGGGGACCCTGATGTAAGGGGAGGCTCTCTGGGGACCCTGATGTAAGGGGAGGCTCTCTGGGGGGACCCTGATGTAAGGGGGAGGCCCACTGGGGACCCTGATGTAAGGGGGGGCTCTCTGGGGACCCTGATGTAAGGAGGGGCTCTCTGGGGACACCTGATGTAAGGGGGGGGGCTCTCTGGGGACCCTGATGTAAGGGGGGCTCTCTGGGGACCCTGATGTAAGGGGGGGCTCTCTGGGGACCCTGATGTAGGGGGAGCCTCTCTGAGGGCACTGATGTAGGGGGAGGCTCTCTGGGGACCCTGATGTAGGGGGAGGCTCTCTGGGGGCACTGATGTAAGGGGGGGGCTCTCTGGGGACCCTGATGTAAGGGGAGGCTCTCTGGGGATCCTGATGTAAGGGGGGGCTCTCTGGGGATCCTGATGTAAGGGGAGGCTCTCTGGGGACCCTGATGTAAGGGGGGGCTCTCTGGGGACCCGGTGTAAGGGGGGCTCTCTGGGGACCCTGATGTTATAAGGGGCTCTCTGGGGACCCTGAAGCAAGGGGGGGCTCTCTGGGGGGCCTGATGTAAGGGGAGGCTCTCTGGGGACCCTGGTGTAAGTGGTGGCCCCTCGAGGACCCTGATGTAAGGGGGGCTCTCTGGGGACCCTGATGTAAGGGGGGGGCTCTGGGGACCCTGATGTAAGGGGGGGCTCTCTGGGGACCCTGATGTAAGGGGGCTCTCTGGGGACCCTGATGTAAGGGGGGCTCTCTGGGGACCCTGATGTAAGGGGGGGCTCTCTGGGGACCCTGATGTAAGGGGAGGCTCTCTGGGGACCCTGATGTAAGGGGGGGGGCTCTCTGGGGACCCTGATGTAAGGGGGGCTCTCTGAGGGCACTGATGTAAGGGGGGCTCTCTGGGGACCCTGATGTAAGGGGGGCTCTGGGGACCCTGATGTAAGGGGAGGGCTCTCTGGGGACCTAATGTAGGGGGAGGCTCTCTGGGGACCCTAATGTAGGGGGAGACTCTCTGAGGGCCCTGATTTAAGGGGGGCTCTCTGGGGACCCTGATGTAAGGGGGGCTCTCTGGGGATCCTGATGTAAGGGGAGGGACTCTGGGGACCCTGATGTAGGGGAGGCTCTCTGGGGACCCTGATGTAAGGGGAGGCTCTCTGGGGACCCTGATGTAAGGGGAGGCTCTCTGGGGACCCTGATGTAAGGGGGAGGCTCTCTGGGGACCCTGATGTAAGGGGGGGCTCTCTGGGGACCCTGATGTAAGGGGGGCTCTCTGGGGACCCTGATGTAAGGGGGGGCTCTCTGGGGACCCTGATGTAAGGGGGGCTCTCTGGGGACCCTGATGTAAGGGGAGGCTCTCTGGGGACCCTGATGTAGGGGGGGGCTCTCTGGGGACCCTGATGTAAGGGGGGCTCTCTGGGGACCCTGATGTAGGGGGGGCTCTCTGGGGACCCTGATGTAAGGGGGAGACTCTCTGGGACACTGATGT
This sequence comes from Lithobates sylvaticus, assembly GCA_028564925.1. Lineage (NCBI taxonomy): Eukaryota > Metazoa > Chordata > Amphibia > Anura > Ranidae > Lithobates > Lithobates sylvaticus. The sequence continues at coordinate 146,310,277 of CM053031.1, read as the reverse complement.
AAGGTGTGGCTGTCTGGGGACCCTTGGTAAGGGGGGCTCTCTGGGGGGGTCTCGGTGTGAAGGAGGGGGGCACTCTGAGGACACTCTGAGGACCCTGATGTACATGGGGGGCTCTCTGAGGACCCTGATGTAAGGGGGGCTCTCTGGGGACCACATTCTGGTCTATATTGTTGTACTTATTCTTTGACTGTTTTGTTTAAAGGAGGGGAGGATTGTTTTGGGAGCACTCAAGTGTCAGGTGTGACTGTGTGGCAATGGCAAATGGTTTACATAGCTCACGGCATCACGGGTCAAGTAGAGGGCCCCTTAGCAGAATTTTGCTTAGGGCCCCAGAGATGTGACCAAGGCGAAGGCAGAGATCATCTGACTGGACGGCTTAAGTAGGCAGGACCGACGAGCAGGGTCATCAACAGGTGAGTCACTGTGGAGAGATAGGAGCGGGCAATTAGCCGACAGCTGAGCGGCCAGCTCACAGAAGGAAGGGCTGGACCCAGCCCTGACACTGACAAAGCACTATCCCACACAGCTGCGGCACTCTCACTGAGTTTGCACTCATATACACCAGCCTCTCTGTATATACACCAGCCTCCCTGTATTCCCAGCCTCTCTGTATATATGCCAGCCTCTCTATATATACACCAGCCTCCCTGTATACCCAGCCTCTCTGTATATACACCAGCCTCTCTGTAAATACACAAGCCTCTCTGTATATACACGAGCCTCCCTGTATACCCAGCCTCTATGTATATACACCAGCCTCTCTGTATACCCATCCTCTCTGTATATACACCAGCCTCCCTGTATATACACCAGCCTCTCTGTAAATACACAAGCCTCTCTGTATATACACGAGCCTCCCTGTATACCCAGCCTCTATGTATATACACCAGCCTCTCTGTATACCCATCCTCTCTGTATATACACCAGCCTCCCTGTAAACCCAGCCTCTCTGTATATACACCAGCCTCCCTGTATACCCAGCCTCTCTATATATACACCAGCCTCCCTGTATACCCAGCCTCTCTGTATATACACCAGCCTCTCTGTATATACACCAGCCTCCCTGTATACCCAGCCTCTCTGTATATACACCAGCCTCCCTGTATACCCAGCCTCTCTGTATATACACCAGCCTTCCTGTATACCCAGCCTCTCTATATATACACCAGCCTCCCTGTATACCCAGCCTCTCTGTATATACACCAGCCTCTCTGTATATACACCAGCCTCCCTGTATACCCAGCCTCTCTGTATATACACCAGCCTCACTGTATACCCAGCCTCTCTTATATACACCAGCCTCTCTCTATATACGCCAGCCTCCCTGTATACACAGCCTCTCTCTATATACACCAGCATTTATGTATATACATCAGCCTCTCTGTATAAACCAGCCTCCCTGTATACCCAGCCTCTCTGTATATACACCCGCCTCACTGTATACCCAGCCTCTCTGTATATACACCAGCCTTTCTGTATATACATCAGCCTCTCTGTATAAACCAGCCTCCCTGTATACCCAGCCTCTCTGTATATACACCAGCCTCCCTGTATACCCAACCTCTCTGTATATACATCAGCCTCCCTGTATACACAGCCTCTCTGTATATACACCAGCCTTTCTGTATATACATCAGCCTCTATGTATAAACCAGCCTCTCTGTATAAACCAGCCTCCCTGTATACCCAGCCTCCCTGTATACCCAGCCTCTCTGTATATATACCAGTCTCCCTGTATACCCAGCCTATCTGTATATGCACCAGCCTCTCTGTACACCCAGCCTCTCTATATATATACACCAGCCTCTCTGTATACCTAGCCTTTCTGTATACCCAGCCTCTCTGCATATATCCCAGCCTCTCTGTATATAAACCAGCTTCTCTGTATACCCAGCCTCTCTGTATACCCCAGCCTCTTTGTATACCCCAGCCTCTCTGTATATACACCAGCCTCTCTGTATATACACCAGCCTCTCTGTATATACACCAGCCTATCTGTATATACCCCAGCCTCTCGTTATACCCAGCCTCTCTGTATACACTAACCTCTCTGTATACCCTAGCCTGTCTTTTATATATACAACAAGTAACACCAGCGCTAAAACATGACCATCTGTGGATGGGAAGGAAAGGGCATGGTTAATGACATGGGATCTGAACCCAGTGCAGCTGGACGGCAGCCATCGCTGGAGGGTATGGAAACAGTGTACAATAAAACAAACGGACCAGCGCTCAATGGGTTGAAGAGTAAACACAGTCTCACAGCAGACAGTTGAACATGATTAGTCCTAGTTTATTCAGTAATGCATGTAAAAGAACAATCCTGTTGTCAGACAGGAAGGGATATGATGTAGGTAAAAAATAAATCAACAGCTTACAGTTTCACAGAAGATCCATGAAGCAACAAGGAGCTGACGGCATTGGGGTTTACAAAAAACCTCCTGCAGCATGGGGGGGGGGGGGGCGACAATACCCCTGCTGCACTGTGGCCGAATACACTCTGCAGGAGCAGTTGGTCCAGTGCTTACTAAATGAGCTGAAGCTCTGCTGACGTCCATCATCCAATCATGTGCAAGCAATAATGCGGTTTGATTTTATTTTTCTTGCACATGACTGGGTGTTTTTTGCAAAGTGATGTTTTACCTCATTTGCTAAGCTTTGGAGCAACTGCACTTGCTTTGATTTTTCCAAAATGAAATGGTATACTATCAGGAGCTGTTAGTATGAATTGTGTAGTAAAAGCTGCAGAGTGGTGTTGCAATGAAGTACATTTGACGTTAAAGAAAAAGTAAAAGTGGGCAGCACAGTGGCTAAGTGGGGAATCTCAACCATGACACTACCTGCCTAGAGTTTGCATGTTCTGCCTGTACTTGCGTGGGTTTCCTCTAAGTACTCCAGTTTCCTCTCACACTCCAAAATCATGCTGGTAGGTTAATTGGATCCTGTCTGAATTTGGCCCTAGTATGTGTATGTATGAATGTGAGTAAAGCTGGCCATACGTTATAAAATGTAGTACAAGGGCCTGCCTGATTGCAAACAAATTGAAAGTGTTTAGGTTTGACCTCATATTGTATGGTTTTGGTAAATCTAAGGGCAAGTTTACAAGAAAATTGTATAATGAATGGCCAGCCTTAGGGACCTTAGATTGTAAGCTCCTTGAGGACATGGACTGATGTGAATGTACAATGTGTACAGTATATTTAAAGCCTTGTGTTAAATTTGTGGAGCTATATAAGTACCTGTTATAAAATATTAAAAGTTTACTGAAAAAAAAACAATTGGAGAAATACTGTTAGGTATTCTATTATGGAATATCACAGTGTACTGTAACAGCCAGACTTTTTTTAGAGCACTATTAACACAATCAGGGAAATTCAATAAAGCCCTAATAACACTTTTCTGGCAGTATAGCCCTGTAAAATTTTGTGCGCCACATTCAAAAACCTCTGCCCCCCATTTCAGTTGCTTTACTGATATGTGTGGCCAATTCAGGTACTTGTTAATAGTAATAATAAAAAGGGAGCTGCGCTAAAGTGTACTAAGGTAATACTTATATATTGAATATAAATTATGCAGGTGTTCAAAAAAAGTTATTTTTTGATCATTAAAAAATATTAGTGATACAACGTGATGTTGAACCAACGTGCATATACATGAATAGACAAATTATCTTATATAAATGGTGTACATCTGTGTTGAACATATAATACTGAAAAAATACCAAAGATGACTAAAAATTAACATAAAATGTGCATTGAAAACCACACCTGCTTTGCCACATGTGTGGCACTAAAAATTGGTGAATCAAAGACCATGTAATAAGTCAAAGTCCACAACAAATAATGTCCCAGGATAAAGGAAAAAATATGTGAAAAGGCAACTCCACAATCTTCTATTCCAAACATGAACAGTGAATTCACAGCACACTGAAGGGTGAATAGACCGCCACCACAAAGACACGCTGCCTGCTTACCAGAGCTAAGTGGTCCCTTATTACAGGGGACCCCTATGTGCAGATGGCTCTAACCCCAGCCAGGGATACAGCTTGGCACAGTCTTGGGTTCCTTTGGGAGCAGATGGGACCTCTCTCAAACTGCTGCTGGCTACCAGGAAGTGATACCAACTCAAAGACAGCTCAGGATCAGGATCAATGGGGCAAAATGCGGACCAGTACCGAAAGAAAATAAAGCGCTCACATAGCGTAAAATCCTTATAACATTTATTGTGTGTAAAATAGCAAGTGAACACTTACAAAATTCCAAGTAAAAACAGCAGTAAAAGCGAGCCGGCCGGTCTCGCTAAGCAGCCCGTGGTTCCGGGACTTCAACGTATTGCGGTGACGTCAGGGCGTCGCTCCTCCTCCCTACGCGTTTCATCACTATTAGGACGTCGTCACGGGGGACCATGGGTGAGTGTCAGAAAGGACTTACCCATCTCAGTGCTTCACTGCTTGTGGTATTTGGCTCAGATACATGTACCTGTTTCTAACAGCTACCTGAATCTGTTGCCTGCTCAGACATTTGTTGAGTGGAGGCACAATGGTATTCTAAAGAATATTGTAGGCACTCTCATGAGCCCCCCAGAACATATTTGAATTTGTTTTTTTCTGGACGAACATTGTATGTTTAAACTTCTTCTTTCACTATAGCTAAGACCTATGGCCTATGCAGTGATGGAGGATTTATTTGGCTGGATGGGTGGAGCCTTATAAGGGAGCTGAGACACTAGTTTCCAGTTGGATCAACTGCTCTTGTGATTGACAGCAGGCAGTCAGTGTATTTATCATGTGTATTTATTGTCTTTTTTGTTTCTCTTGCCTTTGTAAAGCGCTTGGAGAAGCTACCTTTAAAGGTGCTATATAAAATAAAGTTACAGTATATACTCGAGTATAAGCCGAGTTTTTCAGCACATTTTTTTGTGCTGAAAATGCCCCCCTCGGCTTATACTCGAGTCAAGCACTTTTCTGCAGCAGAGAATTACATTTTCCGACCCGACTTTGGAGCCCCGTATCTCACGGCCACTTGGTGCTAGGAACCCCAAAATGGTGTGCAAACCCAGTGGAACTATCACTACAACATATCCAAAGATGGGGTTCCTAGCACCAAGTGGCCCCGAGATACGGGGCCCCAAAGTCGGAAAATGTAATTCTCTGCTGCAGAAAAATGCTTGACATTTTACGAACCGACTTTGGGGCCCCATATCTCTGGGCAACTTGGTGATAGGAACCCCATCTTGATATGTTGTAGTGATAGTTCCACTGTGTTTGCACACCAAATATGGGGTTCCTAGCACCAAGTGGCCCCGAGATACGGGGGCCCCAATATCGGTCAACTGTGTCCATCTGCAGCAATGTCATTTTGGGACCCTTTGGGTCCAGAGACCCCACATTTTTTTTTTTTCCAATAAAAGTTTTATTGAGAAATACAAGGTAACAAAACATACAAAAACCATGTGTCAGAATGCAATACATTTTACACATACAGTAATAGAATGGTGAAAACTTCAACATAAAGCATTACAGCTGATAGAACATATATATAGGTTTACAAATCAAGAACACAGTGAAAACTACCTTCGGTCTTCCTAATCTGTATAGATTACTAAGAAGTTGTAGTAGATCAGGGTGGACATGTGCATGAAGAAGGTAATGGACATGGTATAGGTAGAAATAGGTTAGTAATAGTGATAGAGTATGGAGGCAAGTGTTTAGAGTTCGGGTCCCCTATATGTGTCAAACAGATGCAAAGATAGAAGCGTCAACATGTAGATCTGAGTCGATTCCTTCCCCACCTCAGCACCCCTCATGGGAGCACACTGTGCTGAGATAGGAGGGAGGTGAATGGCGAACGATAAGAGGCAAGTGTCGGATCTATAAGGATGGTGTGTTGAGCCCGTGAGTAAATGGGGGGAAGACGTTTATTTAGTTGTTGCAACAGTATGAAAGACCCAGATTGCTATAACGTTGCATATTATAATGAACTATAGCAATAGGGACCATCGGAGTAAGTAACTAAGAGAACGGTTAAATAGTCAGATATGAACTGGTAGGGGATTCCAAGGACCTATGACGGAAGTATAAAGATCTTATTTAGATAACAGAAACATATACAGTCGGATAGCATGACGGATACCAGGCTTATTGCGAGGAATATTGTGAGGTCTGGATATAGGTATTCAGTCGGGCAATTACGGAGATTGGATGAGTTCCCAATAAGACTGAGAGGTTTTAAAATGGAGCCAGCAAGCCCATACAGTGGTATAGGTGGTCGGGTTGTCTTTGGCTTGGTGGATGATATTTTCTATCTCAGATATTTTGTCTATGCGTCGAAACCAGTCTAGTACAGTTGGAGGAGTTGTAGTCCTCCATAGAGTTGGTATACATTGTCTAGCTGCATTAAGCAAGTGAGGAAGGATGGATTTTTTATAGACGGATTGAGGAAGTGAAAGATGTTGTAGTAAAAGTTGAGAAGGTGTAAAGTCCACCGTATATGTCGAGATGAGCGAGGAGATTCTGTGTATGTTTTCCCAGAAAGGTTTGAGTAGGACACAATTCCACCATATGTGGAGTGGGGTGCCCAAGTCTAGGCCGCATCTCCAACATAGAGGTGAGACCTCTGAGTGGTATTTATGAATAATATCAGGCGTTCTGTACCATCTGGCATAAATTTTGTAAGAATTTTCCGAGACGTTGACCGTGCTTTTATGGATACGGTGGTAGATTAATTCCCAATCCCTATCAGAGAGGTCTAGGTTCAGTTCTCTTTCCCACACCTTAACTATCGGGTTTTGTTTGGGGGAGAGGTCTTCAAATAGGAGCGCATATGTGTGTGAAATGAGGTGTCTTTGGGGGGAGTCGGTGGTGCATAGAGTTTCGAAAGGTGTGAGGTTTCTGATCCAGTGTTCCGTTGGGCGAACAGAGGAAAGGAAATGTCGGACTTGTAAATAATTGTAAAATTGCATAGGTCGGTCGGGAAAGCGCGATAATACTTCCGGAAAGGAAAGTAGGGCACCGTCGTGAAAAAAGTGTGAAGCTCTGATAGTATTTTGATTTTGAGTCGTGTTTTGAACTGGATAGGGTATCCCTGGAGAAAAGTCTGGGTTTCCGTGTAACGGAGTCAGCGGTCCCGGCGAAGGTGTCCATTTCAGTAATCGTGATATGGTTTTAAAGGCTTGTATAGAGGCACCCGTAAGTGGGTGTGAGGAGTATGTTTCGGGGAGTTTGGAAAGGGGGATCCATGGTAGGTGAGCAAGTGGGACGATGTCAAATGAACTCTCAATTGAGATCCAGTCTTTGGCTATAGCGTGGACATGCCAGTCAATTATTCTTGTAAGATGGCACGCAAAATAATACTTCTGGACATCAGGGAGGCTCAGACCCCCTTTAGATTTTGGGAGAGTAAGAGTGTTCCAGCTAATTCGAGGTGATTTTGTGGCCCAAATGAAATTTCGGCACAGCCGTTTGTAGGAAGTGAAAAAGGAGGTGGGGAGTTTAATTGGTAGAGCCTGCATGACATACAGAATGCGGGGTAGGATATTCATTTTTAAAATAGCTATGCGGCCAAACCACGAAAATTGCCCCGACGACCATTTAAGAAGGTCAGTTTGTATGTTCCCTAAGATTGGGAGGTAATTCAGTCTATAGAGGTCATTTAAGTCAGTAGGTATCCGGATGCCTAGGTATGTGAGGGCTTCAGTTTCCCAAGAGAAAGGGAAGTTCAGCTTACATTGGGATACAGTCTGTGTAGGGAGGGATATGTTGAGGGCTTTGGATTTTGAGAAGTTTATTTGTAGGTTAGATAATCGTTTAAAAAGGGCAAAGTCTTTCAGGAGATTAGGCAAGGAAGTGAGTGGATTTGAAAGAAAGAGGAGTATGTCGTCCGCGTAGGCCGCCAGTTTGTAATGTTTATCCAGGATCTTTATCCCTGTAATATCTGGGTTCGCTTTGAGTTTACGCAGGAAGGGTTCTAAGGTGAGAATGAAGATGATAGGAGATAGCGGGCAGCCTTGGCGTGTGCCATTCGAGACAGAGAAGGCGTTCGACAGGCGTCCATTGATCCGTAACCGAGCTGTGGGATGTGAGTATAAAGTTAGAATCATTTGAAGAAAATTAGGAGGGAATCCCAAGGCCTTAAGAGTAGCGGACATGAAGTCCCATGACATCCTGTCGAACACCTTCTCTGCATCGAGCGATAGAAAAAAGCTGGGTTGAACAGATTTGTGTGAAAGCCAGCGGTGAATATTGAGGGCTTTGATGGTATTATCCTTGGCCTCTCTCCCAGGGATAAAGCCCACCTGATCAAGGGAGATTAAGTTTGGCAAAAGTGGAAGAATGCGATTTGCGAGTATTTTGGCATATAACTTTACATCAACGTTCAGGAGGGATATAGGTCTATAGTTGGATACAATCGTGTCGTCTTTGCCCGGTTTGGGAATTAGGGTGATATGTGCCTCTAAGAGATCGTTGGGAAGTGGGTCAGGGGAAGCAAAAGAATTAAATGTGGTAGTAAGAACAGGTGCGAGTATGTCGAGGAAAGTTTTATAATAACTCACCGTCAACCCGTCGGGGCCAGGGCTCTTGCCCGTCTTAAGCTGTTGCAAATTGGCCTTAAGTTCCTCAACAGTAATGGGGATTCCGAGATTTTCCGAGTCAGTTTTAGAGATCGGGGGAATGCCAAATTGCTTCAGAAAGGTGGAGATCATATCTTGTCTTTGGAAAGACCGGTCCGGTGTGTCAGTTTCGGATAGGTTATATAGTGAAGAGAACTAGTTTGTAAATTGAGCAGTAATGCTGTCCGGGGATACATGAGAATTACCAGCAGGGTCAATTATTTTATGTATGGTTGTCGAAGCTTTATTACGTTGTAAGGCTCTAGCCAGTAATTTACCCGTTTTATTGCCGTATTCGTAGAACAATTTCTGTGATAAAACATATTTACGTCTTAACCTTATATGTAGTTCTTCTTTAAGTTCTTCTCTTGCATGTAAGAGGTCTTGGAGTGTTTGGTTGGCAAGGGAAGCTTTGTGCAATCTTTCCAGTGAGTTGATTTTAGTTGTGAGATCAGCGATGCGCTGGCGTCTTAATTTGTTTCTGTGGGCGGTCATTGATATAAGTTCACCTCGGATTACACATTTATGAGCGGCCCATGTGGTAGAGGGGGACAGTCAGATAAGGGGTTTTCTTGAAAGAAGTGTGTGAGTCGAGTGTGAATTTTCTGGGTATTATCTAAATCAGTCAGTAAGGAGTTGTCAAGGCGCCAAATATGATTGGGAGATCGGGCTAAGGGCATAGAGAATGTCATGGAGATGGGGTGGTGATCAGATAATACCATAGGTTCAATCGTCGCTTTGGTTAGGAGTGTTAAATCAGATTGGGAGAGGAAGAAGTGGTCGAGTCTTGAATATTTATTGTGTGGTGGGGAGAAGAATGTATAATCACGCTCATTAGGATGTAGAGTACGCCAGGAGTCATGAAGAGTCAGTTCTTGAAGTCTTTGTTTGATGTTTCTTAAAGCTCTATAGGGTAGAGTGGAGGATCCGTTGGAGGTGTCAAGGGCAGGTGTTAAAGTCACGTTAAAATCTCCACCCAGTACAAGAATGCCTGATTGGAATTCTGTAAGTAAATTAAGTGTTTCTCTGAAGAAAGGGACTTGTCGCACGTTAGGTGCATATATGTTTGCGAGCGTGATCGGTCTGTTGTGAAGCGTGCCCTTAATGAATAGGTATCTACCATCGCTATCGTGTTTAGTGTCGGAAACTTTCAAAGGGCATTGTTTAGATACTAATATGGAGACACCTTTTGATTTGGAGACATCTGTAGTGACGTGATAGACAGTGTGGAAGTAGTGGTTACTTAGCTTGGGGATTTTATCCGAGCGAAAATGGGTTTCTTGTAAAAAAGCAATGTGTGCCCCATCCTTCCGTAGGTTATATAGTAATTGTGAACGTTTCTCAGGGATATTAAGGCCACGGGCATTAATTGAGCAAAGCTTTACCAGCGGGAAATGAGAGGTGTCCGTAGGGGTCTGTCGCCTCCCAGGAGAGGGGGGTGTATCCGTCATGCTATCGTACAAATTGCGAGGTTGGGTATAGAAAACAATACAAAAAAAAAAAAAAAAAGGAGAAATTAGCAGTAGTAGATCGTATGCCAGTCAAGGACTGGCCAGACAAGTATTAACTTGGTCCCACCTGAGGAGGTGTAGGCCAGAGAGGTACAGCGGACAGTTAGCGGATTGGAAGTTATTCCAAAAAATTTTTTTAGCTCAGAGGACTGCGCTGTATAGGGGTTGGCTAGAACCTAACGATACAGTTGTAAAGAAATACAAAAACAATATGGTGGCACCGCCGTTGCCTCTCGTAGAAGTTTACACATAGGAGCAACTAGCAAAAATAGTAGTAAACATGCAAGACATTAGTGGGGCACTATTTATATCTTTATGCACCAATAGTCAAGTATGGGTATGAGTATAACAAAAGAGGACAGTGACCTCCGGGTAGATGGGTAACTGATGGGAAGTGAAGAGAAGCAAATAGGTAGTAGGTAGTAGGGGACGTTATTATGCATGTTTAATAGGTAGAGGAACAATATTATGAGGAGAACGGTAGAGGATTCCCAACGCGATAAGTTAACCCATATTACCTAGGTAGAGTAATCGAAATTAGTTAATCTAAGTTATGCTGAAGAGAGGTAACACGAATCACAGTTTGGCCTCTTTAGCAACGCAGTAATAACAACAGCCACTCAGTAAGATAAATGGGCTAAACTGGGCCCTATAAACATTAGGATATGTGAAATAGCATAAGATTTCTCCGTCCTGGTAGGGCAATGCCCTACTAGTATATAAGGATCAGAAATAAAAATGTTAAATACAAAACAAAATGCAATGCAACACATCCTTAATATGTTCCATTCTAAATGAGCTTGGCTTGCCTAGTAACAGAGGAGTCCTGTAGGTGGCGCGTGTCAGAACAGTTGAATATGTATTGACAGGTATACATGTAATGGGAGTCATAACGGAGCTGTAGTAAGTCTATGGCAAGGTTTGCCGGGGGAATATGTGCAGGGGATAACAGGCTAAGATAAGGTGGCAGAGGGGGGGTATGTTAGACACGATGGGGGAGCCACAGTCAGCACCAGTGTTCCTCAAAGCCATAGAATTCTAAACTCCAGAGTGAAACATTTCATTATACTTAGATTATGAGACATACCGTCCATGTAGAGAAACTTTATATGTAACAGCAGTCTTTGTTGCCAGGCAGATTAACTTGTAAGGCAGTAGTGCAATTAACATTACCCATACAGGACGTGTTCGGACGTCGTGATCCACAGTGGACAAGCAGGGTAATGAGAGATGGGGCGGTACAGGGCCGGTCGGTCAGTCCCGAGTGAGCCATCGTTCGAGCAGTTGGAGAGTGCATATTCTAGCCAGAGAAAGAGAAGTCAGCCATGTAAAATATACAAAATGCGATGCTAGTGGAGGACAGATGGCAGGGAGACCTGTAAAAGTAAAAAGGTGTAAACGGTAAACAGTGCAACTGAGAAACTGAGAACTGCCTATACGATGCCTCCCTATGCAAGTTATACAGTGTGGGCAACAGAGGGACAGAGTGAACGATAGTGCAGCTTGCCGGTACTGCAAGCTTCACTGGGTGCAGAGAATGAAGGGAGCAGTTTTTAGTACGATGTATGCTGATGGCAGATCATGAGAGACTAAAGATTAAAAGTAAGGTCCGAGGTACTAAGGGTCGCAGCAGAAGCCTCTGCTGGGAAAGTGATATACCGTGAACCTCGTTATACATCCCTGCGGGTTCTCCGGTATCTGGGTGAGCTAGCAGGACCATATCCATGGTCAGGGTGTCTGTCGGAGCGTGATCTTGAGCCTGAAGGGGATCTGCGACGTTGGTGTGGGGAGTCCTGGACTTCCATTCGGTCTTCCGTGGGCGAGGGACGTCTGGTAGGGTGCGGGCGGTAGTCGGCATACCATTCCGGAACTTCGACATAAGGGATGTCTAGGATGCGGCAGAACTGGTGGAGATCCTCCGGAACTTTCAAGAAGGCCGTCCGGCCTAGGCGCGTCGCAGACAGGCAGAAGGGAAACTTCCACCTGTACTGTAACCCGTGAGAGCGGAGAGTCTCAAGCAGGGGTTTCAAATTCCGGCGATGTTGCAGGGTAATAGCCGACAAGTCCTGGAATATTTGAATAGGGGTGCCCTGGTGTTGTAGCCGTGGAGCTTCTCTAGCCTGCCTCAGGATTTCTTCTTTTAGGTGGAAGTCCACGATGCAACAGATCACATCTCTTGGTGGATCAGTCTCTTTTCCCCTAGGTCGCAGTGCCCTGTGGATCCGCTCAAATTCAATATGGGTGTCCGGCGGTTTGCGGATAATAGTGTTGAAAAGTTTCGATACTTCAGCGGTGAGGTGATTGGGGTCAATGCTTTCTGGTAGTCCTCTGATGCGGAGGTTATGGCGGCGCCCCTATTTTCGAGGTCTTCGATGTGGCGATGAGCATCTCTCAGCTGCAGGGTGTGGGTATCCAGCTTTCTAGTCACCTTGTGAAGTACCACATCGTGCTGTGAGGTCGTCTTCTCCACAACCAGGACCCTGTCAGAAAGGGCGCAAATGTCTTGTCGCAGGTCCGCAATGGTGGCTGACAATGTGTCTTTGATGTCTGTAGCTATCATTCTCATGTCATGAAGGCTGAGTGGATGCTGAGGAGATGAACTTTGATCGTCATTTCTATCCGGAGGGATGGGATGGAGTGTCAGCGTTGAATCTGTGACTAGCGTGTCCGCGGGTTGTGAGGTGGTGTGGCGGGACGCCATGTTGTTCCTCTGCTGAGAACGGAACATATCAGGGATGTTCTGGTTCCCGGTACCTGGTGGTTCTCGGGGAGAGCGGGATCTGGATGCCGATGAATGCTGTGAGGCTGTCCCCATAGTTTTTTATGATTTTGGGAGGTTAGTTTCTCCGAGAAAGTTGCGTAGGGAGAGGCAACGACGGGAGCAGATCTCTCAGGCGGCCATCTCCTCGCTCGGCCAAGCCACGCCCCCTGGCAGACTTTTTATTACAGAACATCACGCTATACTTTAGCAGCCAGACTCCTTCAGAGCCATATTATTTGGGCAATCTGACACATTTTTCCCAAATATCTCATGAGATATTGAAAATCTCAATGCCCCATCACCTTCACCATCACTAAAACAGCATTAAAGTCAATTCACTAAAGAAAAATAAATAAATGCATGCGTTATTTAAGGAATGTAAAAAATATAATAGCCAATTTGGAGTAGTCTCTGCCTTTTTGGATCACATTCTCTCAACAGTAATGCATAGAAACCTAAATATGGAAAAACACAGAAACATTGGGGTGGATTTACTAAAAGCAAAAAGACTGTGTACTTTGCAAGTTGTTGCAGAGCTGCCTTAGACAATGAGGTAAAACTTCACTTTACAAAGAATACCCAATCATATGTAAGTAAAATAAAAGAACTGCATTTTTGCTTGCACATGATTGGATGATGGAAGTCAGCAGAGCTTCCCTTTATTTACTAAGCTCCAGGCAAATGCACCTGTAAAGTGCACAGTCTATTTACCCCATTACATGTAGTGAAATATATTTATTTTCTTCTGTCATCTCACCAGATTTCCAAAGACTTTTTTTGTGTACAGTGCCCTGAAAAAGTATTCATACCCCTTGAATTTTCCCACATTTTGTCATGTTACAACCAAAAATGTAAATGTATTTTATTGGGATTTTATGTGATAGACCAACACAAAGTCAAACATAATTGTAAAAGTAGAAGGAAAATGATGAATGGTTTTCAAAATATTTTACAAATAAATATCAGCCCCCTTTACTCTGATACCCCTAACTAAAATTTAGTGGAATCAATTGCCTTTAGAAGTCATCTTATTAGTAAATATAGTCCGCCTGTGTGTATTTTATTCTCAGTATAAATATAGCTGTTCTGTGAAGCCCTCAGAGGTTTGTTACAGAACCTTAGTGAACAAACAGCATCATGAAGGCCAAGGAACACACCAGACAGGTCAGGGATAAAGTTGTGGAGAAGTTTAAAGCAGGGTTAGGTTATAAAAAAATATCCCAAGCTTTGAACATCTCACGAAGCACTGTCCAATCCATCATCCAAAAATGGAAAGAGTATGGCATAACTGCAAACTTACCAAGACATGGCTGCCCACCTAAACTGACAGGCTGGGCATGGTAACTCTGGAGGAGCTGCAGAGATCCACAGCTCAGGTGGGAGAATCTGTCCACAGGACAACTATTAGTCGTGTACTCCACAAATCTGGCCCTTATGGAAGAGTGGCAAGAAGAAAGCCATTGCTGAAAGAAAGCCATAAGAAGTCCCATTGCAGTTTGTGAGAAGCCATGTGGGGGACACAGAAAACATGTGGAAGCAGGTGCTCTGGTCAGATAAGACCAAAATTTAACTATTTGGCTTAAAAGCAAAACGCTATGTGTGGCGGAAAACTAACACTGCACATCACCCTGAACATACCATCAATACAGGGTGGTGGCAGCATCATGTTGTGGGGATGCTTTTCTGTAGCAGGGACAGGGAAGCTGGTCAGAGCTGATGGGAAGATGGATAGAGCCAAATACAGGGCAATCTTAGAATAAAACCAGTTAGAGTCTGCAAAAGACTTGAGACTGGGGCAGAGGTTCATCTTACAGCAGGGCAACAACCCTAAACATATAGCCAGAGCTACAATGGAATGCTTTAGATTAAAGCATATTCATGTGTTAGAATGGCCCAGATAAAGTCCAGACCTAAATCCAATTGAGAATCTGTGGCATGACTTGAAAATTGCTGTTCACAGATGCTCTCCATCCAATCTGCCAGAGCTTGAGCTAGTTTGCAAAGAAGAATGGGTAAAAATGCCACTCTCTAGATGTGCAAAGCTAGTAGAGGCATCCCCAAACAGACTTGCAACTGTAATTGCAGTGAATGGTGCTTCTACAAAGTATTGACTACGGAGGGCTAAATATAAATGCAAGCCACACTTTTCACATATTTATTTGTAAAAAATTAGGAAAACCATTTATCATTTTCCTTCCACTTCGCAATTATGTGCCACTTTGTGTTGGTCTATCACATAAAATCCCAATAAAATACATTTACATTTTTGATTGTAACATGGCAAAATGTGGAAAATTTCAAAGGGTATGAATACTTTTTCAAGGCACTGTATATACAAGCATATACATCAATTACTGCATAAACCTCTGAGTCACTTCAAACATAATACAATGTACATGCATATCACAATGGTCTCATCCCTTATTAGAACATATATCATATGTAGTGAGGATACTTTACTTTTTCACAATTATTTTTAGAGATACCTTTGGCGCAAATATTCACAAGAGAAAAGCGGATTAGGCATAGACAAGTATTCTTTCATAGGTCTAGAATTTAAGCTGTTAGGAGAGGGAAGTCATCAGTTTGAAGGTTTTACAGATGTATACCCGATTGAGACTTTCAAGAACATCAGAGGATCAAAACAGATGTTTCCAAAGATATAGCAATGAATTTGCCAAATATCACAGCAAAAATTACTTTAACCACTTGCCGACCTACGCAAATCGCCGTAGCTGTACGTAGCCTCTGATACATGATCTGAACATGAATCAGGCTTTAGAGGAAAGAGAGATTTGGAAAGGGAGATTTAGAGGCATTTCTAAATCTACCCTTAATAACACAGCATTCAAACAATTCAGACTGAATATTATGGACACTTATTTTAATTAAAATGGCTTGACATCAAAAATTTATGAAGCAGCAGACAATTTTACAAGTTTAAAGCAACAAGGAATTTCGTAGTCAATGGTAGGAAAATCAGAGGACTTAACGAAAAGCCTTGCAGTTTTCTATTCAGGAGTGAGCTTTCTGCTCTAGTGCAATTGGGGATTACTTGACTTTCCAATAACCACCTGCCGACCAATAAGTTTGCCAAAGATAATATCACACAACTCAGATGAGTACCTAATGTCACTCTATACCTTTAAAATACAGTAAGTTGGTCACCTAGGTTACACAGCAGCTACTTGCCCTGTGGAAAACTGTGATGATAAACACATATAAGCCATACCCATAGTAGACTGTAGATATTTACATCTTATCATTTCAGGGAATAATACTCATTAACCCTTTGGAGATTAAGGCCCCTTTCACACCGGGGTGTTTTTCAGGCGGTACAGCGCTAAAAATAGCGCCTGTATACCGCCTGAAAAAATCTGGCCCCATTCACTCCAGTGTGAAAGCCGGCGGGCTTTCACACTGGAGCGGTGCGCTAGCAGGACGGCAAAAAAAGTCCTGCTAGCAGCATCTTTGGAGCGGTATAGGAGCGGTGTATTCACCGCTCCTATACCGCTCCTTACCATTGATTTGAATGGGAAACCGCGGTAATACCATGGCAATGCCGCCGCAAAGCGCCACTATGGCGGCGTTCTGCGGGGGGTCTTTAACCCTTTTTCGGCCGCTCGCGGGGGGTAAAAACGCACCGCGAGCTGCCAAATACCGCGGCTAAAACGACGGTAAAGCAGCGCTAAATATAGCGCTGCTTTACCGTCACCGCGGCTCCCCGCCCCAGTGTGAAAGGGGCCTAACAGGTAAGGCATTTCCTGCATTCTTTTAGCCTGAAGGTAAAACTTCATCAGGTCCAGACACCACCTTATGAAATTCTCCAATTCCTTCCAAAGGAATATGTTGCTATATTTCATGTCCAAGATAATCCCGGTGCTAGCCCTCTTAAAGACAAGAAACGTAATCAATCTGGTGCATAAGATAAGCAATTTTCTTCACTTTTTGCATGCCATCTGGAGTATGTTAAACTACTCTTTCTATTTCATATTTTCACTTTAAAGCTGAAATCTTTAGCTCCAAAATTAGGCAGTTATGCAAAAACCCCCCCACCCCCCCCTTCCCCACTGCAAAAGTTCACTGCACATTTTGTCTAGGGAATAAGGAACAGGTAGCAATACTTACCTTATTCCTCCATCCTGCAATATTTCCCCCTTATGTACAACCAGGCCCATAAAGCTACTCCTCTTTGCCACTCATCCAGTCCTCCAATGTCATTTTTTACAATGTAATGCTGGACCAATGATTGAGGGCCAGTTCACATACTAAAAGCATTGAAGACTGTAAAAGAACAACAGCTGCCAGGGAAGTGAGGAATAAGATTAGTGTTACTGTTTAGCTGTTATAGTTCAACTTTAAGTCAGCAATTATTGCACACCACAATGGAACTGACAACAATCTTCAAAGTATTTTAATACAGGCATTGCATTTAATATTTAGTGAACTGTCTCAATCTGCATAAAGTTATAAACCATGTTTCTGGACACTTGATAAACGATGCAAGAATTGACTCATAGGCTAGGTTCACATCTTAGAGGCTCTGCAAGCCACATTTGCACAGGCATGGCAGCCCATTCATTTGAATGAGCTGCTGTGCCTGTGTTTCATGCAGAAAAAAGGTTTCTGCACCTTTTCTACCTGCAGCTGGAGGAAAATCGCATGGTGCTTTTGATTTCCCACAACCAAAAATGTGCTGCGGTTCAAGATGCATGGGGATGCCATTAAGAATGAACGGCAGCCCTGTACATCTGCAAAAGAGCAGCGTGGTTTGGCTGTGGGTGTGGGAACAGGTACGATTTACCAGCTGCCTGAAACCCCAGCCACCTGCACAAGTGAGAACCTAGTCTAACGAACAACATGCAATGCTTCAGTGCCACTATATTTATACCTTTCCTGTGCACACTAAATATACACTAAATATATTTTGCGGTGATAGACTTAATATAAAACGCAGCTGGTATAGCAGTCTACTTGGCAACCTCAGTTTTAATAGCAGTACTTTATGCCATCAACTCATATGGAATTGGTTTAAGGAGCTCAGGTTCCTTATGTTTTGACAAAGTGATCTTCACTTGGCTGGGCTAGCTTACCTTTTAGCTCCACCCAGCTGCCTGTCTCCTTGGCTTCCTTTTTTTTCCTCTTGTTTTCTTTCACACGTTGCAGGAAACTGTCTCTGCTCTTTGAGTGGCGGATGTGCTCTACACAGACATTGATTCTTTTGGCAAGAATCTTACCTTTGACTTGTTTGTTTACAATATTTCCAACCGAATGCTGTGTGACATTGTAGATCCGGACAGTCTTGCCATGGTAGCACTTGTATGGCATACCGTTCTAGATTGTGCATGTACATTTGATGTCCACAATATCACCCTTATTGTAGATGTGCATATAGGTTGACAGTGGCACTGGACCATGCTTGCAGAAGGGTCTAGAGAACATATAATGGGTTCCTCGCCTTTTGCCTCTTGTGTTCATAATTATTCACTAAAAATTGCCCCCTATTGCTGGATGGCTGGTCTAGCAGAAAAGGAAATTCTGAGAATCTTAAGGTGGGAGTGTCTAAGCATGATATGTTGAATGATTGTACTATCGTGGAATATTTGACAAGTTGTTGGACTTTATAAATGTGATTTTGTACACAATACAATACACAATACAAGATGGCTCGACTGAATATATGCCAACCTAAAAATGGTTGTGTACAAACAATAAGTTTCATGTTCCTAGTTGGAATTATCAATTCTAGATAGGCATGTTCTATCAAAATAAAGGCTCTTTGAAATACAGAACATAACTTTAAATACAAGGCATACTTGCTAATTTAAATTATTTAATGCTTCTCTAATAGCAAAAACATATGGTCATTGAATTGTATGACCCTAGAGTCAAGGGTGTGGTGGCAAAACTATGCGTGTTTGAACAATGAGGCTTTATGGGATATAAGGCTCAATCTGCTGTCTGGAATCTTTGTAAGCTATGAGATTCATGAGGAAACCACCTGGCTAACTGAACAATATATTTGCAAGTTTCAAGTTTTCAATAAATATAGTGAAGCATCAGCAAAACACTCATCGAAATATCTTTGCTAATGGTCATTGTCAATCTGAGCTAGTTAAACAGATATGTATAACATTGTGCTCTGTTTTTCTTGATGTAGGAATACATTTGGCACAGCTCTGTAAAATTATTTACATTTTTACTTTTACTTGGTTTGTTTAAACTTAATAGATAAAATATATGTTTTAAAGAAATAAAGATCTTGTGCTGATTATATAAGACATGGGTATATAACTATTTTAGTGTTATAACACTTAAAGCTTGCAAATTGGCTTGCAAATTGAACCATCTTGTTTTGCTTTTATCCTCGCTACAGTACTTGTACCTGTAGCAGTTTTTATTTGTACAGAACTTGAACTGTATACTGTATGTATGAAATATGTACATATATAGTCAATAATAGAAATGTTTAAAACCTCACATTTAACAATATTTATTTACTGTTGAAATTGGGGTCCATTTATTAAAAAAAAATAATGCATAGCCATTTTTCCAGCAAATTTTTATGTACAAGTGTGCTGTGCGAATTGAGCAAAAATTAACCTTCCTGTCGGTATGATTATGTCAGATTTATGCGTCTCAAAGCGGTACAATTATTTTGCATAGAAATTTGGAGTTTTATATTGTAGGCCTGTAATTCTTAGCAATAACACACTTAAATCTGTCCACCAAGAGTCTAGTAGATATCCCGGGTATGATGAAGTTTGAAACACAAAATCATAAATTATAATATAATAAATAAATATAAATAATTATAAAAAATAATAATAAAGTGTATTTCCCCACGATTCACTATCGCTCAATTCTGCAAGTGTTCTAATTTACTATCGCTGTTTTCTAGCTGGTCTAAAACCAATTTTGATGTAAAGGGACACTTTTTGGTCCAGGCAGAAAGAACAGTATATATAATATAAAACTGCATGCAGGGCATTAGACAAAGCACTGGTGACAAAAGGGATGTGAGGAAAAGATAATCCGAACTCCGGTGATTGCTCTTAAAAAAATTTGTATTTATTAACAAGCCACAGTGACCAAACGCAAATAAGAAAGGTTGACGCTTTTCAGCCTATAAGGCCTTAGTCATAACCACAGACAAAAAAGACAAAAGGGATGTGAAATAATTTCATACAGTAATGTAATCTGTAAGATTACAGTGTACTGTATGTATTATGATTTTTTACTTTTTTTTTATTTGCTGCCGGGCTCCGCCCCTGTGCGTCACAACGCTTGCAGGGAACGGAGCCCGGCACAGAGAGGCTTCGGACGGAGGACAAAGCCCACGGACACAGTGGGGGAACATCACAGGATCCTGGGGACAAGGTAAGTATACCGCACTCGGATCCTGCAATGCAATCCTGAGGCTCGGGGTTACCGCTAATGGTGCTGAAATTTAACCCCGAGCCACACTCGGGAAAACCGCCAGGGAGGTTAATGCTCTGTAGGCAATTTTCTCTTCCAAATTAATATTCTTTTATTATGGGCTGTAGTAAAATATTGCATTATGGCCACTATATGGAGCATAGAAAACACATATGTCTTTGTAATAAGAGATACAATGGGGGGGGGGGGGATTTACTAAAACTGGTGCACACAGAATCTAGTGCAGCTGTGCATAGTAAACAAAGCTTCTTCAGTTAAGCTTTGGTAATAAAACCTAGAAGCTGATTGGTTACTATACACAGTTGCGTCTGATTCTGTGTGCACCTGTTTTAGTAAATTTCCCCCAATGCAACAGTCCTAGAGAATGCTAGAGTGAATCAGCAAATATTAATAAATATTCTGCCTTTCTGACATTATTTGTTGTGGTCTAAGGCTACTAGGAGGAGCAGGAGAATGCTACAACCACCCAGATCACTTTTACAATAAAGTCCAGAGGCTACTAATTAGAAACAAAAACAAGCCCACAAATGCATTTGCTCATAATCCTCCTATGTGATAACACTTTTTTAGTGAAAAATACTCTTTATAGAGACATCATTGGTCTTTTGTACCCTGATGCATCCCCTGCTCTTGGCCAAATCTGATTTGAGGACACAGGGTCTCTTAGCCAGAATGTAATGGCTCTGAACCTGGAAGTGCTCAAAGCAGTTTTTTTTTGGTTTATATTTCACCTGTTTCACTATCGTGATATATATTTTTCCGAGGAGAAGAAGGTAAACCTAGGAATCATAAGGGAAACCTGTAAAAGGCACCGTAGATGTGATTGCAGCAGTGAGTTTGTGTTCATGTCACCATCACTTTGCCTTATCCCTGGAAGTGAAATATCAAGTAATTTCCTAGCCTGTCAGAGGCCATCCCTTGGATAGTGAGTGAGGGGAAATGATCAGGCACACAGTTAGGAATGAACAATTTGATAATTTACTAACCCTGCTCCACCTAACACCTTATTGCTGTTTGTTTTCCCATTGGGGAGATTTACTCAATCCTTCTGTGTGACACTCATTAAATGACAGGTAAGAAGGTAAAATGTCACACACTTGCATGTTAAACTCAACAGAGACCCAGTAAATGAGAGGAAATGATGAGGAAATCTCCCCAAAGTGAAGAAAAAGCTCCCTCTTAGACATTTGTCACAGTTTTTCTGTCTGTGGCGTGTTGGAGAGATTTCCCTTCACTTTCTATTTACTATGGAATAAAGGTAAATGTTCTTCAAACTGAGGAAGAATCCCTCCTTAGACATTTGTCATTGAATAATTTATCCTTAATTTCCTGTTTCGTAAAATTGTGCATTTTCCATCACTTTCTGTATCACTTACAATGGTCATCATGACAAATAGAAAGGGTGTATCTCCCTAGTGGGGACACAGACATTAGTAAATACCTAACAGGAGTTCTACTCCATTGTCACTCTATCATAATCTAAAAAAATAAAAAAAATAAAAAACTTTAGGTATACGTACACTTTAAATAGAGTAAAACAACTTAAATCAGACTTAAAATATTAGTAATAGTAAAAAGATAGTGTCTGAGAATGTAGGAGCTATAAAAAAAACAAACGTGTGTACATTTAATGCTGACACAGGCAAAGTTGCCTTTAGTTTGCAGGTGTCTTTGCATACTTCTGCAGTAAAGTAGTGTGCACAAAAGCACTGCATACAGTGCTGTGAAGTATTTGCTCCTTACTGATTTTTTTCTTTAAATATTTGTCCCACCTAATTGTGATTCAAATCATCAAACAAATTTAAATATTATACAAAGATAACCGGAGTAAATACAAAATGCAGTGTTTAACCACTTCAGCCCCGGACCAATTGGCAGCCAAAGGACCAGGCCCCTTTTTGCGATTCGGCACTGCGTCGATTTAACTGACAATTGTGCGGTCGTGCGACGTGGCTCCCAAACAAAATTGGCGTCCTTTTTTTCCCACAAATAGAGCTTTCTTTTGGTGGTATTTGATCGCCCCTGCGGTTTTTATTTTTTGCGCTATAAACAAAAATAGAGCGACAATTTTGAATAAAATTCAACATTTTTTGCTTTTTGCTATAAGAAATATCCCAAAAAATATATAAAAAAACATTTTTTTTCTCAGATTAGGCCGATACGTATTCTTCTACATATTTTTGGTAAAAAAAATCGCAATTAGCGATTATTGATTGGTTTGCGCAAAAGTTATAGCGTTTACAAAATAGGGGATAGTTTTATAGCATTTTTATTAATATTTTTTTTTTTTTACTAGTAATGGCGGCAATCAGCGATTTTTATTGTGACTGCGACATTATGGCGGACACATCGGACATTTTTGACACATTTTTGGGACCATTGTCATTTATACAGCAATCAATGCTATTTAAATGCATTGATTCCTGTATAAATGACAGTTGTAGTGAAGGGGTTAACCACTAGGGGGAGGGGTTATGAGCTGTGATGTGTGTGTGTTTTTTTTACATTAGGGGGCGGGGCTGACCGGGAACAGCCAATCAATGACAGGCAGAGTAGGAAGCGCGGGGAGAGGTTTGTTTACACATACCTCTCCCCGTTCTTCAGCTCCATGACCCGATCGCGGGACACCAGCGGCGATCGGGTCCGCTGGTCCCGCGGCCGGGGTCACGGAGCTCCCGACCGGGTCGCGAGCGCGCCGCTGGTGGCGCGCGCGCGACCCACAAGCAGGCATTTAAAGGGGACGTACAGGTACGTGCTTTTGCCTGCCCGTGCCATTCTGCTGACGTATATATGCAGTGGGCGGTCGGGAAGCGGTTAAATGATAATTTAATTGGCCTGGCCCTGTGTGACAAAGTAATTGCCCCCTAAACCTAAATTCTAGTAACCACTTTTTTTGTGTAAGGTCGTGCCAAAGCATCTCAATCAGATTTAAGTCCAGACTTTGATTAGACGACTCCAAAACCTTAATTAATTTATTTTTGTTTTTTTGAGCCATTGTGTGTTTCCTATCATTGTCCTGCTGCATAAACTAAGTGCGCTTGAGCTTGAAGTTACGAACTGATGGCCAGACATTCTCCTTCAGTATTTTCTGGTAGAGCGCAGAATTCATGGTTCCATCAATTATGGCAAGTCATCCAGGTCCAGAAGCTGCAAAGCAGCCCAAGACCATTACACTACCTAGCTCTTTTTATGAAATGCTGTGTTCGTTTTACGCCAGATGCAACAGGACGCACACCTTCTAAAAAGTTTTACTTTTGTCTCATCAGACCACAAAATATTTGCCCAAAAGTCTTGGGGGTAATCAAGATGTGTTTTGGCAAATGTGAGACGAGCCTTTGTGTTCCTTTTGGTCAGCAGAGGCTTTCACCTTGGAGCTCTCCCATGGATGCCATTTTTGCCCAGTCTCTTTCTTATTGTTGAATCATGAATACTAATCTTAACTGAAGCAAGTTTGGCCTGCAGTTATTTAGATGTTGTTCTGGGTTCTTTTATGACCTCCTAGATGAGTCGTCATTGTGTTCTTGGAATAATTTTGGTAGGCAGCCACTTTTGGGAAGGTTCACCACTGTTCCAGGTTTTCTCCATTTTTGGATAATGGCTTTTACCGTGGTTCACTGGCGTCCCAAAGCCATAGAAATGGCTTTGTAACCCTTTCCAGACTGATACACGTCAAATATTTTGTTTCTTATCTATTCTTGAATTTCTTAAGATCGCATCATGATGTGTTGCTTTTTTAGCTCTTTTAGCGTTCTTCACTTTGTCAGACAGCTTCTATTTAAGAGATTTCTTGATTCAACAGGTCTGGCAATAATTTAGGCCTGGGTGTGGCAAGGGAAATTTAACTCCACTTTCCAAAAAATTTGCTCAATCACAGTTAAATAAGCATAGGGAGGGGGCAATTACTTTTTTCACATAGGGCCAGGCAAGTTTGGACAGCTTTTTTCCCTTAATAAATGAAATCAGCACTTAAAAACTGGATTTTGTATTTATTATTTGTTTGATGATCTGAATCATTTAAGTGTGAAAAATATGCACACACAAAAAAAAAAAAAAAGCAAGTGCAAATACTTTTTCACAGCACTGTATTTATTCCCTCAATTACTATAAATCTCAGTACATATAGACAATCCCATATATGAAAAACATTCAGGCAGGCCTTGAGTGAGAAGCTGAGGTTCTACAAGCAGAGGTAGCAGGTTCTTCAGAATAAAGCGGTGGTCAGGCAGCATCACCAAAAGGCAGGGCATGTCACAGCATGCACAGAAGCTTGCACATTACGGGCTGGACATTTTGGCTTGCCCTGCAAGTAGTGTGCTGCCTGAGAGGGTCCAGGAGACAAATCCACCTCCTATGACAGTGTGGACCAGCTCAGTGTCCTTAAAATGAACCAGTCTTGGATTACCATGACTGCAAAACCCATGCTGCTGATGCAACAAACTAAAATTTTAATTGTCATATTCCCACCACACCCCACAAAAATGATACCTTCCTCTATTAGCAACTTATGCCACCTCTCTTGGCCTATTCTGGTGCCCCAGTACCAGGTGTAAGGTGCCACACAATGTTTCCACAGCTGAACATCAGCTGTCAAATTTAAGAGTTTGCTACAGGGTAAACCCGGCACCGTGTTTCCCAAAATCTGGGGTCTGTTCCAGTGCTCCAGTACTGTAAATGTGCCACAGATAGTTTCTGCAACTGGACCTCAACTTTTTCTAATTTTTGCTACAAGGTACATCCTGCTTTGTGTCTCCCAGTTTGCAGCTTCTTCCAAAGCACAGGCACTGTAAAGGTGCCACACAATCTTTCTGCAGCTGCCCATTTTCTTACATTTGCATCAATGAAAATTCTGGATAGGGCCCTGAAGTTTGCACTCAAAAATGCTTGTGGCTATTGTACCTCAAATAATATATTCTAATGTTTATTTGTTTTTTACTGTTCTGTCTCCTATGGGACAAAGTACAGTACATGTTGCTAAGTGGATTCTAAACCTAGTTATGAGTTCCAACCTGCCTCCTCTCCTCCTGCCTTGGCCAATTTGACGACAGCTAGGAAGGAGATGCCTGCTTCATAATGTTTTTTTCAGCTCTGATCAACGTCCACAGACAAGCAACGCAAGAGGAATGTAAGGGGGCTGGGGGAATTTGGAAACGTATGTAGATTTATTTCCTGCTTTTACATTATAGACTATTGTTCAAACCAGCATTTTTCAACCAGGGTGCCCAGGTTTACCCTATGGACTTGTAGTTGCCCATTGCATCATTTTAGCTTTTCATCTACTCTGTAATTCAAAATGATTTAGCAGCAGTCTCCATTGCTACTATAATTTCTGTTTCTTGCTCGAAAATGAAAATGTTTTCCTGGACTTCCTCATGTCAGCCTACTACAGGTCTGCTAAGCTTCTCTGACTTCTTCAGGACCACCCCTGACTATCTCATAAATTTTACCTTGGACTTCCCCTAAGTGTTCACAAGCAACATGATGGAACACATTGTGGGAATCCTAGGCTGACATGGGGCAGATCCAAAAAGGAAAATTACGGTAAGCATGTGTCAACAACTTTCCTAATTCCAAGGCATCCTTATGTGTGCCTACTACAGAATGTAACAAACAAAGCCAGCATTAGAAGAGAACAAGAAAGAAACAACGCAAGAGAAAGTACAGCACATACAAAATATCTTAATGGTTAACAGCTGAAGAAATAGAACTAATCATAGTATAAAATGCTGAACCAATCATTGAACAAAATACATCCTGTCTGTAATGGCAGAATAGGTCCCCCACCAAATTTTCTTTTTCTGTACTTGCTCTGGACTTTTCTATTCATTATCTTTCAAGAATAATTTTTGGCTACTGCTAAAATCATGATCCTGCCCTGGAGAGGCTGAACCTGGGCATATGACCCCTGTTTTGCATTTTAAGCTCCCATATGATGAGTCTCTGTAGTTTTTGGACCTTGTATAACATTCATTATAAACTACTGAGAGGAATAGCCGAATTATGCAGGGGCTATCACTCCTTTAACCGTATCCAGATTTTAATAAAAAAAGACATCAGTCATCTTCTGCTGTACCTTGCTGGTGTCTTACTTCCAAAAGCTCTCCATCATTGCCAGCAAAATGTGTAACAAATAAAGCAAGGCCGCACCCAAGGCCGCAAAAATTAAAAATGACCGACAGATTGTAAAAGATAGTAGGACAAACCCAACAAAAATTCTTCAAAAATATTAAATAATAGTAAAAAGGTCAGATCTGAGCAGGTAGGCCATTTTACAAAATAATCTGGAGTGGGTGACTGGGGACAAAAAGAAGGCAAATGTATTAAAAATACCTTCTTCAGCTTTGTGTATACAAAGTATACAAAGGGGAAGCTCAAATCCATAATAGGGATGATATTGACATAGTCCAAAATTAACCACATTGGCTCAAAATTTATATGGTCCATAAATATTTAGACAGAATAAAGGTGAATAAAGTACCTGGACCAAATGGCATACACCCAGGGCCGGAGGAAGGATTTTTGTCTATTAGGTGAAGGTGCATTTTGGTGCCCCCCAACCATCCTTCTGCCACCCCCTCCCCTTCACAGTGCAAACCCCCACCCCCATATGGCATACACTTTATTTTCCTGCTGATGTTACATCATCAATGTTACCATGCAGTCAGTCATGAATGTAATGCAGTGTAGATCACATTGCATTAAATTCTTTCCCAGCCTTGTTAGCCGGGGAAACTGTCAATATTGCTCCTGGGTCAGGAGCATGAAAGGGAGGATAGCAGACGTGTGTCCCCTCTTTTCCCTCCCCTCTTCAGCGGCACCTACAATGCCGGGCTCTGCCGCCGGAGATGGGAAAGCGGCGCGTTTAGAATACATAGCCGGGAAAGGGGGGCTCTTTACTGTGGTGCAGTTTTGCCAACCCCCCGATGTGAAACATATATAGTTACATAGTTCCATAGTAGGTAGTAAAAAAAGACACAAGTCCATCAAGTCCAACCTATGTGTGTGATTATATGTCAGTATTACATTGTATATCCCTGTATGTTATGGTCGTTCAGGTGTTTATCTAATAGTTTTTGAAACTATCGATGCTCCCCGCTGAAACCACCGCCTGTGGAAGGGAATTCCACATCCTTGCCGCTCTTACAGTAAAGAACCTTCTACGCAGTTTAAGGTTACATAGTTACATAGTTAGGTTAAAAAAAGACACAAGTCCATCCAGTTCAACCACAAATAAAAATAAAAAAATATATCATACAATCCCATATACCCCAATTTATACCCACAGTTGATCCAGAGGAAGGCAAAAAAAAAACAGCAGCGCATGCTCCAATTTGCTAAAGCAGGGGAAAAAAATCCTTCCTGATCCCCCAAGAGGCAATCGGATTTTCCCCGGATCAACTTTACCTATAAATGTTAGTACCCAGTTATATTATGTACATTTAGGAAAGTATCCAGGCCTTTCTTAAAGCAATCTACTGAGCTGGCCAGAACCACCTCTGCAGGGAGTCTATTCCACATTTTCACAGCTCTTACTGTGAAGAAACCTTTCCGTATTTGGAGATGAAATCTCTTTTCCTCTAGATGTAAAGAGTGCCCCCTTGTCCTCTTTGTTGACTGTAAAGTTAATAACTCAACACCAAGTTCACTATATGGATCCCTTATATATTTGTACATGTTGATCATATCCCCCCTTAATCTCCTCTTATCAAGGGTGAATAAATTCAGTTCCTCTAATCTTTCCTCATAGCTGAGCTCCTCCATGCCTCTTAAACCTCTTTTCTTCTAATTTTAATGATTGTCCGTGTCTTATTAAACTCCCTTCCATGGAAAAGTTTTATCCTTATTGTGGGATCACCAGTATGGTATTTGTAAATTGAAATCATATCCCCTCTCAAGCGTCTCTTCTCCAGAGAGAATAAGTTCAGTGCTCGCAACCTTTCTTCATAACTAATATCCTCCAGTCCCTTTCTGAGTAATCCCCATTTATAACCACCCTCTGAACTCGTCCTTGTAAGTGGTCCATGCCAACGGACCTTACTTTGTACAGTAAACGTTTATGGGGAACTGTGTCAAATGCTTTTGCAAAATCCAGATACGCCACATCTATGGGCCTTCTCTTATCAAGGTGGCAGCTCACCTCCTCATAGAAGGTTAATAGATTGGTTTGGCAAGAACGATTCTTCATGAATCCATGTTGATTACTGCTAATGATACCGTTTTCATTACTGAAATCTTGTATATAGACTCTTATCATCTCCTCCAAGAGCTTGCATACTATTGATGTTAGGCTAACTGGTCTGTAATTCCCAAGGATGTATTTTGGCCCTTTTTTAAATATTGGTGCTACATTGGCTTTTCTCCAATCAGCTGGTACCATTACAGTCAGTAGACTGTCAGTAAAAATTAGGAACAATGGTCTGGCAATTACTTGACTGAGTTCCCTAAGGACCCTCGGGTGCAAGCCTTCTGGTCCCGATGACTTATTAATGTTAAGTTTTCCAAGTCTATCTCTAATTCTGTCCTCTGTTAGCCATGAGGGTGCTTCCTGTAATGTGTGACGAGGATAAACACTGCAGTTTTGGTTACTGAAGCCTCCCGATTCCCTCGTGAAGACTGAGGAGAAGAATAAATTCAATACCTTCGCTATCTCCCCATCCTTTGTAATCAGATTTCCTTCCTCATTCTTTATGGGGCCAATATGGTCTGCCCTCCTTTTTTACTCTTTATATACTTAAAGAATTTCTTGGGATTTTTTTGCTCTCCTCTACTATGTGTCTTTCGTGTTCTATCTTAGCCGCCCTAATTGCACCCTTATATTTCTTGTTGCATTCTTTGTAATGTCTGAATGCTGATTAGGATCCGTCAGCCTTGTATTTTTTGAAGGCCTTCTCCTTTACTTTTATATGCATTTTTAGAATGGAGTTAACCCATTCAGGACTTTTGTTCGCTCTGTTAAATGTATTTCCCAATGGGATTCACTGGCTCATGCCCTTATTTAATATGCTTAAAGCAAACCCATCTCTCCTCCGTGTTCTTTGTTCCTAAGATTTTATCCCAATTTATATTTTCTAGCAAGGTTTGTAGTTTAGGGAAGTTGGCTCTTTTGAAATTCAGTGTCTTTCTATTCCCCTTATGTTTCCTATTTGTGTGATTTATACTGAAGTTAATTGACCTGTGATCGCTGTTTCCTAAATTGCCCCTTATTTCCACATCCGTGATCAGATCTGTATTGTTAGTAATTAGTAGTTCTAGTAATGCTTTGTTTCTAGTTGGTGCGTCTACCATCTGACACTATAGCATGCTCCCAGTATTATTTACCCCTTAGTTTCATCCCTTTGGAGCTCTACCCATAAGAACTCCACTTCCTCCCTAGCTCTCAAATTCACTTGTACATTATTCTTGATATACAGGCATACCCCCCCTCCCCATTTTTTTACCCTCTCTATCCCTGCGATAAAGGGAATACCCTTGAATGGTTGCCAGCCAATCATAAGAGCTGTTGAACCAAGTCTCTGAAAATCCCCAAAAATCGAAATCCTCCTTGTACAACAGTATCTCTAGTTATCCCATCTTGTCCGCCAGGCTCCTGGCATTGGTGAACATGCCACGTAGTTTAGACCGGCCGCATACTGTCCTCTTATTGGGTGTTTCGAGATTGCAAATAGGACTTGTTACTATACTTACCTTGGGTTTATGTGCTTTAGTCAACCTACCACTAATGCCCCCAATACTACCCTGTGGAATATGTTTCCACGCTGACTATCTCTACCTCTGAACCCTCCCCCCATCGCCTAGTTAAAACCCCCTCTAACTTTTCGAATCCCATAAGTAGTAATGGAATCAACCACACAAATGTTAGACATTCTGGTTTAGCCAACACCTCCCTTTTCAATCCTCCAGGAGGTTTATCTTCCTCAATTAGAGTTTTCAGAGATGTCCTTTTGAGAGATCTTGACAATATACGAGTACAGAAAGTTAAAATGGCTAAAGATTTACAGCTGGGATTGGATCAGTTGTGTCAACACAGAAGGGCCTTTTTATTAGACCAGCGGATAAGGGGGGTAGGTATTTTTGATAAGGTCAACTACCTCAGAGAATTGGATAAAATTGTTGGTGATCGGGACACTTACACACCCCTTCAAATCAGGATTTAGATACGTATAAAAAGGAACTTGCGCAAATCGTAAATTTTAGTTATAACTCTGGTATAATCAATAAAAAGGATACATTTTTCTCATACCTGCATCCTCACATATTCCCATTATATATTACCTGCCCAAGATCCACAAGGACCCTGTCCACCCACCTGGTCGTTCGATCATAAGTGGAATAGATTCCATCACTTCTCGAGCAGTAAATATATTGATGGCTTTCTTCAGCCATTACTGGAATCATTACCAGCATACATTAAATATAGCAGGCATACCATCAATTTACTTAAGGATTGTACATACAAAGAGGGTTATTGGTTGGTCACCACTGAAGTTACATATTTGTACACAATATTCCCACATCAATGGGGGATTTCATCAGTTAAGTATTTTCTCAATAAGGATCCATCTTTGCCTAATAGACAGAAAAGGTTAATTATGGAACTTCTTGAATATGCGACTACGCATAATTTCTTCTGGTTTAATAACCAATATTATCTACAGAAGAAAGGTGTGGCTATGGGGGCTAAATTTGCCCCCAGCCTAGCCAATCTCTTTATGGGAAAATGGGAGGAGGATGTCATCTATGCACAATTTAGACCTGAATTAGTCTTATGGGCTAGGTATATAGACGACGTCCTCCTCCTATTGAATGGGACCCTGTAATCTTTACATATTTTCATGGAAGGTTTAAATAATAATAATAGAGGCCTTGAATTCAAATATGAAGCTAGTCAACACACTATTAACTTTTTGGATCTAAAGATTTGGAGTGAAGGCGATGAACTGCTGACCTCCACCCATTTTAAAACAACGGATCAAAATTCTTTCATTCCTCGTGACAGTTGCCATCACAGCTCATAGCTGGATTTGGTTCCCAAAAGCCAATATGTGTGAATGAGATGCAACTGCTCGAGAATGGAAGATTTTAACATACAGGCTAAAATTCTGACCGATAGGTTTATTGAAAAAGGGTATTCGGCCCATACTCTAAACCAGAGGCTGACGGAGGTCCAGGCACTGGACCGTGATCACCTATTGGCCGACAAAATCACAGTGACTAGTCTGTAAGGATGCACCAGAACATGCAAACCGGCCAAAAATTCGGACGAACACGCAAACACCGTTAAAGTCTATGGGACACAAACATGAAAAATCAAAAGTGCTAATTTTAAAGGCTTATATGCAAGTTATTGTCATAAAAGGTGTTGGGGGACCTGGGTCCTGCCCCAGGGGACATGTATCAATGCAAAAAAAGTTTTAAAAACTGAAGTTTTTTTGGGAGCAGTGATTTTAATAATGCTTAAAGTGAAATAATAAAAGTGTAATATTCTTTAAATTTCATACCTGGGGGGTGTTTATAGTATGCCTGTAAAGTGGCGCATGTTTCCCATGTTTAGAACATTCCGAGAGCAAAATTAAATTTCTAAAGGAAAAAAAAATATTTAAAAGTACTCGCGACTATAATGAATTGTCGTTCCCGGCAATACACATAAAAGTTCATTGATAAAAATGGCATGGGATTCCCCCAGAGGGGAACCCCGAACCAAAATTTTAAAAAAAATGCGTGGGGGTCCCCCCAAATTCCATACCAGGCCCTTCAGGTCTGGTATGGATATTAAGGGGAACCCCACGCCAATTTTTTTAAAAAATGGCGTGGGGCTCCCCCTCAAAATCCATACCAGACCCTTATCCGAGCATGCAACCTGGCAGGCCGGCAGAAACATTAGGAGGGTGCTTTGGGGTAAGGCCCTCGAAAGCACCTTGTCCCCATGTTGATGAGGAGAAGGGCTCATCCCCACAAACCTTGCCTGGTGATTGTGGGGGTCTGCAGGCAGGGGGCTTATCGGAATCTGGAAGCCCCCTTTAACAAGGGGACCCCCAGATCCTGCCCCCCCTGTGTGAAATGGTAAGGGGGTACCCCAACCATTTAACCAAAAATGTGTGACAATGGTAAAAAAAAAGACAATACACGCCTTGGGACAAGTCCTTTATTAAAAAAATAAAAAATACTCACTCTACTCACACACAAGTCTTGTTCTTCTTCTCTCGCTCCGACAGACCAAAAAAAAGCCGCAAGCCATCGACGATCTGCCTCAATGGGAGGCACCTGCGTAATTACGGGCCTCTCAGGTGACAGTTCTTTTATAACTGAGAGCGGGGCCACACAATGACATCGTCCGGTTACCCCGTCCCATCTGACGCACGGGGACATCCCTATGGCTTCCCCGTATCGTAACCGCCCCCTCTCATTGAATGGCAACAAACATTCACCCTTAAAAATCTCCATAAGCAACGTTTAAAAAATTCTACAGGTTGCATGTTTTGAGTTACAGAGGAAGTCTAGGGCGAAAATTATTACTCTCGCTCTAACGATCGCGGAAATACCTTGCATGTGTGGTTTGAACACCGTTTTCATATGCGGGCACTGCTCACGTATGCGTTCGCTTCTGCACGCGAGCTCGGCAGGACAGGGTGCGTTTAAAAATATATATTTTGTTTTTATTATTTATTTTACCATTTATTTTTGATTTTTACACTGTTCTTTTAAAAAAATAAATTGGGTCACTTTTTTTCCTATTACAAAGAATGTAAACATCTCTTGTAATAGAAAAAAAAAATGACAGGACCTCTTAAATAAGAGATCTGGGGTCAAAAAGACCTCAGATCTCATAATTAAACTAAAATGCAATAAAAAAAAAAATGTAATGTCATTTTAAAAAAAAAAAAATCTTTTTACTTTAACCGCTTCCCGACCGCCTCCTGCACATTTACGTCGGCAGAATGGCACGGCTAGGCAAAAGCACGTACAGGTACGTCCCCTTTAATTGCCTAGCCGTGGGGTCGGGAGCTCTGTGACCGCGGCCGCGGGACCAGCGGACCCGATCGCCGCTGGTGTCCCGCGATCGGGTCACAGAGCTGAAAAACGGGGAGAGGTCTGTGTAAACAAACCTCTCCCCGCGCTTCCTACACTGCCTGTCACTGATCGGCTGTTATCTGTCATCGGGAAAGCCGATCAGTGACGTCAGACGTCAGCCACACCCCCTAATGTGAAAAAAAACACACACACGTCACACTAACTCCTCCCCGCCCCCTAGTGGTTAACTCCTTCACTGCCACTGTCATTTACATAGGAATCAGTGCATTTAAATAGCACTGATTTCTGTATAAATGACAATGGTCCCAAAAATGTGTCAAAAATGTCCGATGTGTCTGCCATAATGTCGCAGTCACAATAAAAATCGCTGATCGCCGCCATTACTAGTAAAAAAAAAATATTAATAAAAATGCTATTAAACTATCCCCTATTTTGTAAACGCAATAACTTTTGCGCAAACCAATCAATAATCGCTAATTGCGTTTTTTTTTTTTTTACCAAAAATATGTAGAAGAATACGTATCGGCCTAAACTGAGGAAAAAAAATGTTTTTTTATATATTTTTTGGGGATATTTATTATAGCAAAAAGTTAAAAATATTGCATTTTTTTTTCAAAATTGTCGCTCTATTTTTGTTTATAGCGCAAAAAATTAAAACCACAGGGGCGATCAAATACCACCAAAAGAAAGCACTATTTGTGGGAAAAAAAGGACGCCAATTTTGTTTGGGAGCCACGTCACACGACCGCGCAATTGTCAGTTAAAACGACGCAGTGCCGAATCACAAAAAGGGGCCTGGTCCTTTGGCTGCAAATTGGTCCGGGGCTTAAGTGGTGGAAGTGACCTTTTGACGTTGCTTCCGCCCTGCAATGATATGGAGACGGATGGGGGCCATCTTCCCCTCACTCGTATCCATGTCAAGCTAGGGAGATGATGCGATCGCCTCTGCCGCTCCGGTAATCGAAGACGGCGGGTGGTCCGTAAGCGGTTAAGTGCCTCTCAGGAATTTTCAATAAAATCATTCATTGCATGTTCTACTTCCAATGTGGTCTATCTTTTGACTTGCCCTTGCGGGTTTCAGTACGTTGGACGTACAGTACGACCATTGCAAGTGAGAAAGAATGAACACATTGGAAACATTAAAAGAGGTTTTAAGTGTCACCCCGTGTCCAGACACTATTTGGAAGTACACAATCAAAATACGTGCCATCTCCAAGTTAGAGATGAGCTGGATATATAGGATAAAATGTTTTAGACCCTTGGGCCTTAATGTTGACATAGAAATTAATGCCTATATCGATAATGCTTAGCATTATGTCTTGTGTTACATTTTTGTAATATTGTTCTATGTCATTTATGAATGATATGTTATTTTTGTTTGTACTTATTAGTGAACATCGCCTCAATATCATGTATCTAGCCTGCTGATTAGCCAATACTGTTAGTATATTTGATTGATTGTTTTTCTTCCACCTAGCATTGCTGTCACGTACATGGTGGTGCGAGCCCAAGTTGCAGAGAGAGACCTCCCTTGCGTCTCCCACTCCTGGTTCCCTGGTAGGGTGACAGGAGGCCCAGGAGTGAGGAGGAGCACGGGTGCCTGGCAGGATCAACAGACCGGTGGAGCGACACAGGGTCAACTCAGCGGACAAGGTGGGTGAACTGGATAGCAGAGTAGACTGGATAGCAGAGCAGGCTGGATCTGGACAGGTAGGCTGGTTTCAGCGAAGCAGGCAGGATAGCAGAGCAGGCTGGGTCTGGATGGACAGCTCAGCAGACTGGATAGCAGAGCAGGCCGGATCTGGACAGGTAAGCTGGTTCAGCAAAGCAGACAGGATAGCAGAGCAGGCTGGGTCTGGATGGACAGGCAGGATCAGCACAGCGGATTGGATAGCAGAGCAGGCTGGATCTGGATGGACAGCTCAGCAGACTGGATAGCGGAGCAGTCCGGATCTGGACGGGTAAGCTGGTTCAGCAAAGCAGACAGGATAGCAGAGCAGGCTGGGTCTGGATGGACAGGCAGGATCAGCACAGGAAACAGGACTTCAGAACCGGCTGGATCCACACAGGTAATCTGGTTCAGCACCGGAAACAGGACTTCAGAACAGACTGGATCAACACAGGTAATCTGGTTCAGCACAGGAAACAGGACTTCAGAACAGACTGGATCAACACAGGTAATCTGGTTCAGCACAGGAAACAGGACTTCAGAACAGACTGGATCAACACAGGTAATCTGGTTCAGCACAGGAAACAGGACTTCAAAACAGACTGGATCAACACAGGTAATCTGGTTCAGCACAGGAAACAGGACTTTGGAGCAGACCGGATCAATACAGGTGAGCCTGGGTCATCAGAACAGGCCGGGTCAGAAATCAGGCTGGCAGCAAAGTACAAGGGAATAAGGCAGAAGAGTGGTCACAAACAAGCCAAGGTCAGGTGCAGGCAGATAGCTGAATAGTCACAGGCAGGCCGGGTCAAACAGGACAGAGGTATCAGGATCAGGTTACAGTCACCACAACTCTGTAGAGCAGACAGCAGGGACCGTCTGCTCAGGCCGGGTTTAAATAGGCTACCTGGCGCCAACAAGAGCGCGCACCTGTCTACCGGTGCGCGCGCCCGTGCGCGGCCGCACACGTGCACGCGCACCGGCGCGCATGCGCACGCGCAGTGGCCAGGGTTCAGGTTTCTGGCAGGATCTTCATGACAATTCCATTTCATTTTTAATTCTTAATTTTTTAGTAGTTTTTTATGATATTCAATAGTTGATCGATTTAGCATTGTGATTCTGTGTATTTTATACACATGCGGTAGAGCTTGGGTGAGTTTTTGTCTACATTATCTGTACCCTGAGTCCACCCTTTTTTAAAGCCAATTAGAACCTCAGGCTCTAATCATGTGCTTAAATAAAAACTCCATTGACATCCATGCGTCCGGCGGCCTTCATGTAGATTAGGGGCCGGGGGTGCATAGATTAGGGGGGCGGCACCACTGTGCCCCTTATGAACGGGCCGCCACCGCTGGTACATCATAAGCTTAATAATGACATGCAATGCCAAGCTGCAGTTTCAATGCAATGCAAGCAAAATCCTTTCTTGTATAAAAACAGGTATATACTGCAGAGAGAGAGAGATATAATTTTTCCCCTGCATAAATCATTAGTAAGACCTCATCTGGAAATTGCAGTTCAGCTCACAAAGAGGATATTGTTTACCTGGAGAAAGTGCAGAGAAGGGCAACTAAACTGATAAGAGGCATGGTGGAACTAAGCTATGAGAAAAGATTAGCTGACCTGAATTTATTCTCGCTTGAAAAGAGATAAAGGGGGGATATGATCAACATGCATAAATACATGAATGTGGACCATATAGTGAACTTGGTTAAGGCTACTTTCACACTGAGGCAGTTTTCATTCATTTTAGCGGTAAAAATAGCACCTGTAAAGAGCCTGACAACTGCCTCTCATGCCTCCCCAGTAGGGTTGCCACCTTTTCTTCAAGTCAAACCCGAACACTTTAGCAGTGCACAGCAATTTTTTTTTATAGTATAAACTATACATACATTTTGCTACTAAATAATATTTCTAATCATATGAAGTTAATAATAAGAATTCCTCTTTTACATCTGAACTTGCAGAGTCCCCATTCACTGTAAGGGGGGATGCTGCAGACTCTGATGTAAGGGATAACTCTGGGGACTCTAACATAAGGGGTGCTCTGGGAACCCTGATTTAAGGAGGAACACTGAGAACCCTGATGTACGGAGAGGACTCTGAAGTAAGGGGGAACACTGTGGCCTCAATATCTACTTAGTGTACAAGTGATTTTAGAAACATTTTGCAATGTGCATCAGAAAGAAAGTAGGAACTGCCCTTCTCTTTAGTCTCAGATTCCGGAAAAGGGCCTTGACATGGGCCTTGCCTACAAT
Organism: Lithobates sylvaticus; assembly: GCA_028564925.1. NCBI lineage: Eukaryota > Metazoa > Chordata > Amphibia > Anura > Ranidae > Lithobates > Lithobates sylvaticus. Next base: position 146,273,005 of record CM053031.1, on the reverse strand, counting down.
TCTTTGAAGGTTTCAGCTTTATCCTCCATATTGAATTACAAATGGGGCACAACCCCTTAATTGCACTATTTCTGAAAGCAGCGATCAAGATTTATCCTCCAGGGAGAAGAGAACCTTCTTTTCATAATATGATCTTTCCATGGTTCTCTGGACTTTGTCCGCCCCTTTTGATCTTGTATCTTCCTACTTTTTGTTTCATCTGATGCTTAGAACATTTTTATTGACAACTATCACCTCAGTGAGAAGAGTATCAGAATTATATGACTTCTCTGCAAAATCATTTTTTTTTTTGTGATGCATCCAGACAAAATAATTCACAGGCAGGTTCTGTCTTCTCAGCCAAAAGTTGCCACGTTGTTCCATATAAATAGGGAATCTGTACTGCCAGGGATTATACCAGATACAGAAAAAAGACCATCAATGGAAGAAGCTAGATTTGGTGCTTTCCTTATCATAATTTTTAGATTAAAGTATTTTGATTGATTTTACATGCAGTTTTTACTCTTAGTTTTTAATCCCTCCCTTAGTTTTTAATCAATCAAAATCCCCTTAATTTTGATTGATTTTACATGCAGTTTTTACTCTTAGTTTTGAATCCCTCCCACGGCTTCTTTGCTTGTAATGTCCCACAGTAGGCTGAGATGAGGAATAAGAAAAATGCTTGACATATACTTGCTGTAATTGTCCTTTCCTAGATCATGACAACCTAATGCCCCGTACACACGGTCGGAAATTCAGATGGGAAAAGTCTGATTGATTAAGTTGTTGGAAAATCCGATCGTGTGTGGGCTCTAGCGGAAAAAATTTGAGAGCTTTTTCCGATCGTGTGTATAGAATTGCGACGCACAAAGTGCCACGCATGCTCAGAATAAATTTGGGGATGAAAGCTATTGGCTACTGGCCTCTGTCTTTGGAGTTTGGGAGAAAACCCACACTTACAGGGAAAACATGCAAAACCCATGCAGGTAACATCCTCCTTGGGATCTGAACCAAGGACCCTAGTGCTGCCAGGAAAAAGAGCTAACCTCTAAGCCACTGTGAAGGTCTGAAATCCTGCAGCGCCCGTAAGGTCCCCCTGCTCAAGAAAGCACATGTACAGGCCTGTTTGAAGTTTGCTAATGAACATCTGAATGATTCAGAGGAGAACTGGGTAAAAGTGTTGTGGTCAGATGAGACCAAAATCAAGCTCTTTTGCATCAACTCAACTCGCCATGTTTGGAGGAGGAGCAATGCTGCCTATGACCCCAAGAACACCACCCCCACCGTCAAACATGGAGGTGGAAACTTTATGCTTTGGGGGTGTTTTTCTGCTAAGGGGACAGGACAACTTCACTGCGTCAAAGCGATGATAGACGGATGATAGACGGGGCCGTGTACCATCAAATCTTGGGTGAGAACCTCCTTCCCTCAGCCAGGGAATTGAAAATGGGTCATGATAATGACTCAAAACACACGGCCAAGGCAACAAAGGAGTGTCTCAAGAAGAAGCCTCGAAACCTTAATGACTTGGAGAGGATTTGCAAAGAGGAGTGGGACAAAATTCCTCCTGAGATGTGTGCAAACCTGGTGGCCAACCACAAGAAATGTCTGACCTCTGTGATTGCCAACAAGGGTTTTGCCACCAAGTTATGTTTTGCAAAAGGGGTCAAATAATTATTTCACTTATTAAAATGCAAATCAATTTATAACCTTTTTGAAATGCGTTTTTCTGGTGTTTTTTTTTTTTTTTTTTTGTCTCTTACTGTTAAAATAAACCTACCATTAAAATTAAAGACTGATCATTTCTTTGTCAGTGGACAAACGTACAAAATCAGCAGGGGATCAAATATTTTTTTTCCCTCACTGTATGTTTTTCTGGTGTGCATAAGGCCAGACAGGAAAATTTGGGGACAGTAAAAGCTAAATTTTGTTCAAAAGTTGCCTTTTTTTCTTTTATTTGTCAATTTACCTTGTTTCATCTTTTAACATTTTTTACTAAGGTTAAATTGTACCATTTACTGCAGGACATAATAAGGCCTCAAAGATTTATATTATTATCACAGCGCTCCTTCAGTGTTACCTACAACTCTGTCTCCGCCTCTCCATTGCCCCTTTCTGTGGGGGTTCCCCAAAGCTCTGTTCTTGGACCCCTTCTCTTCTATCTACACCTCCTCCCTTGGTCACTTGATAACCTCCCACGGCTTCCAATACCACTTATATGCCGATGACACCCAAATCTATCTGTCTACTCCTCACCTCACTCCTTCAGTCTCCTCTCACATTACTAACTTACTAACTGACATCTCAGCATGGATGTCGCACCACTTCCTTAAACTAAATCTCCCTAAAACTGAGTTACTAATATCCCCCTGAAGTACGTGATATAATACTTATATCTATGTATTAATTTGTCTAGTCCCTATAATGTTGTTAGTCTGTTAAACCTATGAGCGCATGCTACGTTTAATATCACAATAATACGAGGTTAGCTATGGAACCAAGCACACGGCTTCATAATAATCAAATCTTGTTTATTTCCCAAGGAAATGCGAAAGCTAACGTGTATCAAAAGGGGGTTACACAATTACACAACATACAGCAAGGCTACAGTACAATGATATAATATACAGTTAAAATACAATATAATGATCTACTTATCGTGGTGACCCTTCTCAGCTGAGCTCCAGATGGAATAAGAGAATCAGGTGTGTGTGCAAACCCTTTTTGTCAATCACACCTCAATCACAGCACCGCCCACCTGCCCAATTGGTAGTCGCCTCCATGTATTCTGATTGTACTGCCAGAAGTGGTCTCTGGGGGGCAGCGTCTGTCCAGAATTGCACTTAATCCGACTGCTGTCTAATCTTGGAACTGCGATCTCCGACAGCCCATAATTAGTCTTTGTGTAGCCCAGCCAGATAGGAGCCGCCATTCATCACATACAATAGCCTTAGACTCATGACAATATGAGGTGTAACTGGTTACATTCCAGTAAAAGGGGGGGGGGTGTATCTTGTATTGAATCCAACATATGCCGCTTTGCGCCTCAACAGGCGCATAACACCCTTCTTCCGACCCAGCTCCTATTGAACAGTCCATAACTGTTTCCTCCCTGACATGCGTTTCCAAATCAGTACCCATAGAACAGTCCTTGACTTTCTTAACGCGCTGTGGTTTTCAACCTGTGCAGCAACAGCTCCTATGGAACAGTCCATAATGGTCTTATCGTGTCATGCTTCCCAACACTCTCCGCTTTGCCACTTAGTGATACACCACCATCCTTCTTCAGTGACAGCTTCCATGTCACCCTTCTGTGTCTTTGGTATCTTCAGGACGAGATGCAGTACAGGCAAGGGGTGCTCATTCACTCACCATTCACCATCACACATTCAGGGTAACACATCACCCAGCTTTCCAACACAGAGTCTCGAGGAGGGCCTTTCGCCCATGTTACTAGCCTAAAATACACCTTTATCACACTACACCATAACATAAATCAACTTATTACCATACTATATACATATATATGTGTCCCGTCCATTTACGCACCCTGCTCCCAACCCTATAACCCTTTACTGTACATATGGGTCGGGATTAGGCAGGCTTGCTCACAACGGTATTGCAGGGCTCTGACTTGGCAGCAAGGTCTCTAATTTGTACACAGAGACTCTACTGTCAATTCGTCCCTCAACTTGCATAGCCAAATGGGAGACCCTTCTATATAAATATTGAGTCTAATCACACATATAAATTTGCAAAAATTACAAAACCACACAATCCCATCCCTGTGCCTGGATTTCAGAGACCATGCCCAGGGTATACCATGCACCTCTACCTATGGTTAGGTTCAAGGAACCTTCCAGTTTTATGACTAACATTACATCGGCATTCTTTAGGACAAAGAAACAAACTTGTCTATGTCCCAAATGACACCCAGGTGCTTCCTCCCCAGCAATGATCCCTGAAATAACTTCCCAACATTTTTACGTTCACCACCATGATGTATTGACCTGGCATACAAAGGACATCATGGTCATACTTCCGACCGAAGGAAGTATCAACCTGCTTCCATCTCCTCTGATCACATGTGGGTGATTTAGCCTCAAATGCGACAAGATAGAATCCCCAATCAGTAAGCCCATTGATGCCACCAAACATACAGACCAAGTCTGCACTTCTGTATATGGGATCATACAGCCTAACACCTTTCACCATCCAAACTGGTACAGCCCATCCAGGCATTCGACCACCATTTTGGATTAGTGTAGGCGACGTGTTTTGGCAGAGTCTTACTGAGCGGTGATGCTAACTCATCAGGCCACTGCCCTTTATACAGAGATTGCACAATCAGCTTGATGCTGGTTGACACTTCCGCCCGCCACTGCGTGTACGCCAGAGCCCATGACCGATTTCCATCCTGTACCCTCACACCCTCCACCAACCTCTCAACATGGTTCACCAAATCTGGAGACCCTGGGTATTTTGTGAATGTTATTAAGGATGCCACCAATCTCTCTGAGTAACAAAGTCCCGCTCAAGCTATTGCTGAGAGTTTGTTCCTTAGGATACCGATGTCTACTCCATTACCAACACCCATCCCAACTCCTATTCCCCCAATATAGTGCTGAATACACGCCTCCTCTTGTGGTTACTCCTCAGAGATAAGCATCCTGCATGCACCTTATTCTGTGTCCGCACATCTCTGGGAGTAAGTCACTGGTACGATGACAGCACTTGATTCAGCGTATACTCAGCAAATATAGGGTAATAGGTTTTATCAACCACCGTGAGATGTTGCAACGCCATGTGGTGAAGGCATACTGTACTCTGGTAGTCAGCGTTTGTTCCCTTTATCTATCGCAGCATGCTCCTGTGTGTATACACTGGCATTCCCTGTGCAGGGTTTCAACTTCTCAGGTGAGACCTCAACCAGGTACATCTCCCCCATACAAGGAAATGTTCACCCCATTGATGTGTCACCTGACACCCTCTAGTCCGGCCAACAGACACCTTATTATGCATAAGTGCCCGCCTCCTGGGTACCTGCACCATATAAATTCCATTACGTCAATACATGTCATACATTACACAACTTTTCTTATTTCAACTCCTCCCTCCAACAAAAACATATATATTTTACATTTTCATGTTCTGATGGATTGGATGTGTTATGCTCCTTCCCCCAACCTCCAACCCATTGTACGTATATTAATAACACGTTTGCATTCATCAGGAGAGAGTCCAGCCAAAAAAAAAAAAAATGTTTCAAGTCTTAATGATGGGCACAGTCTTTCAGATTCAGCACCAGATCGTCCATAGGAAAAGAAAAAGTGTTAAAGTGAATCTTTTTGTTTGTCTCATCTCTCCTGATATTTAGTAGAATAAATTTGGGGCGTGGTATGGCACAGACAAACTGCCAACCAGATGATCATCCGTCATCCATTTTCCAGAACCTTTCCAATCTCGCTCCACCAGGATTCTGGAATTGAAAAACAAGAGCAGAATCAAATTCTTATCCATAATATCTGCTTGCTTATTATATTTACTCCTATTTCCTTCCTTGGAACCCAGGAACTTAGTATTCCTGGCTTCTGCAATTTGACCAAACTATCAAAAACAACCATGACCTCTTTAGGCAGAACCCACTCTAAAATGGATCCCCATGGTATGGTCAAAACTTTAAAAAAACGAACGTCACTGTTGTTTCTCAAAAATTCTCAATTTAAAAACGCAAAAAGAAAAACAACCAATGCATTTATCTTTATCTTACGATCTATGCACTAACTTTATCTTACGATCTATGCACTAATTCCCCTTTCAGGTGTATAAAGCCTAAACCTTTTGGAGCTTTTTACACCTGAACAAAACAACAATAAAATAGCTGACTAAGCCAATACCCAAAAACCAAAAAAAATAAATATGTTATTTTTTTTCCAAAAAAACAAAAATGTAAAAAATAAAAAATTAGAAGTCTGGCCATTATCACCCAAGAACAACATGACAAGACAACCACCATACAACAATGACAAACACTCAACTTTTAATTAAAGACATCCATGGATTTTCTCCTGAGAAGAGTACATGTTTCTTTTTTTTATCTGAAAGACAATAAGTTAATGGGAAAAACAACACAAACAAAACAAACAAAACATTTGTAACTTCATCACAACATTTGCTACCTCATTTGTAACTCTTTAGTTTTGTCAGATTATTGTTTAAATATTTTCATTGTTTGCAAACAATTACTAATTAATGAGCTCATGGTACCATGTGATAATCGATTATGCATTTACAATAACCTAACCCCCGTGTTGGTCTTACTTTGACGGACCTGCAATCAAAACACAAATGTTTAGTATCCAAACCTGTTCTCTCCCTGATTTCTGGAAAAGGAACACAAAGACAATGATTAAACACGATTATCATGACAATTGACTTTAAGTGCCCCAAGTCTCTTTCATTAATTGTACTGCTAGGGGAACACCGAGTTGTAGTATAAACAACTAAACTAAAAAAAATAAAAATTACAAACATTAAAACTAAAACTAAAATTAATAAAATAAAAAAAAAAAATTGAAAAGTGAAAAAAAGAAATTTAAAAATTAAAAAAAAAACAAAAAATGAAAAAAAAATAATTCATAATAAAAAAAAAAAAATGAAAACATTAAAAATTAAAATTAAAAAAAACTAATAAAAAAATTCATAAAAATTAATAAAACATTAAACCTTGTATAAAAAAATTACAAAAATACTTAAAACCTTATTCATAGGAAGGAAGCTTTGATCAGAGTATTTTTAACATACTTGCAGCTGACTAAGTGCTGCCAGCATTGCTTCCCCCAGTGCTATGTTTGAATAACCATTCGGCTACTTCCATTTTGATTTTATGCAACTGTCCTACATATTGCTTTTCAGTTTGTAGACTCCGTAATTGGGTCTTAACGGGGAATTGGGTTTGCTTACTATGGGCTCCATGCTTTGGATTGCTACCCCACCTGGCCGAATAACATTCATAATGCCTTGGGGTAGTTTTCAGGTATGATCTTTTTTTGATATCGTTATTCGCCCAACAATACTTTGCGATGTGACCTCCCCTTTTACACAAACAACATTTTAGCTCTGGTTTCTCTGCATAGGCCCTTTTTTTAACATCTTGTGCTGGAAATTCGCATTGCTGGATAATATTACTGTGATTGGAATTAACAGACTTTACACTTTCATCGTCTGAGGAGTCATCAGAAGTTTCCATTTCAACTCCTGAATCAATTTCAAGCGCAGTTATCACGTTTGTATTTACGTCTCCAGCATCAATTCCCATCATAGTAATATGATTTGCAGCAACAATAGTATATGGGTCCTCTTTATGTTCCACTTCTACTTCTGTACACTGAGCATGTGCGGAGGGTACCTCCACCATTGCATCTTCGGCTATTGTAGGTTTGGAGGATAAATCCATTATGGCTGCCTGTGCACCCTGTAACTCCTCCTTAAGCATTGCGATAACCTGCAAATTCTCAGCCTCCCTTTGATTCAAAAAGACGATGCAACCTTCTCTTAACTCACACGTTTTTCCTAATTCCTCCAATCTCTGTTCTAATTCGCATTTTTCCGTCACTAATTGTTCAATCTGACTACGCGCTTGTGCATCTGCATTTTCAACCCTAATTAATATATCTTTTGTTATATTTTGTAGCTGCTGCATGAATTGCTTCCTTTCATCTATCCATTCTGATTCCTTCCGTTCAGAAATGTCTCTAATTTTTAAAAACATGCACATCAAATTTGCTAATCTCTGTTTTCTGCCTTTTTTTGATTTATTACTTATAAGGCTGTTATGTGTATTACATTGTGTCAAAAGTTCATTAAATTGTTGTGTCAACCCACCTTCTTGTGTAGATTGAAATCTAATAGCCCCATGTTTAGCGATGAATAGCTCGATGGCCTCCATTGATATGCTAATTAGCAAGCCCTCTATACTGGAGCTGTAAACCTGTTTTGGTTACACTGCACTACAGACAAACAGATAAGGCTATTCAAAGGTTTCGTTGCAAGCTAGCTTGTAGTCCCACAAAAGCACAACACTACAACAAACAAAAAAAAAACTCCTACCTGCTACCTGTAGTTCTACAGCCTACACAAGGCACATCCTAAGACACAAGGCAGACTCTTAATCAATGCCTTCCTGTTAGTTTGCAGGCCACATTGAACTTCTATTGGATCAGAGAGTTATGTCACTCTCACGTGAGTAGAAATAATAAAAAATGGGGTGCCATATGAAGTACGTGATATAATACTTATATCTATGTATTAATTTGTCTAGTCCCTATAATGTTGTTAGTCTGTTAAACCTATGAGCGCATGCTACGTTTAATATCACAATAATACGAGGTTAGCTATGGAACCAAGCACACGGCTTCATAATAATCAAATATTGTTTATTTCCCAAGGAAATGCGAAAGCTAACGTGTATCAAAAGGGGGTTACACAATTACACAACATACAGCAAGGCTACAGTACAATGATATAATATACAGTTAAAATACAATATAATGATCTACTTATCGTGGTGACCCTTCTCAGCTGAGCTCCAGATGGAATAAGAGAATCAGGTGTGTGTGCAAACCCTTTTTGTCAATCACACCTCAATCACAGCACCGCCCACCTGCCCAATTGGTAGTCGCCTCCATGTATTCTGATTGTACTGCCAGAAGTGGTCTCTGGGGGGCAGCGTCTGTCCAGAATTGCACTTAATCCGACTGCTGTCTAATCTTGGAACTGCGATCTCCGACAGCCCATAATTAGTCTTTGTGTAGCCCAGCCAGATAGGAGCCGCCATTCATCACATACAATAGCCTTAGACTCATGACAATATGAGGTGTAACTGGTTACATTCCAGTAAAAGGGGGGGGGTGTATCTTGTATTGAATCCAACACCCCCCCGCCTGTGCCCCCCTCCATGACTTTTCCATCAAAATCAACAATGCAACCATCAGTCCCTCCCCTCACGCCAGGGTACTCGGTGTAATCCTAGACTCTGACTTGTCATTTCAGCCTCAAGTCCAATCATTGTCAAAAGTTTGTAGACTTCACCTCCGTTAACATCTCTAAAATTTGCCCCTTTTTAACAAATGAAACCACCAAGCTCCTCATTCACTCCCTCGTTATCTCTCGCCTTGACTATTGCAACTCTCTTCTCATTGGCCTGCCTCTCCTTAGGCTATCCCCTCTTCAGTCTATCATGAATGCTGCTGCCAGACTTATCCACCTTACCAATCATTCAGTGTCTGCCAAACCTCTCCTTCAATCCCTACACTGGCTCCGGATCACCCAGCAAATTAAATTCAAAATACTAACCACAACTTACAAAGCCATCCACAACTCTGCCCACCGAGCTACATCACCAATCTTGTCTCCAAACATATCCCAAACCGTCCTCTCCGCTCTTCTCAAGACCTCCTACTGTCAAGCTCTCTAATTTCCTTCTCCCATGCTCATCTCCAGGATTGCTCCAGAGCCTTTCCCATCCTCTGGAACTTGTTACCTCAACCTGTCCGGCTATCCCCTACTCTAGCTACCTTCAGGCGATCCCTGAAAACTCATCTCTATAGGGAAGCCTATCACGTCTCCAACTAATCTTTTACCACTTCCATCAGCTCATTCCCCACAGTTACAGCCTTTTGTACCACCTCCCCCACCCTATTAGATTGTAAGCTATTCTGAGCAGGGCCCTCTTAATCCTCTTGTATTTTATTGTATTATAACTGTACTGTCTCCGTTTTATATTGTAAAGCGCTGCGTAAACTGTTGGCACTATATAAATCCTGTAATACTAATAATAATATTACCTCTCTATGCAATAAAAACCATTGAAAAGCAAAAACAAATTATATCTAAAAATAAAGATAATTATCTAACCAGGTACTGCTTTAGCTATTTTTTAAAAAGTAGAAACAATAAAACACCAAGAAGATGCTAGCTGAAATGTTAGTTTGTCATGTAGAAAGACTACAGCATTTGTAAAACTCAGGACTGTGTTCTTCAGATGTAACAAGTGAACTAAACTGATACACTAGAGTTAGCTGAAGCTGTTCATGATTCTGGCCAAATGTAGCCCATGTGTGCTGGAATGCAGAAGTCAGGGAAAGGTTACATTGTTGGTGTAATAAATTTCTTATCTCGGGAAGAGCGTAAAGCACGTTAGCAAAATTGTTACCCTGTACAGCATTTACCAACAGGTCTATGAATCCTTCTAAGATTTTAGTGAATTACAAGTAATAAAGTAATTGCCACGGTTGCAAAATAATAATAACTATATGTGCTTAATGTTATGAAGCGTGAGGTTATGATCTAAGGTATCATGTTTTAGATTTTGATCTTTGGGGAGGTCCGTCCTGGCCCAGTTCTAATTTTCAGATGTGTGAGTCTCAGGAATGTTTGCTTGGTAGCTGAATACCATACCTCCCAACTTTTTGAGATGGGAATGAGGGACACCTATTAGCAATAGTATGTAGGCAAAGGACACCCCCCTTAAAGGAACATTGTACAAAAAAAAAATGATTTTGAAATTTATAAATGCAGCAGTTTTAGAAATTGGATGAAAGGTTTAGCACTGGGAAACACTTTTGATAGATAAGTAGTGCATTTTATATACAACTATATAGAGCCGACCAAAATAAGGGACAAATGAGGAGGAAAGAGGGACAGAGGAACTTTATTCTGAAAGAGGGACAGTCCCTGAAAATCAGGGACAGTTGGGAGCTATGGAATACTGGATGGTTTAAAAAGCACAAGCACTCATTTAGAAAAAGCAGTAGCAAAGTAATGCTTGGAAACTGTACATTTACACCAGTTCTATATATTGATATGTTGGTTATTATTGTTCTTACAGAAATACCTTTCTATTTAAAGCGGAAGTAAACCCATCGATTTAACAGTTTAAAAAAAAAGGCATTCCGGGAATGCTAACTGCACATTGGCTGTGCTCTCAACCAAACAGTCAAACCATCCAATGGCTGGTGTCATAACGGATCACATGTGCAGCACCGTGGCATTTGAAGATTAAACAGAGGCAAAGATGGCAGCTTCCTTGGCTGAAAACGATAGGGGGGTTTACTTCCACTTTACAGTGGTAGTAAATAGAGTTGAGTGGACACCTGGATGTTCGGGCTCGACGGGTTCGGCCGAACTTCGGAAAAAAGTTTGAGTTCAGGACCAAACTTGAACCGAACTTAACCCCGAACCCGAAATCCGTTGGGGATGGGGACCCGAACTTTTGAGGACTAAAATGGCTAGTAATAGAAAGGGCTAGAGGGCTGCAAATGGCAACAAAATGTTGTTAAGAGCATGGCAAGTGCTCTGCAAACAAATGTGGATAGGGAAATAACTTAAAATAACATAAAAAAAATAAAAATAATATGCTGGAGACACCCTTCTCAGCAGAAGAGGTACAGGAAGTCATTAAGAACCTCAGAAACTCAACGGCACGATGCCACACATATGGTGGGAATGCCCCAGAATACGCCCTTTCTGGAAAAAATTATTCAATTTAATGGATAAGCTAGTGGGAAAATAAAATACTTTGAAATAAAAAAAAATAAAAAATTATAATCTTGACCTAGGAGGATGAGGTCCATATGGAGTAGGAGGTTGAGGTGGCGGTGGATGTGGCTGTGTACATGTACGTTTGCAATGTTTTTGCAATAGCAGAATACACCCACAGTATGTACAGGGTGTATCTCACAGTAACATATGCAGTGCTGGTGCACTGAGCTTGCAGATAAAAGTTATATTTTCTCTGGCACTGGGCTCATGGCAGTGTTAAAAGACTGTGCACTGCAATCCAACCAGGTAAATCTATGTAGATCGCTGACTTATTAGAATTGATTTCTGAATCTGGAATCCTATATAATTCTCTCTCCCTCAAAGCAGACACAGGAACCTTGCCCTACACTCTCTATCTATGTAGATCGCTGACTAATTAGAAGATATTTCATGAATCTGGACTGACTCCTAGCATGTAATTCTCTCCCTCACAGCAGCCAGGTACCTTTCCCTACACTGTGTAAAGCAGAGTGACGTGCTGTGCTGTGTGCCTCTAGCTTATATAGAGGCTGGGTCACATTCTGCACTGGCCAATTACAGCCATACCATTAGTAGGCATGGCTGTGATGGCTTCTAAGGGCACACCAGTTAAACAAATGTTGATTGGCTGCCCTGCAGCTCTTAAAAATGCGCCATTACATCGCCGAACACCGGACCCGAACCCGAACATACAGTCAGTTGTTCAGGTTCGGGTCCGGGACTCGAACACCCAAAAGTCTGGTACAGACCCGAACTTTACAGTTCGGGTTCGCTCAACCCTACTCGCAACCATTCTTCATAACTAATATCCTCCAGTCCCTATTAGCTTTGTTGCCCTTCTCTGTACTCTTTCCATTTCCAGCACATCGTTCCTGAGGACTGGTGCCCAGAACTGGACAGCATACTCTAGGTGAGGCCGGAATGGAGTCTTGTAGAGTGGAAGAATTATCACTTTATCTCTTGAGTTAATCGCCTTTTTAGTGCATGCCAATATTCTGTTTGCTTTGTTAGCAGCAATTTGGCTTTGAATGCCATTGCTGAGCCTATCATCTTCTAGAGGTTCTCCCCCCAGATTGCATTCATATTTTTGCCACCCAAATGCAATATTTTAAGTTTTTCCACATTAAACCTAATTTGTCATGTAGTTGATCACCCTATTAATTTGTTCAGATCTTCATGTGGAGAAGTTATTGCCCTCCTTAGCTTAGTATCGTCAGCAAATACAGAGATTGAACTGTTTACCCCATCCTCCAGGTCGTTTAGGAACAAATTAAATAGGATTGGCCCCAGCACAGAACCCTGGGGGACCCCACTTTCCAACCCTGACCATTCCGAGTACTCCTCATTTATCGAAAAAGAAATGGTATTTAAATGAATCCGCCCTTATTTAAATACACACCGCTGCGCCTTGATCAGTAATCTGTTTAACCACTTTCAGACCGGACCAATTTGCAGCCAAAGGACCAGGCCCCTTTTTGCGATTCGGCACTGCGTCGCTTTAACTGACAATTGCGTGGTCGTGCGACATGGCTCCCAAACAAAATTGACGTCCTTTTTTTCCCACAAATAGAGCTTTCTTTTGGTGGTATTTGATCGCCCCTGCGGTTTTTATTTTTTGCGCTATAAACAAAAATATAGCGACAATTTTGAAAAAAATTATTATTTTTGACTTTTTGCTATAATAAATATCCCCAAAAAATATATAAAAAAACATTTTTTTTCCTCAGTTTAGGCCGATACGTATTCTTCTACATATTTATGGTAAAAAAAAAATCGCAATAAGCGATTATTGATCGGTTTACACAGAAGTTATAGTGTTTACAAGATAGGGGATAGTTTTATAGCATTTTTATGAATAATTTTTTTTTTATTAGTAATGGCGGCGATCTGCGATTTTTTTTTGTGACTGCGACATTATGGCGGACACATCGGACTATTTTTGACACATTTTTACAATCAATGCTATTTAAATGCATTGATTCCTGTATAAATGACACTGGCAGTGAAGGGGTTAACCACAAGGGGGCAGTGTAAGGGTTAAGTATGCCTAGGGGTGTGTTTCTTACTGTGGGGGGGGCGTGGCTGTCAGCTAGTGAATGCTGATCTCTGCTCCAATCACAGGGAGCAGAGATCGGCATCACTAGTTGCTAGGCAGAATGGGGAGATGCTGTTTATCTCGGCATCTCCCCGTTCAGCCTTCCCGTGAGATGATCGCGGGGGGTCCCCGCGGCGATCGAGTCTGCGGGGACCGCGACCGGACTCATGAGGGTCCCGACCGGCGAGCGCGCCGCTCCCGGCGCGCTCCCGATGGCACGGACAGGCATTAAGGAGGGACTTATATATACGCCCTCCTGCCTGTACGTTCCATTCTGCCAACGTATATCGTCGTGCGCCGGTCGGCAAGTGGTTAAACTACAGCTGCCACTTGAAATATATGAAAATGAAAATGTATTTTTAACCTTAAAATGTGCTCAATCCACGGAAAAAATAATGGCGCTCTGACAATCACACAATGGTGATCGTTTAAAACTAAAAATAGTGAATATTTCAACTCACACACAAAAATGAATATGTAATAAAAAAATATTAATTAAAAATTAAACTGTGCATGTGATAAACGAATATATACAAAAACGATATCACCCAGTGATACGTGACAAAATAAAGTGTCAAATTATATATAAGACAAAATACATAAATAAATAAATCAAAAGTCCATATAGTGTCCACAATGTCTGTTGAAATAATCTGTAAAATATCTTCTTGTTCCTTCCACCACACCACAGTGACAGGTGACTTCCCTTAAGAAATGCACTCACAGACAAAAAGAGCTTTAAAAACCATGTAAGCAGGTGTCAAGACGAATCACACAATATCCACTGTGTATATGCAGAAATTCTCCACATGTAAATAAAATAAGGTGCTCCAATAGTGTACGAATTATTATTGCTGCAATCGGCATCGAGGAAGGGGTGAGATTTAAAGAAACACCGCTGTGCCTGCACACCTCGAGTCTGCCGTGACTGCAATCCATTGAGTGTGAAGTTCAGGAGTGTAATTTGCTGTGGTCTGCTGATTGCTTTCTGCTGACTTTTTAATTTGGAAATGTGAGTGTAATGGTTGAAGCTTTTTAAGTGAATGAATAAATTGATTTATACGATTTACACTATTGGAGCACCTTATTTTATTTACATGTGGAGAATTTCTGGATATACACATTGGATATTGTGTGATTCGTCTTGACACCTGCTTACATGGTTTTTAAAGCGCTTTTTGTCGGTGAGTGCATTTCTTAAGGGAAGTCACCTGTCACTGTGGTGTGGTGGAAGGAACAAGAAGATATTTTACAGATTATTTCAACAGACATTGTGGACACTATATGGACTTTCGATTTATTTATTTTGTCTTATATATAATTTGACACTTTATTTTGTCACATATCACTGGGTGATATAGTTTTTGAATATATTCGTTTATCACATGCGCAGTTTAATTTTAAATTAATATTTTTTAATTACATATTCATTTTTGTGTGTGAGTTGAAATATTCACTATTTTTAGTTTTAGTTTTAAACGGTCACCATTGTGTGATTGTCAGAGCGCCATTATTTTTTCCTTGGATTGAGCACATTTTAAGGTTAAAAATACATTTTTACTCCTCATTTATCACTACCCTCTGACCCCCCCTTTTTTTATATGTGACATGTTTTATGTATATTATGTGTTAATAAAAGTATTTAGAATTATTCTTTTGTATTGAGACGTATGTCCGTTCAGGTACCGTGATAGTCCGTTAGGTTGGCTAAAAACCCCCCTTTTCGTTTTCACTACCCTCTGAAATCGCCCTTGTAACCAGTTTTCAATCCATGTACTGAATTGGTCCATGCCAATGGACTTTATTTTGTACAGTAAACATTTAGCCTGGGTTCACACTATAGCGAATTCGCAGCGGGGCAAAATACTGCGAATTCGCAGGACATTTGAAAACCCATTGTTTTCAATGGGGCACGTTCACACATGTCCAGTGCATGCTCACTGCGAATTGACGAAAATCCGCCACCGACTTTGGTGCGGTGCGGGACGGATCAGGTGCGAATTCAGGCACATTATCTTCTATGGGCACGCATCTGATTCGCATCTGGCTTGCGTCCTGAACAGAAATTCGTGCCACTCAAACACCTCCCCTTCTTCCTGTTCCTCCCCTGTGTCTTTTGAAATCCTGACTGGAACCAGCATGTCCAAAAGAGGGCGAAAAGCATCATCAAAGGAGAAAGAATCTGTGGATTGTGAGGAGTTGATCAGACTTGTGAGGGAGAAACCCATGATTTATGACACCCGGCATCCTAAATATAAGGACAACGTTGCCAAAAAACGTGCATGGCAGGACATTGCCAGAGACCTCTTGCCAGAGTGGAACAGGTGCTCTTCCCAAGTTCAGGCTGACAAATGTAAGTTTTTTTATTACCTTTTACTACCTGTATATGCTGTCCTGTATTTTTTAGATGGTGTACATTAATGTAATTTATTAGATTTTAACAAACATAACAGCTTTATCTAGGGATGGTTGAGTCCCTAAATAAATGCATATTCTTATCATTTCTAAGGTTAGTAATATGACATACACCACAAATGTGAGATAAAAGAGTTTTATTTTTCATAGCCAAAATTACATACAACATTTTTCATACAGCACACTTAGCATTATATTATCATGCATTTACATCCAGCAAAAAAATACATATTTATTTTTAGTCAATAGAATTCATCTGCCAAGGCACCTCCCCAGCTGGTGACAAAAAAAAATTCTTAAATTCTTCTCTAATAAGTGTACCAGTAGTGCTGCCCCTAGGAATATTGCAATGTGCTGCCTCCATGTTATGGGTCAGGGAATCTTCAAAAAGAAACCCATCTCTTTCACGCACATAGTTGTGCAGGGCACAGGCCGCTTTAATCGCACTGATCGCATGATCAATACTGAGGTTAATAGAGGTATGCATGAATCTCCACTTATTGCAAAGAATTCCAAATGTACATTCTACTACTCGTCATGCCCTAGTCAGCCTATAATTGAACACTCTTTTTTCAGTTGTCAGAGAGCGACTTGAATAAGGCCTGAGCATGTTCTGGGACAGTGCGAAAGCTTCATCTCCGACAAATACATGTGGGAGGAGAGGCTCTGTAGTCCCTGGCAGGGGAGAATTATTGGGCAAGTCTAGTGTATTGTCACGCAGCATGCGGCCAAATGAGGAATGTGAGAATACACTAGAATCTGAGCTGCTGCCATAAGAACCTACATCAACATAAATAAATTTATAATTTGCGTCTGCCACTGCCATTAATACCAACGAAAAATATTTTTTATAATTAAAAAATTGGCTCCCACTAGCTGGAGGCTTGAGGATGCGTACATGTTTGCCATCAATGGCTCCAAGACAGTTGGGGAAGTTGCATCTATCCCAGAATAGGTCCCCTATCATCAGCCATTCTTCTGGTTTTTTGGCTTCTTCATAACAATGTCCTTCAGTTCTTCCCATATGACTAGGCAGGTAGCATGAACAATGCCACTAATCGTTGATTTTACAACCTTGAATTAATAGTGCAAACTTCCAAAGGAATTTCCTGTTGCTAAGTACCTAAAATGACAAAAAAAAAAAAAATCATTATGTTGTTCTTTATTTTTCAGTGCACTACTTACAGACAAGATGGCGTAGCATGCGTGATGCTTACAGAAAATATATGAGGCACCTCAGAGAAACAAGGAGTGGCTCGGGGGCAGCGCCTAGGGTACCCTATATGTTTGCCAGGGACTTGGAGTTTCTACAACACATTGTGGAGATGAGGGAGTAAGTTTTCATGTACATCATCTATGTAACGCACATCTGGTAATCATCAATATGCCGAGTTAATTTTTAACATTTTTACAATATAAAACAGGACAGAATCTAGTTGGGAGGAGCAAGATGTTTTGGAGGAAGAACAAGAACAACAAACAGAGGAGGAAGCACCCATTGATATTCCAGAAGACACAGAGGATTAGCACTAATCCAAACATCTTCCAGTCTCTGGGAAACTCATCCAGAAGAACAATGTTCAGGGGCAGAGGAGGCTGTCCCTGGGCCATCCTCTGCTCCTGCACAAATTGGTCAGCCTGGCAAAGTGCCAAGGAGGCGCCCGGCACTATCCCAACCTGACCTAAGTGAGCGCTTATTAGACATGTTAAAAAACATGACCACAAAGGTGAATGCATTTTTATGTCCTGATACAATCCTGGCACTCAGTTTTGTACCACTAATTAAAAAGGTACCCCCAGAGCGGTACTATGAAATGCGGAAAAATATAGAAAAAATTATGCACTCCTTCTCCCAGCCACAGCAGGAACCTGCTTTTAACTACCCAAATGTGCCCCAACCAAGACCTCCCCATCACTACCCAAGATACATGCACTACCCTGAGCAGCAACACCATCCTTACCCCTATAATCCACCATCATATCCCTCAAATTATGACAAGCCAATCTCCAGATATGAAGGGCCACACAGTAACCTTCCCTATCCCATCCCATCCCCACTTCTTTCAATTAGGGCCCCCCCCCAAACTCAGGGTATGTATGTGCAAAGTAAACATGGGGAGGCTAGGCCTGCTCCCCACACTGCCAGTGATGACCCAGCTTCCGCAACTCAATACTCCTATGAGGCCCCTTTCCAAAAAACATATCAGAATCTGTGATGAGGTCTGTTCATGGTTAAGGACCAACATGACACATTTTGATAAAACAGGGAAGAGGCCTACTTGACAGGCAAGTTTTTTGTTTTTAAGTTATTGCAGAGTTAATTTATATTTTATACATGGGTAAAGTTTATATTTTTATCATATTTTATGATACGTGAATAAATAATTATTCCTGGGGGCGTGGCCTGACCTGACATGGAGTCGGACGCTTAATACCGGAGCTCCGGCCACCATAGGGGGATTTTCATAGCTTATAGAGGCTTCTACATCGCAAACCGTTCTGCCACAATGGGGACCGCTTCCCGGAGCACCTCGACCTCCCGCTCCCGCTCCCCGAGGGAATTGAATGGATCGCAAACTTACCAAATACCCGATATGTTCAGGTCCGGCAGGGGAAATATGGCGTCTTCCTGCTCCGGACGCTCATCCTCTCAGGTGAGACAACCACCGCCACCCGACTTACAGCCACTATCCCCTCAGCGCACCCGCTCTCAGGGAACCACCGACAGTGTTGTACTTCTTCCCCAACCCCAACTCAACCTGCAAGATCTCCGCTCGGTGGCTGAAGATATAAAGGGCACCGTGGCAGCCGCCATTGCAGAACTTCGGCTTGATTTGCGCGCCTTAAATGACAGGGTGCACAATGTGGAGACAGTGACTGACGAACATGACAGGATCCTACACTCTGCCACAGCTCGTATTGATTCCCACACCCTTCAGATGCGTGATATGCAGCGCCATTTAGAAGATCTGGACAATAGGGGCCGCCGCCACAACCTTTGGGTCCGTGGCATGCCAGAAGCCATTGAAGGAGACCAGATTCCACAGGCAGTGACAGCTCTCTTCAATGAACTCCTCCAAAACCCCCCCACACGCCGATCGCCATAGAAAGGATCCACCGCGCACTCTGACCAAAAGGCAGGGATGGTGATCCCCCTCGGGACATCATCTGCTGCCTTGTAGATTACAAAATCAAAGAGGAGATCCTCAAACAAGCGAGGGGCCAATGGCAAATACTACACGAAGGAACCCCGGTCCAACTCTTTCAGGATCTCTCAGGCATCACACTGCAGCATAGACGGGACCTGAGGCCCTTACTGGATACCCTCCGTGCGCACAACATCCCCTA
The DNA here is from genome assembly GCA_028564925.1 of Lithobates sylvaticus. Classification (NCBI taxonomy): domain Eukaryota; kingdom Metazoa; phylum Chordata; class Amphibia; order Anura; family Ranidae; genus Lithobates; species Lithobates sylvaticus. The sequence continues at coordinate 146,253,588 of CM053031.1, read as the reverse complement.
TAAATGGAGGTTTCCCTTCTGCCTCTCCGCATCTGTTCAGGGCTGCACCGCACTTCTCAGAGTACCCGAAGACCTGCCTCACTTCTGTCATGTCCTTGGTATCCCCTTAACTCCGGTGCCCGACTGGTATGCAGCTTTCCGGGGTAATACTTCCAGGAATGCTGACCATGGAAGCCCAGGGCTCCGGGCATCGCAGGAGACGGTCTCCTTCGTCTCTCAGAATGGGCCAGGACACACGTGCACCTTATCATGGCCGTATCTCTACCGCTTCACCCAGATCCCGGCGGGCTCGCAGGGACCGCTAAAGTGTGAAGAATACCCCATGCAGTTTAATGTTGTCCCCGTTGGGCATTTTTGACTACACCAGCTCCCAGATTGTGAACTGTCACTTTTTATTTTTATTATTTTATATTTGGGCTCTATTCCGCTTACATGGGCACATCCAGTAACAGCCCCCTGGACTCTATCTTTCTTTGTGATCCTGGGTGGACGCCCCGCTAGTGCTCTAGTCTGCATCGGACATTTCCCTGCCCTGTGATCGTGCCTCCCTCCACCACTCCACGAGGCATGGTATTGGCTGTTCCTTCTGGCTCCCACCGCCCACATCTGCAGCTGTTCTCCTCTCCTGACTTCTGCCCAGTAACAAGACTTGTTTGCAAAAACTACAATTCCCATGAGTCCCGGGCAATCCTCTTACCTGAGACGTCAGCAGCTGTGCGCCGCTCCTCCGTCCGTCTGACTCCTGACTGCAGCCCGTAGTGACCGCCTCCTTCCTCGTGAGACTTTCTTGCGCCACCACTGCGAATGGACCGGATTCGTAGCTCCGCCTTCCACAGCATCCCCGTCTCGTCCATCTCCCTGCTCTGTTGTTTGTGCCTCAGTTAACCGATTGCCCGGAACCGAGTATATAATCGACTCCCTGCTCAGGTACTACACCATCAGGACATTTGAGGTAGATTACACTGCGCCCTGTGTGACTCAATACAATTTTTTTTTTTTTTTTTATTATTTATCCTTGCCAATGCTGGGAACTCTAACCCACCTCCCGGCTGCCTTAGCTGCAACATAGTCTATGCCATGTCCAATGTACGTTGAGCTTCAAAATGTATTCATAGTAATGGTTTTGTTGTTTGTTGCCCAAATGTTCCACTATTACGTATTCCTTACCCAGCCTACTAGCTTCGGGAGATGGCCCCCTCCCCCTGCCCGTATGTTCAAAGTCTCTTGGGGGTGGGGGTGAGGTACGAGTTATCCCCCCCCTCCCCCACTAGCCATGACCAATTGATGGTCCCTCTGAAGCACTGTCGCCATCGGATTTTTCCCACCCTAATCGGCTACCACCTTGTCTCCCCCCCAAATTACTTACCATTGTCTCCACGGTTTGACTGTTTGCATACCACGTGCCTCCCCTCTTTATTGCCCTTGCACTTCTCTCCACCCTCCTGTGGTGGCGGACAGCCACCCACGTTTAGATCACTCACCCTCTCCACTGCCTGTGTCTAGGCCAACCCCCATTCAGGCGCGTATCTTGTGTACGATCCCCCTGGAGGGACTCGTGCGCAGGCCACGCTCTGTTTCTTACCGATTGTGTCTAGTTACGAGGTAAGTGGATACACCTCTCCACGCCTCATCGGTTTTGATATTAGTGACATCCATACACCATCTGCACCTGCCTATCTGCTATTCTTGTGCACTAGAAGAAAACGATAGTTTCCAAAGATAGGAAGCCAAAAAAGGGGGCTCATTGAAAGGTTGCAAGCATCTTATTTCATAATATATAGATGAATATAAATACCGAAGGTTTTTAAGAAAAATGTCCTTGGTATATTTATTGAAAAAATTAATTAATTAAATTACACCACATATATATAGAAAAAGTTGATTCAAGCACAACAATAAAACTAGATATTTGTACACGTGTTTGTTGGTTCAAGTATGAACCAAATCAAAACAGACACATACTGGGGGGGACATATACAAACATGTAACATATAGAACAATTGTCGTCCGGACGCCAGGGAAAACTTGCAGTGTATTATCCCAGTATAGAACCATAGGGTTGTATTTAAATAATTTTAAAGGCAGTGGGAAAAAGAAAATTCCCTTAGAACCAAATATTTTGGGTTAAACACTGCACGTACTCCTTGGGTGGCTCGAGACTGTTGGGAAGGGGGGGGGGAAGGAAATGGAAAGGGAAAGGGGAAGGGTAGTCGCGGAATATAAAATTGATGATAGCGCTAGATTCCAGCCAGGGCAATCCTAGATAAATTCAGCTGATGAATTAGGCAAAAATTATCCAATTAATGTTGTATTGGTTTGCGTGTATTTATACCCGATGTTATTTTGTATCAGATGGTTCCCTTAACAGAGATTGTCCATGCTGCTTGTAGTCATACAGAAGCAAAATAAGGGTATTTGGAACAGACAAAGTCTCTTAAATATATTTTAAGATTGCATGGGGCTACCAGCATACATTACCGCCTCCATTATTTGATGTAGTCATGGGCTATGGGATGCTTCAGGAACCCGTCTCAATGCTGTGTAGAGAGCCAAACATCGCTATTGATAGAGGGAGTCTATAGTATCACCTCCATGGTATGCAGCGCTGCTAGTTTTCGATGGTGGTGTTTGGTGGTTCCGTCTGTATAGAAATCAGCTATCCGCCCAGAGTGTTTGAAGTGCGGCTTGCTGGTTAGTGCATGTGTCAGCTGGTTCAGGATATCAGCCTGACACTTTGTTCATTTCCGCATCCCTTCATCCCGGTGTTTCGGCTCGTGCACACCTGTGGGCAGTTACGTCCCGGCGTGCGTAGGACGTATTCTTGTGCACTAGCTTCTCTCCTCCTCCCCCCTTTTTTTTTTTTTTTTTTTAGGACCATGACAGACCTAACCGCTTACCCAATCTCTTAAACTATGCTCTATCAACATTAGAGGTCTAAACATCCCTGAAAAGAGATCAAAACTTCTGTATTCTTTACACCAATCCAGAAATATAGCTCTGATTCAGGAAACACACTTTCGCACAGGCACTGTTCCCAAACTCCACAATAAATATTTCCCACAAGCTTTCCACTCCACTAACGCTGAAGCTAAATCCAAGGGTGTTTCTATTCTCATCTCATCACGTTGTCCTATCCAAGTGACTGACACCCTGGCGGATCCCTGTGGGAGGTACTTGTTTCTCAAAGGCACCATACATCACAGAACTTTTACAATCGCAAACATTTACACCCCCAACACACAACAAGTTTCTTTTTTCCAGAAGACCCTCCAACTACTCACGAATTTTCAAGCTGGCACCTTAATAGTTGGTGGCGATTTTAACGTCTCACTGAACCCCGCTGTTGATACCTCCACTGGAGCTTCCTCTCTCCCGTACAGGAGAGATTTCACTTTCTTCTCTCCCCCCCGCAATAGGTACTCCAGACTGGACCACTTCTTTGTATCCCAAAATGACTTGTCATATCTTTCCACAGCCACCATTGACCCCGCCATACTCTCGGATCATAACCCCATCTCCATGACCTTGCTCTTGCCTACGTCCCTACATAAGCCACACATTTGGAGACTTGATAACTCCCTATTGACAGACACAGAAAATGTTACCCTGCCTAACTGCCTGCCTTTCTAATTTCTTCCTGGAAAACTCTACGGAAGACATTTCGTCCACCGTGTCTTGGGCCGCACACAAATGCGTCATTCGCGGCGAATTACTCTCTCTATCAGCGCAACGCAATAAGCTCCGGAAAAAACATATTGCAGACTTGACCGCGCGTATACGCACACTCGAACAGGTTCATAAGGCATCCCTTGCGTCCTCTACTCTCGCTGACTTGACTAAAGCCAGAGAGGAACTCCTGGACGTACTTAATAGCACGCTGCGGCGCAAGTTTGCACTGACGCAAAAGCTTTATTATGAATTTGGCAATAAAGCCGGTAAATTCCTGGCCAGGGCACTTCAAACCAAAAAAGCGGCACACACGATCCACACTATTAAGCGCCCAAACGGCGATTCCGCGGTAACCAATGAAGATATCTCGGCCCAATTTGTTCAATATTTTTCCAAGTTATATAATCTTTCGCCCGCACGACAAACTTCTTCGGACACGGATCGTACGACCGTGTTATCAGACTTTCTAAAGCAGTATGGCCCCACTCCCTTATCATTAGAAGATTCCCAAGCCTTAGATTCACCCCTCTCTGTGGCAGAACTACTTGCAGCACTTAAACAACTAAAAGCCGGCAAAAGTCCTGGCCCTGACAGCCTGACTGCTAGCTATTACAAATCCTTTCAGACGATACTTCTCCCTCACCTGGCCAAAGCCTTCAATGACCTCCCTTCCTCGCCCACTGCTCACAGAGACATTTTGGAGGCACACATCACGCTTCTGCCCAAACAGGGTAAGGACCCCCTGTTAGTATCTAATTACCGCCCTATCTCGCTCCTCAATGTGGATCTAAAACTGTACGCCAAGGCTTTGGCGAACCGTATTCTTCCCCTTCTTCCTAAACTCATTTCCCTGGATCAGGTAGGCTTTGTCCCAGGCAGAGAAGCCAGGGACAACACTACCAAAGCCCTGAACATCCACCATTGGTAGACGACTACCGCCACACAAGGGTTTTTTCTCTCCCTGGACGCGGAGAAGGCGTTTGACAGGGTGGCATGGGATTATATGGAAGCCACTCTTCAGGCCCTTGGCCTTCCACCCCGTCTTCTAACCATGATCATGGCTTTATGCTCCTCTCCGACAGCCAGGGTCAGAATCAACGGCTGCCTGTCGGACGCCTTCTCCGTGTCCAATGGGACCCGTCAGGGGTGTCCTCTATCCCCCTTAATATTCGTTTTAACCATGGAACCCATGCTCCGCAAATTGAGAGACAACCCCCGCCATTAAAGGCATAGATATAGCTTGCAAACGATATAAAGTAGCCGCTTACGCAGACGACATATTGCTTTTTTTATCCGACCCCATCACTACCATCCCTAATCTGCTTGCGGACTTTTCTCTATTTAAACGTTTGTCCAATCTCAAAATAAATTTCGAAAAATCCAAGGCGCTGAACATTTCCTTACCGACTGCTACGGTCGAACAATGTCGCCACAACTTCCCGTTTGGGTGGGAATCTCACGCGATTTCATACCTGGGTATTAAAATTCCTACTCACCTACGCGACCTCTTCACCAGCAACTTCTCCCCTTTGCTCCTTGCCATCCAAGGCGACCTAAAAAAGTGGCACTTAGGCTCCTTCTCCTGGCTGGGTAGAATTGCCATATTAAAAATGAACGTCCTACCCAGATTCCTCTATCTTCTCCAAGCGGTTCCCATAAAGCTCCCAGCCTCCTTTTTCCAATCCTACAAACGGATCTGTAGACATTTTCTTTGGGCTTCCAAGACCCCTCGCACGAGTTGGGATCGAATGGTTCTACCTAAGCTGCTCCGGGGGCTTGGTCTTCCTGACCTCCAACTGTACCACTGGGCATGCCACTTAACCAGGATAGTGGACTGGCACGCGCACCGCCTCACCAAAGACTGGATACAGTTGGAAGACTCATTTGCTACCCTAACGCTATCCACCTTACCGTGGATTCAACGCAAATCTTGGCCCCTAGCCTACTCTTCGCATCCGCTTATAGGTGCCACGTTGTCAACCTTCACAAAGTCATGTAAATCACTCTCGCTTACTCCGTCTCCTGGCCCCATGACCCCTTTAAACAATAACCCGGACTTCCCCCCGGGTCTGCGTTTGCAAGATCCCTCCACGGGGATACGCTCTTCACCCGTCAGGGCACAAAACTTCTTCTCTGAGGGGACGTTCCTTACACATCACTCATTGACTACAACTCTCCCTGACTTCCACATTCCCCTCTACAAGTATTTCCAACTGAGACACTTTTTCATCCACACCCTCTTCGATTTGGCATAGAGATTATTCCCCGTTTGAACTCCTGTGCAATAGCACCGAACCCCTAAGACACCTGATTTCTACTATCTACGCGCTATTATTCTCTCACTATCAGGTTAAAGATGACAAATTGGTTAAGCAATGGGAATTTGACCTCTCCATTGACCTCACCCTGGCTGAATGGGAACGCATTTTTTCACTCATGCATAAGGGCTCGATCAACGTCTCCACACGAGAGAACAGGTACAAACTGTTCTCCAAGTGGTACAGAACCCCTGATAGGATCCACCGCTTCCATCCGGCGATCCCCCCACATGCTGGAGGTGTCACACAGCGCACGGCACCCTGCTCCACATCTGGTGGGAATGCCCTCTCATTCAACCATTCTGGTCCACTATCCACCAACAGATCTCCCACATTACCACTCACACTCCGAGATTTTCACCTGAACACTACCTTTTGCACCACACCTCCGCGCCCCTCCGTTCCTATAAAAGATCTCTTTCCCTACACCTCATAAATGCCGCCAACCTCTGCATCCCTCTCTTCTGGAGGAAGGATACCCCTCCTACAGTTGATGATTGGATCAGTCAGGTTGACAAAATAGCGGACATGGAACAACGAATCTGTCAAGCACACGACAACCCCACTAAATTTTCTTCCACATGGTCCTGCTGGCTCCATTATAAAACACTCACCTCTCCGAGCAGTGTCCCTGCTGCCCGTTCCTTTCCTCACTAATCTATTCATTGGTGTAGCCTAGAATATCCCCTGATCGGCCCTACATACCGTACTTCCGGCTGCCCCTCTTAGTGATGGGTGTGTATCTCTCCCCTGGCTGTCACTGGTCCCCCTGTCCTCCCCCTCTTTTGTAAATTTTCATCCCCCTTATGATCCACTGATCAGATGTGCTAAACCGTCTCTCCTTACACTATGGTTCTCTGCAATGGCTACCCCCCCCCCATTCACAGCTAGATCCCGAGAGGGGTGCATGGGGGTGGGGACTGCCTTAGACGGTCATATATGTATGCTTCCCCCCTATTTATCCTGTTTTGTCCACTTTAAGTTTCTCTACTTGACAATCTTCCTTGGCCTCCTAGACAGCCTCAACTCTGTTTTCTGCACTGCATAGGCCATTCTCTCTCTCCTGTCCTTTTTTTTTTTTTTTTCTTTTCAGGAATGCCTTCATGACATTGTTTTCCTTGCCTTATTTACCTGTTGATACTCTTATCACATTTGCCTGGATACTCGGGTTACTGCGTAGCCTGGGTCCCACATGTGTTTACATTTTGTACTGTCTTGCTTATCCTTGATGTACTGTTATCTTGTTACAACTTGTTAAAACTCAATAAAATGTTTTGGAAAAAAAAAAAAAATTATTCCTACATTTTTTTGTGCCGTCATATTTTTAAAAATACCCAGGTAAAAAAACATAAAAAATACAAAAAACATGGTCAATATAACGCATGACAAATGACATGAGTGATGATAATTACCTTAATGTGATCAATAATCTTTCAGCAGGCTGGATACTTGGTCTGAAGCTCGTGTTCTGATGCTCCAAGTGAGGGGAGATTAAGCCCAGCAGTTCGTCAAAACTGAGTAAAAAAAAAATAATCATAAATACATGTGGGAAAAACATTGGGGCATACTGTAAAAAAAAAAAAGTAAGGTAAGTGGTTAAGGACATTATTTAGGGTAACAAGGCAGGCATCCTTAGTCCCAATCTAATTATGGCTAAATAAGTGACAGGAACAAAAAAAAGGCATATGGGTCCTCATTTCAACAAAGAAGAAGCCACTGGCCTTTTAAATTAACAGTAACAATTGTCTAAGCCAAAAATGCTAAACAAAGCTGCGTGGCAACACCAACACCCACAAAGCAACTTGTCACTAGCAATTTTGGGCCAAGGTATTTGGGGGGTAAAACATCCCCCCCCCCCAAAAAGGGAATATGACCTGGCTTACACCAGGAGGGGGTGCAAGGTGATGCTAATTTTTGTGCCCTTAAGGTTGCATGCTGAAATAATGTACAGTTTGTATTTGGGGGGGGGGGGGGGGGGGACAAGGCTTATTAGTTACAATAATCTTAAAATAACATAATCACACATAGGTTAGACTGGATGGACTTGTGTCTTGCAAATATAAAACACACTATACATCAATGGCTACAAATTAAGTATGGTTTGGCAGAAACAGTACTCACCTACTAATTGACATGCGGGTGAAATTGAAAAATTTCTCTTCATGCCCACGGAGGTGCCCATACAATATCATGAACTGGCCTCTTTCTTCACGATTTGCAATGATGGGATGAACCCAGTATCTTCTTCTTCTACGCATCCTTCTACGATTTTCTTCTTCCAGCAAGATTGCTGCTGTTGCAGCAACAACAGTTGGCATGATCATTGGCAGAGCAGCACACATCTTGCAAAGAAACACACAAAACACAGGTACAGACTGCTGGACAACCTGGAAGTGTACACAGACCTGCCAGGTTTTATAAGCAGCCAGACAATCAGCCAAAAAGCTTGTTCAGCACAAAATTAGCAACTCAAAATAGGCAGGAAGGGTTACTAATGAATTTGCAGCTGATTCACACCGAAAACGTGTACAATACGCAGAACAGCCGGCGTTTCACTGCGCAGTCACGCAGGGCCTTGAATTCGCACCGCACTAGTCTGAACCCAGGCTTATGGGGAACTGTGTCAAATGCTTTTGAAAAATCCAGATACACCACGCCTACAGGTCTCTCTTTATCTAGATGGCAGCTCACCACCTCATAGAAGGTTAATAGATTGGTTTGGCTAGAACGATTCTTCATAAATCCATGCTGATTACTGCTAATGATACCGTTTTCATTACTAAAATCTTGTATATAGTTCCTTATCATCCCCTCCAGGAGCTTGCATACTGTTACGTTTTACAAGTCTATCTCTAATTTTGTCCACTGTTAGCCATGATGGTGCTTCCTGTGACGTGTCATGAGGATAAAAACTGCAGTTTTGGTTACTGAAGCCCCCTGATTCCCTTGTGAAGACTGAGGAGAAGGATAAATTCAATACCTTCGCCATCTCCCCATCCTTTGTAACCAGATTTCCTTCCTCATACTTTATGAGGCCAATTTGGTCTGTCCTCCCTTTTTTACTCTTTATATACTTAAAGAATTTCTTGGGATTTGTTTTGCTCTCCTCCGCTATGTGTCTTTTGTGTTCTATCTGAGCCACCCTAATTGCACCCTTACATTTCTTGTTGCATTCTTTGTAAAGTATGAATGCTGATGATGATCCCTCAGCCTTGTATTTTTTGAAGGCCTTCTCCTTTGCTTTTATATCCATTTTTACATTGGAGTTAAGCCATCCAGGACTTTTGTTCGCTCTTTTAAATTAATTTCCCAATGGGATGCACTGGCTCATGCCCTTATTCAATATACTCCTAAAGCAAACCCATCTCTCCTCCATGTTCTTTGTTCCTAAGATTCTATCCCAATTTATATCTTCTAGCAAGGTTTGTAGTTTAGGGAAGTTGGCTCTTTTGAAATTTAGTGTCTTTGTATTGCGCTTATGTTTCCTATTTTTGAGATTTATACTGAAGCTAATTGACCTGTGATCACTGTTTCCTAAATTGACCCTTATTTCCACATCTGTACTCAGGTCTGTATTTTTGGTAATCAGTAGGTCCAGTTTGTTTATAGTTGGTGTGTCTATCATCCGACCAATGAAATTGCCCTGCAAGACATTTAGGAACTGTCGCGCCTTAGATGAATGCACGGTTCCTTCCGCCCAGTCTATGTCTGGATAATTAAAATCCCCCATTATGATCACACTTTCCATGCTTGCTGCTAATCCACATTGTGATAGGAGGTCCATCACCCCCCCCCCCTTAGTTTCATCCCTTTGGAGCTCTACCCATAAGGATTCCACCTTCTCCCTAGATCCCTAGATCCCTTAGTGATGTGATTTCTCACATTCACTTGTACATTATTCTTGATATACAGGCATACCCCCTCACTTTTGTACCCTCTCTATCCCTGCAATAAAGGTAATACCCTTGAATGGCTGCCAGCCAATCATGAGAGCTGTTGAACCAAGTCTCTGAAATTCCATTGGTGAACATGCCACATAGTTTAGACCGGTCATATTCTATCCTTTATTGGGTGTTCTGAGATTGCAAATAGGACTTGTTACTATACTTACCTTGGGTTTGTTTGTTTTAGTCAACCTACCACTAATGCTCCCAATACTACCCTCTAGAATATGTTCCGCGCTGACTATCTCTACCTCTACCCTCCCCCCCATTGCCTAGTTTCAAAGCCCCTCTAACTTTTTGGCCATCTTCACTCCCAGCAGATCTGCACCCTCCTCATTTAGGTGCAGTCCGTCCCTTCTATAGAACTGGTGAAGTCGGCCCAGTTCTCCAGAACCCCAAACCCCTCCTTACTACACCAGCTCCTCAGCCACTTTAATGTTTACTAGCCAGTTTGCTTCCCTAATCTCATGCTGCCTTTCTGATGTGGCTCAGGGTACTGGTAGTATTTCTGAGAATACTACCTTGGAGGCCCTTTTCCTCAATTTAACTCGTAAGACCCTAAAATCCTTCTTTAGGACACTCCATCTGCCTCTGACTTTGTCATTGGTGCCAACATGTACGATGACAGCTGTGTCTTCCCTAGCCCCTCCCAGTAATCTGTCCACCTGATCAGTGATGTACCGAACCCGAGCACCCGGTAGACAGCATACAGTTCGGCGCTTCTGGTCTTTGTGACAGATTGCCCTCTTTGTCCTTCTAAGAATTGAGTCCCCTACCACCTAGAATCTGTCTTTCCTTTCCCTTCCCTTCCCCCCACTCTCATTGGAGGAGTTCTTCACCTGGCAGCTAGGGGAGTCCCTCAGCTCCAGCAGTGCTGGTCCCTGACTGGTTTCACAAATGCCACTCAATGGAGTGTACATATTGGGAAGTTCAAACCCAGGATCGGCCTCCCTGGCCCTTTCCCCTCTATCCTTCCTGACTGTTACTAATCTACTCTTTTCTAGTGCCTGCACCTTTTTGTCTCCACCCGCTTCTGTGCTGGCCCCTGTCGGCACCTGCCGGGTACACTTTGTGTTGGTCTATTACATAAAATCCCAATAAAATACATTTATGTTTTTGGTTGTAACATGACAAAATGTGGAAAATTTCAAGGGGTATGAATACTTTTTCAAGGCACTGTATTTCACAGAAAATGTTGTGGTGACTCTGTGCACAGCATTTTACTAGGTCGCATTATGAACAGGAGAGACATTAGAAACTGCTTATCAAATTACAGAGTGTATTGTTTCACAGAAAATAAGCCAGCAAAGTATTGTACTGCTTCCATTCACAATAATTTACACACTTTCACTAGGCAGCATTTTCTGAGTGAAAGACCAGTCAGGTTTTAATCAAGAAATCAAAATTACAGTGGATTATTTCACTGAAAAAAGCTGTTCAGACTCAAAGCAAACTATAGCTTTGTATTAGCTTTTTTTGTATGGCCACTGGTCTAGCCTTGACACACAATAGCCCATGGGATCCACTCTTTCCTTCAAAGAATGAATCATATGGTTTACATACATTATTTTATTTGCAGGTGCAGAACCTGCTTGTCCCCTACTAGCTGCACTTGCATGACCTCTGCCTTTCCATTTAGGCCTGTCTGACCAGCTGGCCTGATTCATTGTGAACACTGTATTCTATGCTCTCTAATTCACATCTTCAACCTCTCCCTCTCTACTGGCAGCTTCCCACCCCTCTTAAAACACTCATTGGTCACCTCAATTTTTAAAAAGCCCTCATTGGAAACCATCAGTCTGAACAACTTAAGACCCATCTCTTTGCTTCAATTCAATACCACTAAACTTCTGGAATGCCTGGTATACAACTATTTGAGCTGCTACCTCACTGAAAACAACCTCTTTGACCACTTACAGTCTAGTGCCACATAAACCGTCATACTAAAACTCACTAATGACTCATTAATAGGGTTGAGCGAACCCGAACTGTAAAGTTCGTGTCCGTAACGGACTTTTGGGTGTTCGGGACCCGAACCCGAACCCGAACTATTGGCTGTAAGTTCGGGTTCGAGTCCGGTGTTCGGCGCTGTATTGGCGCCTTTTTAACAGCTGCAGGGCAGCCAATCGACGATCGTTTCACTAGTGTGCCCTTAGAAGCCATCACAGTCATGCCTACTAATGGCATGGCTGTGATTGGGCAGTGTAGCATGTGACCCAGCCTCTATATATAGTACACACACACAGCATCATTCTGCTATAGACAGGGCTATAGACAGGTTCCTGTGCTGCTGAGAGGATTTTAGGAGTTAGTGTGATTCAGTCAGTCAGGCAGTCAGCATTCCTTAACTTTGCTTCTAATTAGTTAGATCAGTGAGCGATCTACATAGCTAGAGTAGAGTAGGGAGTTTCTTTATTAAGCAAAAGAAAAAGGCAGAGAGAATTATTAAAGAGATTCCTAAATAAATTGTACCCTGGCTGGGGTGCAGTGCACAGTCTTTTAACAGTGCCATGAGGCCAGTGCCAGACAAAATATAAAAGTTTTACCTGCAAGCTCAGTGCACCATTAGGACCAACACTGCATATACTAAGAGATACACCATAGTCTGTGTGTATTCTGCTATTGGAAAAACATTGCATAAAAATTTAATTTTGCTTTTTTTTTTTCCCAATAGCATTTTCTGTGTGTTCATACATACACACTGTAGACAGTATCCGTGTATTCTGATATTGCAAAAACATTGCAAAACAATTGAATTTTGCTGTGTTTTTTTTTTCCCAATAGCATTTTCTGCGTGTTCATACATACACGCTGTAGACACTATCCGTGTATTCTGATATTTGCAAAAACATTGCAAAAAAATTTAATTTTGCATTGGTGTTTTTTTTTTTTCCCCAATAGCATTTTCTGCGTTTTCATAAACGCTTTACATACTGTCCGTGTATTCTGATATTGGAAAAACATTGCAAAAAAATTTAATTTTGCAGTGTTTTTTTTCTTCCCAATAGCATTTTCTGCGTTTTCATAAACGCTTTAGACACTATCCGTTTATTCTGATATTGGAAAAACATTGCAAAAAAATTAAATTTTGCAGTGTTTTTTTTTCCCCAATAGCATTTTCTGCGTTTTCATAAACGCTTTACATACTGTCCGTGTATTCTGATATTGGAAAAACATTGCAAAAAAATTTAATTTTGCAGTGTTTTTTTTTCTTCCCAATAGCATTTTCTGCGTTTTCATAAACGCTTTAGACACTATCCGTTTATTCTGATATTGGAAAAACATTGCAAAAAAATTTAATTTTGCAGTGTTTTTTTTTTCCCAATAGCATTTTCTGCATGTTCATAAACGCTTTAGACACTGTACGTGTATTCTGCTATATACAAATACGCCCATTTAGGTCGAGATCATAAATTTTGAAAATATGAGGAGATCATCAAAAAGGGGACGTGGCCCGGGTCGTGGTGCTGCTGGTGGCGATCCTGTTGCAGGGAGAGGACGTGGTCGATCTGTGCCAGCTACACGCACTAGTGAAACACCTTCCTCAGGTGCGAGTAGGCGACAGAGCCTGCAGAAGTATTTTGGCGCGCCTAATGAGGCTGTACGAATGTTGAGGCCAGGACAAGTACAGGCGATAGTAGATTGGGTTGCTGCTGACAGTGCCTCCGGTTCCTTCACATTTTCTCCCACCCAGTCTCCTGATGAAAGTTCAGAGTTGGCACCTGCAGCCGATATCCATCAGTCTTTCACCTCACCCCCTTGCAAATCAGCCAATCAGTCTGAGCCCCAAATCATGCAGCAGTCTCTTCTGCTTTTTGATGACTCCGTTAGCAGGGTTTCCCAGGGCCATCCACCTAGCCCTGCCCCAGAAGTGGAAGAGATTGTGTGCACCGATACCCAACCACTTATGTTTCATGATGAGTACATGGGAGGACCATCGCAGCACGTCTCAGATGATGACGAAACACAGGTGCCAACTGCTGCTACTTTCGCCATTGTGCAGACCGACAAGGAGGGCAGGGGTGAATTTTGGGTAGAAGATGATGTGGAGGACGATGAGGTCCTTAACCCCACATGGAATCAACGTCATGCAGGTGACCAGTGTAGTTCAGAGGAAGAGGTGGTGGTCGCACAGAGCCACCAGCACAGCAGAAGAGGGAGCAGGGTGCAAAAGCGGAGCGTCCGTCCCCTAGACAGTACGTCTGCTACTGCCCAACGCAGCAAGGGACCGAGCACACCAAAGCCAGGTGCAAGGAGTTCCCTAGAGTGGCAGTTCTTCAGACAATGTCCTGATGACAAGACACGAGTGGTTTGCACGCTGTGCAATCAGAGCTTGAAGCGAGGCATAAACGTTCTCAACCTGAGCACAACCTGCATGACCAGGCATCTAAGTGCAAAGCACGAGATGCAGTGGAGTAGACACCCTTAAAAACCAAGAAAGGTCTCTGGCTCCTCCTGCTTCCTCTTCTGCTGCAGTCTCGGCCTCTTCATCCACCGCTGTAGTGACAGTGACACCTGCCAACCCGCAAACAGAGGATCTGCCAGCAACACTACCACCTGGGTCACCAACTATCTCCACAATGTCCCATGGAAGCTTTCAGCTCTCTATTTCCCAAACACTGGAGCGGAAGATGAAGTACCCCACTAGCCACCCGCGATCCCTGGCCCTGAATGCCAGCATTTCAAAATTCCTCGCCTTTGAAATGCTGTCATTCCGTCTGGTGGAGACGCAGAGTTTTAAAAGGCTGATGTCATTGGCTGTCCCACAGTACGTCGTGCCCAGCCGCCACTACTTTTCCAGACGAGCTATCCCTTCCCTGCACAACCAAGTGGGGGACAAAATCAGATGAGTGGTTGGTGGCAGTGAGCCTCAAGCCCGGCCTGGTGGTGTGCGATAATGGGCAAAATCTCGTAGCAGCTCTGGGCCTAGGCGGTTTGACGCACATCCCTTGCCTGGCACATGTGCTGAACTTGGTGGTCCAGAGGTTCCTTAAGAATTACCCCGATATGCCAGAGCTGCTGCAGAAAGTGTGGGCCGTCTGTGCGCACTTTCGGCGTTCTCACCCTGCTGCTGCTCGCCTGTCAGCGCTGCAGCGTAACTTCGGCCTTCCCGCTCACCGTCTCATATGTGACGTGCCCACAAGATGGAACTCCACCTTGCACATGCTTGCCAGACTGTGCGAGCAGCAGCAGGCGATAGTGGAGTTTCAGCTGCAGCACGCACGCGTGAGTCGCTCTGCGGAACAGCACCACTTCACCGCCAATAACTGGGCCTCCATGCGAGACCTGTGTGCCTTGTTGCTCTGTTTCGAGTACTCCACCAACATGGCCAGTGCCGATGACGCCGTTCTCAGCGTTACTATCCCAGTTCTGTGCCTCCTTGAAAAAACTCTTTAGGCGATGATTGAAGAGGATGTGGCACAGGATGAGGAGGAGGAGGACGAGGAGGAGGAGAAAGAGGGTTCATTTCCAAGGCTTTCAGGGCAGTCATTTACAAGTGGCTACGAGGGTGGGTTCCTGCACCAACAAGCGCCAGGTACACAATTGTCTGGCAGCAAGGGCACAGTTCTGGAGGATGACGAGGTGGAGGATGAGGAGGAGATGGAGGAGGAGGCACCATGTTCACAGCAGGGTGGCACCCAGATCAGCTCATGTCCATCACTGACTGGTGCGTGGCTGGGGGGATACAGAGGACACAGACGATACACCTCCCACAGAGGACAGCTTTTCCTTGCCTCTGGGCAGCCTGGCACACATGAGCGATTACATGCTGCAGTGTCTCCACAATGACCGCCGAGTTGCCCATATTTTAACTGGTGCTGATTATTGGGTGGCCACCCTGCTGGATCCCCGTTACAAGGACAACGTGCCGTCCTTAATTACCTCACTGGATCGTAAGATGCGCGAGTACAAGCGCACGCTGGTAGACGCGCTGCTGGTGGCATTCCCACTTGGAAGCGGGGGTACGGTGGAAGCACAAGGCGAAGGCAGAGGAGGAGGAAGAAGTCGCCAAAGCATCCCGGGCACCGCCAGCACCTTGCAAGGCAGGGTTAGCATAGACGGAATGTGGAAAAGCTTTGTCAGCACGCCACAACAACCAGCACCACCAGCTGAGATGGAACGTCTTAGCAGGAGGCAGCATTTCACCAACATGGTGGAGCAGTATGTGTGCACACGCCTACACGTACTGCATGACGGGTCTGCCCCCTTCAACTTCCGGGTCTCCAAATTGGGCACATGGCCTGAGCTTGCCATTTACGCCTTGGAGGTGCTGGCCTGCCCTGCCGCCAGTGTATTATCTGAACGTGTATTTAGCACGGCAGGGGGCGTTATCAGAGACAAGCGCAGCCACCTGTCCAGAGCCAATGTGGACAAGCTCACGTTCATTAAAATGAACCAGGCATGGATCCCACAGGACTTGGCTGTACCTTGTGCAGAATAGACACATATACCGGTGTTCTGACGAAAACTGTCTTGCTATCGGATAGTGTCCGGCCACTTACTGTGCAGGTGCAGTGCTTGCGCAGTACGGAGGACAAGGAGATTCACAAAATCTCCAAAGATGAACGTCGCCTGCGCAGTGAGTGCAGGTTCAAGCTCGACCATCCAAGTGGACATACGGTAGCACATAGTAACAGGACCCCTCACGGGCTCGCTTGGCTAGGCTTCAACCTCGGATGATGTGGCTTGAACCTGGAGTCACCGCGCATCGTCTTCGGAGAGTTTCAAAATCCCCTTGTCCTACGTACTGAGCAAGCGCAGTACAGGGCGGACACTATGCGACGGGGGACAGAATTCGACACATCATTCACCACTAGCCTTACCCAGCCATTGTTGTATTTTTGAACCAGTGTTGGCTACCTCGTCCTCCTCCACCGTCGCTTCCACCTACATCGCCACATCCACCGCCACCCCAACCTCCTACTTATAATTTTTTAATTTTTTTTCATTTCCAAGTATTTTATTTTCCCACTATCTTATCCATTAAATTGAATAATTTTTTCCAGAAAGTGCGTATTCTAGGGTATTCCCACCATATGTGCGGCATCCTGCCGTTGAGTTTCTGAGGTTCTTAATGACTTCCTGTACCTCTTCTGCTGAGAAAGGGGCCTCCAGCATTTTATTTTTATTTTTTATTTTTTTATGTTATTTTAAGTTATTTCCCTATCCACATTTGTTTGCAGATCACTTGCCATGCTCTTAACCACATTTTGTTGCCATTTGCAGCCCTCTAGCCCTTTCCATGACTTTTTTACAGCCATTTTAGTGTTCAAAAGTCCGGGTCCCATTGACTTCAATGGGGTTCGGAGTTCGGGGTCAAGTTTGGGTCAAGTTCGGTCCCGAATCCGGACTTTTTTCCGAAGTTCGGCTGAACCCGCCGAACCCGAACATCCAGGTGTCCGCTCAACTCTAATGTGAATCAAAAAAATTTTTCTAAATAAAGATTAAAAAAAAAAAAAAAAAAGACTGCTATTCAGCCCATCAACCCAGTCAACTCACTGCCTCTTAGCCAGCCAGCAGTGCTAAAAATATATATCTCATTCCCCTTCCCAATTTCTTGCCTTTAAATTTTTGCAATTATGTGCAAATATAGGCAGTTACCTGCAAGAACAAAGATTGTATCCAAGTGGACAATGTAAAGTGCAGCATCATGTAGTATTTGGATACTGCTGTGGCTGACAGCCAGCAACAAATAAGTAATTAACAATAGCAGAGACATCCAAGGGAAAAGTGCAGGGGAAATGCGTACATAGGAAATTCCTAGGACTTTCTGTGTTTACCTTTCTATGTTATAGTTGGGACTTAGATTGAAGGTTGTGAGTAGGAACATGGACAGAGGACTTTTGGAGCTTGAGTAGACTACTCCTGAAAGCAAACCTTGTAAAGTATTTTTAGATCGATT
Source organism: Lithobates sylvaticus (assembly GCA_028564925.1). Classification (NCBI taxonomy): domain Eukaryota; kingdom Metazoa; phylum Chordata; class Amphibia; order Anura; family Ranidae; genus Lithobates; species Lithobates sylvaticus. The sequence continues at coordinate 146,235,754 of CM053031.1, read as the reverse complement.
GAGCAAACACCCCCAAGTGCTTGTCCCCACCCTTAGATTTGGGATGCTCTATTACTCAAATGGTTACTGCATAAACAATCAACCCCACATTTTCCTATTGCCCCGCAAATACAATAGGCCAATAGCTGTGGTCAGTATTTGTATATTAGGTCTTTCCAGGTTTTATGGTTCCTGGGGTGCAATAAAGATAATCTGAAGATGCAAGTAGAACCTGAACAAACATGTTCCATGGACCTGGGGTAACATTACAAGGTAAGGTAAGCCCACAGGTTTGCTTTAGGATGTTTCATATACACATTTGGTTTCTTAAACTGAAAATGTTCTGTTTATTGTTTCAAATTAAAATGAGCTCTTTTGTCATATATATCAGAATGTAAACAAATATCTCCATATATTCAAAGGAGAAAGGCAGAGTAATACTAGGCCTAGGGTGCCATCATCCCAAACCAACAAATGACTACAACAAAAGATCATTCCTACTCTGTGGATTAGGAAGGGAGGGGGATCTCTTCCAATATTATCATTGACCGGACTTTCCGCAGACTAGGTCCGACGGGATTAGTCCGTCGGACAATCCGATCATATGTGGGCTAAAATCCAGCAGACCTAGAAATAGAACATGTTTCAAATCTATCCGACTGACTCAATTCCGACTGACATAAATTGGGAAATGCGTTTGTCTGTGTGCTGGTCCGACGGAAAAAATACGACGCAAGGGAAGCTATTGGCTACTGGCTATTGAACTTCCGTGTTTTGTCCCGTTTACGTCATCACGTTCAAACCGACTAATGCCCCGTACACACGGTCGGAAATTCCGATGACCATATCAGTCGGATCATTTCCGTCGGATTTTGTCCAAAGCTGGTGTTGCGTACACACGGTCGGACAACGTTGTCGGAATTTCCGGTCTTCAAGAACGCCGTGACGTAAGCTGTGTACGATGGGACTAGAAAAGGGAAGTTCAGCACCACGTCCGGCACCCTTTGGGCTCCTTCTGCTGATTTTGTGTTTATCGCGTGTTAGTAGAAGTTTGGTTACATGCGATTCGCGCTTTTCAAACTTGTGCTTCAGATCGTTACTGCTCTTCAGTTTGTGCTTGTCGGTGCGTATCTGTTTATCAGTGCGTGTAGTCAGTTCGTATTTGTTGGTCATTGTGGCCTATATCTTGATATAGGACGCTTTGATTTTCACTGCTTATTGTCTGCTCTTTTCTGGTATTCATTTCGTTCTTTCAGGCCTTGCTGTTAGTCCGTTCTGACCAGCCGACCGATTGGAAGCCATGCTTCGTGTACCTACTCATCGTATAGTTTGTGCTGTGCAGGGGCTTGGTGTTGGGCTTTTAGCTTTGACACAAGCCCAGTATTTGGTTGCTCCAGCGTGACCAATTCTCGCACATGCCTTTGCTTCGTGAGATCCGGGAGAATAATACGGATGATTTCAGGAACTTTCTCAGGATGACAGACCCCGTTTTTCACCGTCTGTTGGCTTTGCTGACCCCTTTTATCAGCAGGCAGGATACCTGCATGCATGAGGCAAGCCATCACTGCGGAGCAGAGGCTAGTTGCCACGTTGAGATACTTGGCGACAGGGAGAAGCCTTCAGGACCTGAAGTTCTCCACAGGCATCTCCCCCCAGGCTCTGGGTATCATTATTCCAGAGACCTGTTCTGCTATCATACAGGTCCTGCAGGAGGACTATATTAAGGTAAGATTTCTCCTTTACTATTCCATTCTATGTATTTACTATTTGCTAATGTCTTGTATTTCTTTCCTCGTTCCCTAATTACCAAGATTGCAATATGCTGTAATATGCTGTGCCCCTTGGAACCTTGAAATGTTTTTTTTTTTTGTCCTTCATGCATTTTTGCCTTCACTTACCTCCCCAGCATGCTCTTCTGGGCCCATATACACCTATGGCCTAGTCACTTAGCAATGTATTTTGTCTGCTCCATAGTATTGGTTTCCCCTAAACACTCCCTAAAATATCCACAAATGTTTTCTGTGTGTTTAACTTCATGCAGAGTCCCCGTTTTTTTTTTTTTTGGTGGCCCAAACTCAACCCCCCTCCCCCAACTGCTAGGTCAGCTGATACCAATCCTCTATCTGCTGACTTTGCCAAACTCAATACACACTATACCTACCTCTTTAGTGGTGAGATTTATGGATGAATTCAGCAAAGCATGTAGTGCAAGGGCCTGCCTCAATACTTTTAAATGCTAAATGTTATATATATATATTTTTACTCCTATTATTAGCTTGATAGGTTAGAGCAGAATGTCAAAATGTGCTTCCATTTATGCATTTTGTGTTTTTTTTATTTGGGATTAGGACACTTCTTACCTGTCCGGTGGTCTGGCCAAACTATCACACATTATTTAGGCATTTAGCAATGAAGTGGAGAGGGTTACCTGTCCAATACATCCCCCCCTAATTTTTCGCAATGGGCCATCAGAAGTGGGGGGGGATGGGGGGTGAGGAATCTGCTAAGGGGACCTTATACTTTGGTTTGTAAATACTGTTTAGCAAAAATGTTATTCTGATCTTGTTCCAAAATGTTTGTGTATAATCTGCTTGCAATGTTTATGTGCAAAATGTCTAATTTGTTTTTCTTTTTTGACTCCACAGTTTCCTTTAACGCCACAGGAATGGCAGACTAACTGTGGAGGTGCAATTGAACTCGGGGTCATACTATTACAACTATAAGGGGTTTAATAGTATTGTGATGTTGGCGGTGGTGTCTGTGACATATGAGTTTCTCTATGTGGACGTGGGGAAGAATGGCCGGATGTCGGATGGTGGAGCCATCACGCAGACGGAGTTCTACTGGCGTCTCGAAGGACTCCCTTCGTCTTTGTCGCGGATGAAGCGTTTGTGTTGTCAAGCCATCTGATGCGGGTCATGACGTAATTCCGGGTGTGCCATGCGTCAGGAGCCCGCGCTCGATCCTGCTCCCGCTCCACCATCGCTCCCACCTCCACGCTGAGGATGCTGGCTAACTCTATCCTCCACAGTCTGTGTGCGGTGGAGGGATGACCGGCGAGATGTGGAGCTGACCTGCCCGCTGTATAGCCTACTACTGAGGGACCTTTCCCTCCGCTTCCCTCCGCTTACCTGCCCGCCATCCTGAAGTATCCTGAAGCATCCTCGTCTCCGTCAGGAGAGTGGCTGGGGAGCACCCATGATCTGACCTGGACGTGCTGGGACGCTTCCCACCGGACACGCCATAGCGGCCATGGAACGCAGATCCGGCCCCGAGGCACGAAACCTTAAGACAGAGAGGAGACAGCTTCCGTAGAAGTACACAGATAGTGGACTGAACTCTGAGCTTGCACCCCACGATAGGAGCGGTGAGTGGCCCTTGGGCCAGCCATAACTTGTTTTCCTGCTGTATTCTTTTCACCGGAGAGGAGCCGCTCAGTGGATGTGAATATGCATTTATGCCCCTAGTAGATATTGCAAATATTCGTTATACAAACCTTACCCGACAGTCAATTTTCGAACTTTGGATACAGGACATTGCAGCAAATTCAGTAAAGCTAATATTTTATATTTTGGGAAAGGTTGCAGGGATGCTCCTGCGATTGCTCCACTTATCTTCCTACTCTGCTAGCATATCATAAGCATATCATAAGCCCATGTGGATGTAATGGCTCAATGGAAGACCCACAATAAGGTATAACAAGATTTTTTTGGCTAAAAAAAAAGGGGAAGGAGAAAAAAGAGGGCAACATGGTAATATTTAAACCAATATTCAAACCATTGAAGGGCCCTATATAGCCTTGACCCCAACTCCTATATCGGGGGCAGGAATAGACAAGTACCCCAGAAAACAAGTATACTACACATACCCTATACCCTGCTCCGCCGGACTTGGATATGCTCCTATACTTACAGCAAGGAGTTAGCAGATAGCCCCATTGGCCTCGGGGTGACTACCCCAGGGATGCAAACCCCCAAGCCCTATCAAGCTCGCGACCCCAGAGAGCAACATACTCCGGATAAAACGCTAGAGAAGGGGAGGTCACCCCACGGGATAACTAAGCAGATGTGACGACAGAAGTAAATCCCCACGAGGCCACTACTCTAGGGTCAGGAGAACTCGCACAGTGAAGGTCGGGCGGATACCCTACGGGGGAAAGTGCCCCCCCTCCCTCCCCTCCAGGACGCCCCTATATGCTACCGGTTCTTTCTTTTTCTTCCATTATTTTTTTTTTTTTTTTTTTTTTTTGCTTTTTTCCCTGGGACTAAGAAACACTCAGAAACACTAATAATAACTCTGTGGAGTACTGTGGAGTACCAGAGTACCAAGGTGGCAGCCACAGGCCTGCAAAAGTCCCTGGCAAATACTATTGCAACTAGCCTACATCCCTGAAAATAGAGGAAGGGCCGAAGAACTCTCACCAAATACTTACCAATACTCTGGACTCGGAGTGTATTGGTCCCCTCTCCCCCCTTTTTTTTTTTTTTTTTCCAAGAGCCCCCCCCAGGTCCCCCTGGTATTTTTGTGGCATCTGTCCCTGTCCCTCCGCTTCCCCCTATCTACCTCTCTGCCCCCTCGAAATGAGGAGAGGCAAAGTTAAGAGACATTTCAGCAGGTTGATTGAACTTTCTTACAAAATGTAGAACAATGTTATCTGTGCTGGTAAACGCGGGGGTAAATGCAATGTAAATGTAATGTAAATGTAATGTACTAGATACTATGCTATAAGCCCTAACAGGAGGTTTTGGGGCACCTAGGTGAGGGAAGGGGTAAGGATAGTAGCCACAGCTGGAACTTATAACGTACATACCCGGTTGCCCCTGTCGTCTATCAGGTAAACTAAACTAAATAAGCAAAGGTCGGTACTGCGGGGAGGAGAAGGGATAATAAAGACCCCCGTAAGTGACAGTTGGAGTACTTTAAATAGAAAGAAGGATTATAATAAATATGAGGGGAAAAACAAATAAGATTGTTAAACCGATCCCCCCATCTCAAAGCCCGGGTGGCATTCAGAGATACATGGCCACTAATACGAGTACAGTTGAGGAAGGACAGGGAGGACCCAGATTGAGCCAGGGAGGAGCACCCCTACGATCAGGCCTAAATAGGCAGAGAGGCCCGGAGGATAGTAAAGGAGGGAAAGTAAATGGAGTAAAGACAACAGGGCCAAAGGTGGACGATAAAAACTCACAAAGTATCACTGTAGGACACGAGGAGACACAGAACGGGAGGATGGATAGGGGGGCGGAGGGAGGAGGTACTGAGATAGAAAGAACCATGCAGCCCACACCCCAAGAGGAAACGCCACAAATTAGAGAGATGCTCTCAGAGATGTTCTCAAAGCTGGAAACATCCCTGAAAGGAGAAATTGGAGCCCTAAGGGGAGATATCAGACTAGTCCTGGGGAGAGTAGAAGAGGTGGAGGACAGGTTAGGAGCCCATGACCAAAAGTTAGCAGAAATATCAGAGCAGATAAATGCCCTACAGAGAGCCAATAGGTCGTTGCAATATAAATTAGAAGACCAGGAGAATCGAAGTAGAAGGAAGAATTTACGCATTAAAAGGTCTTCCTGAGTTATACAGCAACACAGAGTTGAGAAGTATAGCACAACAATTATTTAACCCTTTTCTTGACAGAGAAGCTACAGAAACTCTGAAAATCGACAGAATTCATAGGCTGGTCCGGACCCCGAGAGGTAGATCAGACTCCCCCAGGGACGTAATAATAAGGTTTCATTTTGTGGAAGAGAAGGCCTTAATTATGAACAGAATTAGAACACTCAAGGGGGTATCCTACGAGGGAGCAGAGCTGCAGATCTACGCAGACCTTGCGCCTGAGACGCTGAGAAGAAGGTGGCGATTAAAACCCCTGACCTCATCGTTGAGGACAGCAGAGATCCCCTATCAGTGGGGATTCCCAGCATGTTTGGTTGGGAAAAGGGATGGGCGATCTGCGGTCCTGCGTTTCCCGGAGGACGTGGGAAGATTCTGCGAGCGTCTAGGTATCGACCCACCCCCAACTTTATTGGAATGGGGAAAGGAGGAGGGTATCTGGCCCCCCCAAAATGAACGGTCTGGGAGGGGTGGCGGGCGAGGGGAGGCCGGGGGGGGGGGGAGGGAAGAGGGAACTTGATGGACCCTCAGTGTCTGGTGGCAACTTAGCAATAAAATGGTCATCAGAAGATGAAATATGGAGGGCGGGGGGAGCGGGGGGGGGGGGGGGGAGCGGGTGGGGGACGGGGACGGGGTTACACGGTTACGGAAATGAGCCTCATGGAGAATATGGAATGCAGGCGACATCGTGAAGGAGTCTGCCTGGCCCATATATTAAACGATTGTGGGGGGTTCTGTCCAACCCATCAGGGTGTATCGTTTCAGAAGAGGGGAGGGATGGGAGGGGGGGGGGGATGTGGGGGGTTATGTGTGGGGGTTTTTTTTTTTTTTTTTTTTTTCTTTTTGGGGGTCTCGCTCACTCCCCGCCACCACAGTACAGAAATCGACCCTGGCTCCACAAGACGCACCTATAGACTGCCTCTTTAAAAAACCATCATGGAGGGGATAAATTTTATTACATACAATGTAAGAGGGTTAAATACAAAAAAAAAGGCATAGAGTAAATGACGAACTGCTTATTCTTGAAGCAGGTATTGTATGCCTGCAGGAGACGCACATAACGCATACCTCAGGAATCAGACTAAATTCGTTCCACTACCCACTATGGTATTATGCAGACTCTCCATCGCCTTATTCGAGAGGTATAGCAATTGGCCTTAGCAGGTTAGTAAAATTTAAGCTAGAAGAGCGTCTTGTGGACCCGGAGGGAAGATACTTATTCATAAAAGGTATGTTATATAACATGAAATGTACAATTGTGAATATTTATGCACCAAATAAAAACCCTGACAAATTTCTCAGGAGAGTATTAAGTAGACTGGAGGGGTTTAAAGAGGGTAAACTTATTTTAGCAGGAGACCTCAATTGGAGTATAGATCCAAAGTTAGATACCTCACTGGGTAGGTCTCAAGCTACAGAACAAAGGAAAAAAAAGTTATTAAAGCATTGGGAGATTGGCAGTTACAAGATACATGGAGAATCTTACATTTAAAAGACAGAGATTACACTTGTTTCTCCCAGGTCCATAGCTCCTTTTCCAGGATAGATTATATCTTTATAGAACATCAGCTGGTCCCGATCCTCAGGAATGCAGAAATAAAAACAATGACCTTATCAGATCATGCTCCAGTGAAAATTCAACTGGATATAAAGGGGGACTGTAGACCTGGAACAAACTGGAAACTCAATGTCACATTACTGCAAGACCAAGAGTCGATCATTAAGATAGAACAGGAATTAGAAACTTTCTTTACTCTAAACGAGTCACCAGAGGTTTCGGCCTCAACAATTTGGGAAACCCATAAAGCAGTGATAAGGGGCAGCCTAATAGGTATTGGAGCAGGTAAAAAAAAAGCAAGGGAAAAAAGGAAAAGGGAGTTATATAAGGATATACACGAACTAGAGCAGAAAACAAGACCCAAAGGAATACCGGAAAAACAAGAGCTGATAACCAAAAAAAGAGAGCTAGAAGAATACGTAGAGCAAGAGAGGACAGCTGCATTACACATTCTAAAGAGGGAAAGATATCAGTGGGGGAATAGAGCAGGTAAATGGCTGGCCAATAGGGTTAAGGAAAAAAAGAACAGGACGTTTATAGAGCGGATTAGAGACGTAAATGGCGAGATCTTGATATCATCCCCGGAAATAGCGAGCGCATTTCATAAATACTATAGTACCCTATATAATATTGAACATACAGAAAATGAAGGAAAGCGGCGGGAGGAAATAAGGGAGTACCTACGGAATATGGACTTCCCAAAGGGTAAAATGGATGAAATGGAGGCACTGGGTGCACCTATATCGGTAATAGAAGTTGAAAGAGCTATAGCAAATACGGCCCCAGGAGGAAGCCCGGGTCCCAACGGATTCTCTATTATATATTATAAAAAGTTCTCCAAGCAGCTAGTACCCAGACTATGTAAATACTTTAATGCAATAGGGAAAAGTGAGAAATTTAGAGATGAGACACTACTGGCACATATTACTTTGATCTTGAAGGAGGGGAAAGACCCTACGGCAGTGGAAAGCTATAGGCCAATCTCCTTATTAAACTCGGATATAAAGTTATTTGCAAAAATAATTGCCGAGAGATTGAAGTCATATCTGCCAGAATGGATCCATAATGATCAAGCAGGGCTTGTGCAGGGGAGGGAAGGAAGAGACAATTCTTTGAAATCAATAATGTTGATCCAAGAAGCCGTTAGGAGGGGTGTCCCGACAGTCCTCATGTCAATTGATGCCGAAAAGGCCTTTGACCGGGTCAACTGGGTATTCCTGCTTGAAACATTGAGCTATATGGGACTGTGCGATAGGATGATGAAATGGATCGAGGCCCTGTATCAGCATCCGACAACATTAATAAGAGTCAACGGGACCCTGTCTTCTCCCCTCGACTTGTTTAATGGGACAAGACAGGGTTGCCCACTTTCCCCTCTCCTATTCATAATTACTCTAGAACCCTTATTGACAGCGATGCGCAAAAATTCCGATATCCAGGGAATCCGAGTGGGAGATAGGGAGTACAAGGTATCGGCATTTGCGGATGACTTGTTGCTCTATATCTCCAACCCCAGAATATCAATCCCAATGGCTATGAAAGAATTAAAACAATACGGTAAACTGTCGAACTTCAAAGTGAACATGTCAAAATCCGAGATATTAAACTTAACCCTATCAACACAAGAACAGAGCGCCATACAATCTAAATTTCAATTTAAATGGTGTAAAAATGAACGTAATTACCTGGGAATAAAACTAACGCCTCAAGTAGATAACCTCTTTAATCATAATTATATTCCGCTGATTAATAAAATTAAAAAGCAACTTAGAGGAATGAAATATAAAGCCCTCTCTTGGATTGGAAAGATAAATGCGGTCAAAATGTTTATTCTCCCCATATTTATCTATACCTGCCAAATGATCCCAATTTCTCTCCCTCAGTCATACCTGAAGAAAATAAAGTCAATAATAACAAAATTTATCTGGGCACGTAAACGGGCGCATCGCATTCGACACACTAGTAAGAGAAAAAGGAAGAGGGGGGTTGGCCGCTCCGGATTTTAAAAAGTATTATGAAGCTGTCGCAATTTCTAGAATAATAGACTGGAGTCATAATTATGAGGAGAAAAGTTGGGTGGAGCTAGAAAGAAAGTTAAGTAGAACAAGAATAGGAGAAATTATATGGATACCCCCACACTATAGACATTTAGCCCCAAACACAACCGCACTCACAAAACACTCACTAAAAATTTGGGACGTAGTACACAAAAGGCACAATTGGGATTATAATTCCCCACTAATTCCACTATTAGACACAATTTTTTTTCCCCCAGGCAAGGAGGAGTTTATATATTTTAGCAGATGGTCCAATAAAGAGAATCTGAGATTGATAGATGTGATGGAAGGGAATAGAATTAGCACTTATAAGGAGATTATTATGAAGTGGGGACACAGAGCACTAGATAAGTGGCGCTACACCCAAATACAACACTTCACACAGACACTTCCAAAACCCCTACGCGGTAAGAGAGAACTTAGACCTTTAGAAAAATTAATAGAATCCCCCAATAACCGTGAGAAAAGAATCTCAAAGACTTATAAAATCCTGTTGCGGGAGGCGGAGCACGAATACCCCTCGTATTTAGGGAAATGGGAAAGTGAAATTGGCCCGTTAAATAGCGACGAACAGAAGAACAAGATCTTAGGACGTGTCTTTTCAACAGCAAAAGATATACAATCAGTAGAAATGTCCTACAAACTTCTAGCCAGGTGGTATGTAACTCCCCAAGGTGCGAACGCCTACAGTGGAGATAATTCTCCAAACTGTTGGCGAGGGTGCGATACAGTGGGGTCCTTCTCACACCTGTGGTGGTATTGCCCGAAAATAAAAAAATATTGGGAGCAAATAATAGAAATAATTTTTAATATAACACGAGTTAGGGTGAAGAAACTCCCATGGGTATGTCTATTCCACGACACAGAGAGGGGAGAGGGACGAAATGCTAGAAATCTCATCCCTTACCTATTAAATGCAGCCAAAGCCTTAATCCCTTGCTATTGGAAATCCCAGGAGATACCCTCAATGAAAGAGTGGGTAGAGAGGGTGGAGAGGACAAGAATAATAGAACAGTCATTATACACCCTAGAGAATCTAGAAGAAAAATATCAGAGGATATGGCAACAATGGATTGAGTTCAGGGAAACAGAACAATACTTGAGGATAATGGAAGAAAATACTGTGGGGAACGGGGGGGGGCAAGGGGGTAGGGGGGGAGGGGGGGGGGTGGGGGGTGAGCGAGACGGGGTAGGCGTTTAAAATTTTTGTAAAAAAAAAAAACATCTGATGCGGTCTTTCCCGATGAGGACCCTCACCCCGGGGGGGGGGGTCTTTAATTTCCGGCTGTCCAGAGCACGAAGAGTGGTGGAGAATGCTGTTGGAATTTGAACAGAGGTATTTGACTAATATTTGATTGTAAATGTGATGAATCACGTGTAAAAGGAAAATTATGAAAATAAAAAAAACATTCAACAAACTATGTTGTGTCTATTGGCCCTGATGCCGACGTCCCCCAAAATGCCAACCTGTCGGCCCTTGAAGCTGTACGTCCTGGCTTGCCCCCCCTAAACGCTTGCAAAGTCAGAGCCAGATATATGGAGTACTTTGTGGGTAGGGGGGCCATTGATATGCCAGACAATGTGTGAGAGGCATTTTTTAATACATTTCTTTTGGAAACTGAAATAAGCTTTGTTTTCATTTACTGCTTGGGTTTGTTGTAGGTGTCTTCTTGCTTATTTTATGTTTTTTTTTTTGGGCCTTTATCTTCAACAGTGTAAACCCACTTTCTGGGCGAGATGAGGTTACAGTCTCTTCTTCCTAAAAATAATCTTCTCATGTTTTGGGTCTGATACATACAGCTAGCTTTTCTACTTAAGGTATGTAGAGCATTTACTGACCAAAAAATACTCCTTTTCAGAACCATGACAGAAATGTGTGGATTCATGAAAATGGTGTGATAGGTGGTTTAGTAAAAAGCACTATGGGTGTTATTTCCAAAAGGCAAATCCACTATGCACTTCAAGTGCACTGCAAAAGTGCACCTGAAACTGCACTTGGAGTGCAAAGTGGATTTGCCTTTAGTAAATAACACCCATTGTCACCAAAAACTATTTTTTTTCGCAAATAATGCTTTTGGGGTTTGGAATAAGGAAGCCACGCATTGTTGATACGGTCTAATTTTACTTCAAGCACATTCACATGTGCCTTTAAAAAAGGCTTTTCAAAAAAAGAAACATATTAAACATATTTGGTGTTTATAACATTCTTTGCTAACATTAATATAACTTGGTGCTTTTGTGTAAACAGGCATGTATCAAAGCAGAACATATATAACACAGGAACTTACAAAGTTCAACTTGGAAAAGTGAAGACAAGATCAGACATGAGTATGTCCAAACTGTGTTGATCTTGCCTTCATCACATGGGGTGTCACCCCTGGAAAAGCCAAATTTAGAAGATGCACACAATTTTGGGATCAAACTGGGCATTTTTTTCAAGAACCCATGCCTAGAATGTCAAAATGTGCAATCTCCCATCATGGGGATCAATGTACGTGTTTTGGGGGGTGCAACCCCTTCACCTCAGCCACTTTAGTAGTAGTTAGTAAGGGGTTGCACCCACAAAATGTGGTCATTGATCCACCATGATGGGAGATAGCATATGTTGACACACTGTGTGCATCTTCCAAATTTTGCAATTTTCTTACGTAAAAATTGTGTTTTTTAAAACCAGAAAATGTCTGGTAGCTAGTTTGTGGTATTTCAGATTTTCCCTAAAACATCAATGATGTTCTTCATTTTTTGTTGAACATCATTGATGTTTTTCTTTATATCATCTAGATCCCGATTGCACACCATTATCTCCCCGATGTGGACGTGTGCACTTTCACTGGTAAAATGCGACTCTTCTTCCACAACATCCACATCACCTAAAAAAAATAATAACAACAAACACCGTGTATTATAAATATGCAGGCATACATTGATTAGCTTACCTGAAGCTGTGGTCTCTGACACTCACCTGTTGTGGTGACAATTTCTCCAACTTCTACAATCTCTCCTTTCTCCTCCTCCTCTGCTTCTGGTGTTGGTATTTCCCATTCTTTGGGAGGTGTGGGGTCCCTGGTGTCCTCAGATGTCCGAGTCTTCTCTCCCCTATGAGAATGTACAAAAGGAATACTTAGCACACCAATCTTTGAGGGCAGAAATTGGAATCTGATGCATTGCTTGGAAGTATCGTACAATTGTGTTTTTTGGCCAAATTCAAAGCCGAAAAACATTATTTTTGACACTTTGTAAAGCTGGAATACTTATTACCTGTTTGGTGCAAGTTTGTCAGATGGAGACTATAGTATCCACTGGAGTACATGTGTGGGACACCCTAATAAAAAGGGTGTTCTGGTGTCCCAGCACTAGTGCTCCAGATGTGGAAACAGCGACTGAGTGTCCTCTCCTTACACTGAATCAAGTTTGCATTTCATTCTATTACAAACCCCTATAGACAACAAACTTCCTTTGACTAGAAACAGGCCTGAAGAAATGTAGTTAACTACAACTTCACCAAACATCATATTATAAAAGTGGGCGAACGTTTATTAGGAACTATTCAACCCACGAACATGAAAGTGGCCATTTTCAACTGTCCAACATTAAAAAACAAAGCACATGGAGCAGTATGCAAGCAACAAAAATAATATGAACACACGACAACTACTTGAAGAACTCGCTTGATCTTTCTGTACTGATCATGCTCCCTCAGTTTCAGGTCTGACCAGCGTTTCCTCAGTTGATCCTTGGATCGTCGTAACCCAAATGATCTTGGCCTTTCTGACATTTGGGTTGGGGTAAGGCCCATACTTCCCATCATAGTCGCTCCTCTTTAATATGTCCACCATCTCCAACATTTCTCCAAAAGACATATTTAAGGCCTTAAATCTTCTCCTCCGGGATCGGGACGTTTCTGGCTCCGAGCTTTCCTCGTCCTCCTCCTTGTTGCTGGAATAGTTAGTGCACACCTGCTGTGACTCCGCCATGTGCTCTCACCACTGCGCCGTAAAGAGAAGGGGTGGGGAATAGATGAGAAAGATCGTCAGGGGCGGGCAGAGTTTTACGCATGCGGACTGTATATAAAACCTCACACGTGTGTGTCGCACGGACGATCTGTGAGCAGAGGGAGAAAGCTGACGCGACAATCGTTATAACGAAGGTACAATTTGACCTTGGTACATCACTAGCCTAGACAGCTTCTACATTGAGGCTTATTTTGGGAGAAGATTGGGAGAGTTTAGCCTGACATTATTTTGTGTTTGTCTGGTGTTGTGTCTTGCAAAGAATATGGAGGGGTTTAATGACTACAGCTTCCTCCCCCTGTTCATTGACAAGTTCAGGGAGATGCCCTGTTTGTGGCAAGCCAAACATCCCCATTACAGCAACAAAATAAAGAGGCTGGCAGCGATGGAGAAACTGCTGGAGTTTGTAAAGCCGGTGATCCCCACGGCAAACATCCCCAAGTTAAAAGTGAAAATTGGTGGCCTGAGGAGTACTTATTTCAGGGAGCGCAATAAGGTCCTGACGTCCCAGAGATCTGGAACTGCAGCAGATGAAGTTTATGTCCCCAAGCTGTGGTACTACGAGAGGCTCCATTTTCTCGCAGACCAGACTGAGGTCAGGGAATTACTCTCGACTCTTCCTTCCACGCTTCCTTCTACGCATTCCACCCCTGCTGAGGCTTCCGACGCCCAACCTGGGCCTTCCAGTCAGGAAGATGTGGAGGAGCCCAGCTTGAGCCAGGTATAGTATTGTTCTACATATTTTTTGCGGAAAAATGAATGATGTTAACTTTTTGAGCACTAATTGCTTATTTGCTAAAGTGTTTTACATATCAATAGACAGTAGTGTTGGAGAGATTTTGGGCAAGAATGTAAACTGCTGGGCTCAGAATTATAATGTTTTCTATTTGTTAACAATTTGCAACAGTCAAGAGCTGAAAATTGTGTGTGTTTGATAAACCAAAAACTCAAACTATGTCCCATTTTCATACACAGGAAGACCTCAGCCAGTAGGAGGGCGTGGAATGCGGCAGCCAGGGGGTGGCTGAGGAATGTGGCAGCCAGGAGGAGGCAGGGGTAAGTGGCAGCCAAGATGTGGGCATGCCTAGGAGCCTGACTCAATCCCAAGTCCCTCCCCTCCGCCTTCCATACAAAAGGGCCAGAAAGGGGAGGGATGTAGGGGAGTCAGCGCTCTGGCTGATTGGGGAGGCTTCGGCGGCACTAAAAGCCACCCCCACATATGAAGAGGCCTTTGCCGCCTTGGCTGCCACAAAACTTACCCAGATGGAGGAGGGGCAACGCCTCATGTGTGAGGAGGTAATTATCAAGATCTTAAATAAGGGGTTGTTGGGCCAAATGACCCAAAGTACACATGTGTGTGATTTGGACCATGCTCCTCCTCCTCCTTCTGCCACACCTCCAGCACCACAGCCTGGAAGGAAGCATGGAAGGAAGACCTGAGTGTGATGACCTGGGTTCAGTCTGGTCTGACAGAAGATGCATCCTCTCCATAGATGTCATCTGCTGCAGTTCCGGATCTCTTGGACTTCTGGACCAGATTGAACTCCCGTAAGATATGTACTCCTCAGGCCACCAATTTTTGAGTTTAAAAAATTGATGTCTGCCCTGGGGGTCAAAGGCTTTGCAAATTTCCCCAGTTTCTCCATCGCTGCCTCCCTCTTTATTTTGTTGCTGACACCTAATAAAGGTTTTTTTGTTTTCAAAAAATCCTTGCCTATGTGTTTTACTTCAAAAAGGACAGTTTATTTGTGAGTAGGCAGATACATTTCTAATATAGAAAGTAGAATTAACAAGGGGCACCAACACCAAACAACCTCCTAGAGATTTAAAAAAAATAAAAAAACATTCTGACGAGATCTGACGAATAAAAATATTCTAGTCATGAAATCAGGAAAAAGAATAAAGAAAGAAGTTTTGGAGAAGGCAGTGTGAATATGAGCAGCTAAAAGAACTTCATTCTTCTTGCATTGTAAAGAAATAGAGAATGCGCTGCATTTAACAAATTTTAACATTGCAGCGTGACGAATGTGCTCTGCCGATTAGGAACGCTAGTTTTACCTGACCGAGCGCTTCCGTCAGAGAATTTCTTCTGAGCATGCGTGGCACTTTGTCCGTCGGACTAGGCTACACACGATCAGAATTTGCGTGATTGGACTTAGTTGTCGGAAAATTTGAGATCCAGCTCTCAAACTTTTTCCGTCAGAAAATTCCGACGGAAAAAGTCAGAGGGAGCACACACATGGTCGGATTTTCCGACAACATGGTCCGATCGGACATTTTCCGTTGGAATTTCCAACCGTGTGTACAGGGCATTAGTCTGTTCGTTTGTGAGCAAGTCCGTTCGTTCGGAAAGTCCGTCGGAATTCTGCCAAAAGTCCGTCAGGAAGACCGCCGGACCTAGTTTTCCGGAAAGTCTGGTCCCATTAGTCCCATATAGGAGTAACCTACTAGCTATTCCTTTGTGGAGATAAGTGTAGCTTTAGATTGATATAATCATATGATGCCATAAACCATTTGTGACGAGTCCATAAACCATTTGTGTTGAGTATATTGAGATCAATGGAATTGCATGAATGTCTTTCACTGCTGGTCCTGATAAAGTAGAGTTATATACGACATGTGTTGACCTCAACTTTCTGTCTGTGAAATGGGATATTCAGTATGGTTCAAATACAGGCATACCCCACTTTTAAGTACACAATGGGGTTTATTTACTAAAGCTGGAAAGTGCAAAATAAGGCTCACTTCTGCATAGAACCCAATGAGCTTCCAGGTTTTATTCCCAAAGCTTAATTGAACAAGCTGGGGTTAGAAGCTCATTGGTTTCTATGCAGCAGTAAGCTTGATTTTGCACTTTCCAGCTTTAGTAAATAAACCCCATTGTGTACTTAAAAGTGGGGTATGCCTGTACTTTGGATTTTGTCAAAAAAGAATGCCATATTGAGCATACGCTATTCTTTTAAACGTTTGTATGATGTGACTAATACATTTTGATTTTTTTTTATACTTGTGTTTGAATTTATATCTCTGTATGCTGTCCTAGAAAGTCTCTGGTTTTTAACTTGTTGTAGTCAAATATCTCCATAAACATTTCTGTCAAGTGACTGGCAGCATATATCTGTCATATGCCAATACAGTATAGTATAAAATATTATTTTCTGTGTTTTCCTTGGAGCACATTTAGTGGATGTTTCATGAATAAAAAAGAATTACCTTGAGAGGCTCTGGGAGTTCAGTATTTCTTTCTGTTTGAAAAGGTGAGTCCTGCATCCAAATTGATTACATTTTTGGCATTAAGCTGAACAAACTGCCCATGTCACTCATGGCTGATAAGGCTTTTAAGGGCACCTTGACTGAAGATGCATTTTAATTTAGACAAAGATTCTTTTCACTCATGGACAATTGCAGGAAACATTTTATTGGTAGAAGTTTTGTTCTGTTACCCCTAGACTTGATGTCCAACCGTTTACATCTCTAGGATGAAGGACACAGTTTATTCTACTATGCATACTAAAACCATGAATACTAAAAATAAAGAGTTTTGCATGTTTCTGACACATTTCTGTATTGAATAAATTGTTTCTTTATAAGAATAAATAAAAATATGTTTAGGTTAACAAATTTAATGTTTAAGTTTGTGTATCTCCTTATCATCATCAGCTTAGTCTAATAATGTTCTTTTTACTAGGAAACAAATATTTTAAACATTAAACAGATCAAATATTTTCCTTTCCTTTAAATGCTGAAAGCAGTGGAATATGAGTAATTTTTTCTGGAAAGTTTGACAAGTTATACAACCTTTACAGAACAGGTCAAATATCTTCCAAGGTGGATCATTTTACCGCAGCAGTGTTTATAATAGCTAGAGCGTAACTATCAGAACTAAGAGAAAGCAAAGACAGTGAATTTTAAAATCCATCAGTCAATTTGCAATAGTGATTTAAATGAACTGAGCTATAATGTTAGTAATGTTAGATTGTTTCATCTTATTTTATTAATATCCTAGTGGATGGAATAGAAAGTGACGATGCAATTTTTGTTAATGACACACAATTATGTGGACTTTTTTCTGACTGTTTCTTTGTCCTGTCAGGGTAAAGTGACAGTGCCTGTAGATTCCTGATTTCCTAGACCTGGTAGCTGGTAGCCAAGGCGATTGAGAAAGGCATGCATAGCTCTATTATTCGCCAAAATTTTATTAGATAGACAGAGCTCCCAGAGGGAACACCTGTATTAACAAAGGATAGGGCTGGGAAAAAATAAAGGGGTGTAGAATACAGGGGAAAATGTCAGGCCTATGTACAGTAAAATGCATAGTTTGAGTCGACAGACAGAGGTGATGTTTCCTTAAAGTGGTATTAAAAGTACAATTATTTTTATTTAAATAAAGAAGACTCTTCCTTTACCTGCATTTCGTCATAGATGACGTCATCAGGGGACAGGCTAGGATGTGCAGGGTGGGGCCTACGAGAATGACATCATCATGCACATGTATTTGAGTGACTGTCGGGTCTGTTCAGCTAGCCCATAGGAACGGCAAAGTATCACCGACCCCTTAATGCTTGTCGGCTTTTTCCTTATTGTGTGTGTGTAATTTATTTCTTTTAATAAAAAAATATTTTACAGTTTTACACTAGGGAAGTGCTTTTTATGTTTTACCTTTGAGAATTGTGGTTGCATATCCCTTATCCAGCTCGCGGAGCTAATACATCTGCTGGTGGGAAGTTTTAACCCTTCATGCGCTGAATAAACATTTGTAAAAAAAAAATGGTCATTGGGATCTGGTATCGAGCTGCAGTGTGTTTTTGTTGGATTATGTGTACAGATTTGTTACAATCACAGAGAGTTTTCAAAAATATGGGTGTTCTCTTTCAAGTTTGTGTGGATTATTTCCTTTCTACTTGTTTTATTAACTTCACGAGATCACTATATGTGGACTTATTTAATCTATTGCCTAATATGGACTATTTTCATATATTCAACACATTTTTTTATGTTTGATATACACTTAACTCTTTTAGGAGTCTTATCTCTGCACTTATTTCTTATATGCATATTGGGAGTTTGGTATCATTAACTTTAAGTGCTGGAAGCTTTTTGTTTCTTATCAGTCCGAGTGCAGCAAGTCTTTTTTCTTAGATCTAAGGAATACCTGTCGCCTCACTCCCATTGACATATCCACAGTTCCCAGTGGATACTGGAAATTAGGGATGCATACCTGTTTTTTAAGCGCGAGTACTTGCCAATACCAATTACTGATACCATGCTGTGCAGTGCACTGCCCATGCAAAATGAATGGCTTAAAATTGCACTGCAAAGAATTGCATGTGATTTGAACAGGAATGCGGTGCGATTCCTGTCGAAATCCCATGCGGTTTTCCACACAGCTCCTGGAACCCAGGCTGAAGTCACTGTAACATACCTTGTGGCAGAGCCTGACATGTAGAGGGGGCCTCTTGTACAGCCCCGGCTCTGAGACCACTAATGTTGCGACAGTGGCTGTGAGAGCATGATGAGGTATGAGTGCCTGTAAGATTTTCCATTAGCCGCAGCAGCAGGCAGCAGGTGCATCATCAGGAGCAAGTCAGATCACTGGAACAGCTGACGGCAGCAGACCCTGGACTGGGCAGACAGCAGGCGGCAGATGCTTGATGGGCAGCTAGGAGATGGCTGGTGTGGCAGGATTGGTAACACTCGGCAGGTGAAGAACCAGCAGGGACCAGGTAGCATGCAGAGTAGAGCTAGAGAATAACTAGATGCAAGGTCAGACAAGCTAGGTTGGCAACAGGCAGTCAGATACAGGCAGGCAGAGAATCGTCAGGGTACAAGTAGAGGTCGGCAATGTTGAATCAGGCAGATGTACAGGAGACAAAGAAAATCCAGAGACAGGCCAAGGTCAGGGCAGGAAGCGTTCAAGCAAGGTCAAGGCAAGCCAGGTCAGTAACAGGAGTCAATACAGGAACAGATGCAGGAACACAGGAAATAGCTGCAGATCAGACAGCACTGGCTAATAGCACTGCTGCAGTTTAAATAGTTTAATTGGCACCAACATTAGCGATAGGTGGGGCGTGGGTGCTCATGCGTCAATGCGCACAGTTATGCACAGGAAAACAGGCACCCACCCATCTGGGCCTGCTACTTGTGCATGTCTAGAAGCTTCAGCTGTACTAGTGCTAGTGCCTTCTTGACATTGCCCCCTCCCTATGGGGAGCCTCCGGATGCCCAGCTGGCTTTCCTTTTCTGGGTGATCACAGATAATCTCTTTAGCATGGACATTCATTTCGGGTTTCCAGGAATTTTCCTGAGGACCATACCCTTTCCAGTTAATCAGGTACTGCAGCTGGTTCCTTCT
Source organism: Lithobates sylvaticus (assembly GCA_028564925.1). Taxonomy (NCBI): domain Eukaryota; kingdom Metazoa; phylum Chordata; class Amphibia; order Anura; family Ranidae; genus Lithobates; species Lithobates sylvaticus. The sequence continues at coordinate 146,216,185 of CM053031.1, read as the reverse complement.
CTTCCTGCAGTGCAATATAGCTTCTACCTTGTACTCCTGGTCTCCATTTACAAGCACAGGTCCAGGTGGACCAGATCCTGTATCTGGAAAGGAATCTGACACTACAGGTTTTAACAGCGAGACATGAAATACAGGGTGAATCTTAAATGAGTCTGGTAAAGATAGTTCATATGATACCTCGTTAGGTTTCCTCTTCACTGGGAATGGACCCAAAAATCTAGGTGCAAGTTTCTTTGACAGACATGCCAACTTGAAGTTTGCTGTAGACTGCCATACTCGGTTTCCCAACTGGAGACTTAAACCCTTTCTTGCTATCAGCATGTGTTTAGCCACTGCCTCTTTTAACAACTAATTATTGTGGCTAAGGAAGTACACTGTATTCTGAACAGCTGGAACTGTGGATTTCAAAATAAAGTCAGGCAGGAAGGACAGATGAAAGCCATAATTGCCAAAGAATGGGGGCTGTCCTGTGGCTGAATCACTGGCGTTATTGTAGGCAAATTCTGCCAACGGTAACAGTGACACCCAGTCAACGAATGATGTAAAACATTAAATGTATTGTTCGAATGTCTGGTTAGTCCTTTCTGTTTGCCCATTGATTTGAGGGTGGTAAGCCAATGACAAGGACAATTTAATCTTCAGAATGGGGCCCTCCAGAAACTTGAAGTGAATTGGACACCTCGATTGGAAATGATGTTTGCAGAGACCCCGTGCAACCTCATGATTTCTTTCTTTGACAAGCACTCGAGCGGTTTCCATGGCAGAGGGTGTGTTCTTTAGAGGCAGAAATGGACCATCTTGGATAATCCATCACAACGAATATCGCTGTGCATACCTCAGAAGGAGGAAATTCTACTATGAAATCCATAGCCATCATTCCCCATGGTCTATCAGGGACTGGCAAGGGTTTGAGCAAACCCCAAGCTCTACTTCTTGTGATCTTACTTCGGGTACAAACAGTAAATTTTTTACAGAATCCCTCCAGATCTGGCCACCAGAACATGCATTGTACCAAATACTTAAGGACACCAAAATGGCCTGCCAAGGGGTGATTGTGAAGAAGCCTCAAGACCGTCACTCGGACACTTTCTGGCCCAAAATGTTATCCTCCCACCACAGCAATTCTTCTCTTGGCACCAATGTGACCCTGGGAGGGCAAGAGATGCCCACAGTGGCTTGCTTAATCTGTGAAAGAAGATCCGTCTGTAATAACAAAAAGTTAGCTGTGGACATGATGGTATCCAGCACAGATGTGTTCTTTAGGGTCATCATACATACGAGACAGCACATCAGGCTTATCATTCTTTGATCCAGGTTTTTAGGCTATTTGAAATATGAATTTTCAGAAGAACAGCGCCCATCATGCTTGATGTGGCTACAGACGCTTGGCTGACCACAAGTACTCAATGTTTTTATGATCCGTATCGATCAATATGGGATATGCTGCTCCTTCCAACAGATACCTCCATTCTTCCAGAGCTGCTTTGATGGCAAATAACTCCCATCTCCCACATCATAATTCCTCTCTGCCAGAGAAAGTTTACATCAGAAGAAAGCCACAGGATTAATTAAATCCTTGAGGCCCTGGCTTTGTGGAAAAAACTGCCCCTACTCCGATTTCTGATGCATATACTTCCAGTATGTACGGCAAAGATGGATCAGGATGACTGAGGATAAGGGCTGAAGTGAAAAGTTTCTTTAGAGTTTCGAAAGCAGTCTGTGCATCAGGGATCCAGTGGAAACGCAGGTTCTGTTTAGTCAGTTGCATGATGGGGGTGATAATGCCGGAGAAAAAAAAAGTTCAGAAATATGTTTACGGATCCAAGAGATCTACATAGCAGATTTTTTTTCTTCTTTTCAAAATAGGCCTCTGTTTTTTTCCTGAAAAACAGCAGCTTTAAGTGCACTGCATATGAGAAGACATTGCCAGCCTGTATGCCCTAAAGTGATTGTAAATTCTTGTTTAAAAAAAAAGAAAATAACAAACATGTTATACTTACCTGCTCTGTGCCGTTGGTTTTGCACAGAGAAGCCCAGATCCTCCTCTTCTCCTCTTTGCTGCTCCTGGTCTCTCCTTCCTATCGAGTGCCCCCACAGTCAGCAGCTTCCTATGGGGGCACTGGAGCCGAGTCAAAGCTCTGTGTGACCATTCAGACATGAAGCCCAGGCCCGGCCCCTTCTCTCCCCTGATTGGCTGACTGACTTTGATTGACAGCTGCGGGAGTTAATGGTGCCGCTGCTTTGTCTCAGGCAATCAGGGGGAGTGTAAAAACATTAAGATAATACAGCGCACTCTGGATACAAAAATCGAAATAATAAAATTTAGGGGAGGAAGGGGAACAATGACTATATCAATTTTATTGACATCACTTCTGTGTCAGGTCAGCGGGGAGGTGCATCGGTGCATCGCGTTCGGGACATGCGTGTCCCTTCCTCAGGCTTTTAGGGGGTGAGGGGGAGTGTCCCAGATGGTTTAGACATTTGTGAACATTGCTGGAGAGAAATGGGCCTCAGGTAAGTAATTAGGGGGGTGCTGGGGAGGCTGCTACACACAAAGGTTATATAGAATAGAATGCATTAAGATAAAAATAACTTCTGCCTATACAACTCCTTTAAAGTGGACCCGAGGCACCTTTAGGCACCCTGTGGTAAGTAATGATGTGGCATGCTGCGAACAGTGAATCTGGCCAAAGTGTGTTAACAGTGTGAGGCTGTTCCGCAGTGGGAAGCCGGCTGCTTCATTCTCGGACACTTCATTTCAGGTCTTGACCTTGGTGGCGCCCTCCTCCCTGCCGCTTACCATGGCATTTTTGTCCTTAGATACAACCAGCCCTGTGGTTCCAGTAACAATGCCAGTGTCAGTGATACCATCTCCTACTGCCAGCGGTCCCGGCACCCCACACACTGCAATTGGCATTGCACCGCGTCATCCATGGTCGGTACTCCAGGATTGGATTTCCCCAGTCTGACACAGTAATCCATCAGTGCCCAAGCCAGCCCCACAGCCAGTGTGGAAACATTGACATTAAAGTGGTACTAAAGGTCGATAAAAAAAATAAAAATAACAAACATGTTATACTTACCTCCGCTGTGCAGCCCGTTTTGCACAGAGTGGCCCTGATCCTCATCTTCTGGGGTCCCTCGTCGGCTGTCTCATAGGATGCATTAAGGTGAAAAAAAACGGGAACCTTTACAACCCTTTTAACTATGCATATTTTGTACTGTTTTTATCTGTTACAATAAATTGGCAGCAGCTCACTGAGAGCAAATGTGGTTTATTGCAGCCACCATCCACTACTTTAAGTTTAGCTTCTGAGCGCTGTCAGCCCCAATTGTTTCCAACAGAGCAGAGGGACTTAGAATGACATAGTTAAAAAAAAAAACTGAGCCTTAAAGAGGAACTGCAGTCTGCTCATATAATTTGAAATAAAAACATTTTTTCTATTCTGAAGCTTCCCTCCAACCACTTTGCATATTATTTTATATATACTGTGATTCTGTACTTGCCAAATATGCTGCAGATATCTCCCTCCACTGAGTCTGGCTGCAACCATTTTAACTGTGGGCAGCTGAAGCTGCTGCCTGTTCACTTCCTGGATTTACACAGACACACAGAGGCACACCTCCAGCTCTGCAGCCCTGCAGCTGTCGTTGGCCCTCTTATGACTCATCCCCCCTCCCTTCCTGGCAAACTCTCACGAGAGTGAAAGAGGAAGCTGTGCATGATGTCATAAGCCTAGGCTTTTTACCAGACAAGAAACAGGAAGTGGGCTGTATAAGGTAATTACTGGCAGAAACATTTTTTACTATCCAAAGTTAAAACAACAAGGGCAGAAGATTTAATAGATGGCAAGTTGAAAACATAACTGAGCGGCCCGCTTTAATAAACAACATGCATATGTCAGAGTCCTTGTACCCACCAAAAATTTACCTCAGAAAAATCATTTAAAAAAAATAACCTCTTTTTTTCTGTAGAAAATTGACTGGGAGCTAACACTTTTTTCATTTCCACCTTAATGAAGAATTTCAATAAAATAGGACCTGCTTGGCAACCAGTAAGTGTTTAGACAATGAACACTTTGGTCAGAAGTATGCAATGTATATTATAGCATACAAATATGCATCAGTCAGGAGTATGTGATGTACAACATAGTGTATATAGTACAGGTTTCTGTAACAAGATTCCCATGTTACAAACAACCATTGGAAATTATAGTACTATTTGTACTACAAAGCAAAATATGAAAAACACGAGTTGAAAATGCCACAATGAATTAAAGCGTTGTTTATATTGCTGAATCTTGGCTTCATTCTTCACATTACTGGGCTATTAATATTCCTGGCTATGCTCTCTTTCAGAGGCACAGGGTAAAATGTAAATGTGGTGGTGTCTGCATTATTGCGAGAAGTGATCTGAAAGCAAGTGTGAAAGAGGACCTTGATGATGTAGATTGTAATGGGGCTTAAACATTATTGGTGGAACTGCATATGGGTGTGCATACTTCAAAGTTTATTTTTGAAGTTAGTGATAGGCCACTCAGCGATAATAAGGGGGTGCAGATACAGATCCTTGAACAGATAGAAAGGGCTGCAAGAGCTGGGACAGAGATAATATGGACAATTTTAACTACCCAGAAACTGGCTGGAGTGATAGAAGCCCTAGCTAGAAAGGATTCTCTGCTGGACCTGGTTATCTCAAACCATACAAAGCTTATTACTAATATTCATATAAAAGAACATCTGGGTAGCAGTGACAATAACATGATTTAATTTAACCACTTCCCACAAAATCACATACCCGTTCGTCATTTTGTTGAAGTGGGTGTGCAGCTGCAGGCATTACCCCAGTACCGTTTTTTTTGGATCTGACTCGGCTGTTATCACAAACAGCGAGAGGGGATGTCCCCCCTCCCGTCGCCTTTTGCCGCTCTGCCCGGGCCTCCCATCCTACCGGGAGACCCGAGCCACCAGCCGGAACGTCCGCTGGCTGGCCACAGTCCCAAAAAAAAAACGGATTCGACTTTGATGGGGCCTTCGATGTAGTAACCTGGAAGCAACATCATGACGTCACTTCTGGCCTACTCGGCAGCCAACAGCGTTTTGAACACTTTGAAGTGCAGAGGAGGGGTTTGGGATCTTTTAGACCCCAGATCCCTCCATAAAGAGTACCTGTCACTGCCTATTACTGTCACAAGGGATGTTTACATTCCTTGTGACAGCAATAAAAGTGATCAGGCATTTTATAAAACAGTGTATAAAAAAAATTGAATAAATAAGATTTTTTTTTTTTCAAAAAGCGCCCCATCCCTCCATGCTCACGCACCATAGAAAATGCGCATGTAAGTCGCACCCGCAAATGTAAACAGTGTTCAAATCACACATGTGAGGTATTGCCGCCATTGTAATGCTATGTACACACGATCAGACATTCCGATAACAAAACTGTGGATTTTTTTTCGATGGATAATGGCTGAAACTTGTCTTGCATACACACGGTCACACAAATGTTGTAGGAAATTCCGATCGGCAAGAACGTGCTGACGTACAACACGTAAGATGGGACTAGAAAAAGGAAGTTCAATACCAAGTGCGCCACCCTTTGGGCTACTTCTGCTAATCTCGTGTTAGTAGAAGTTTGGTGAGAGACGATTCGCACTTTAAAGCCTTGTGCTTTTCAGTTTGTTACTGCTCTTCAGTTTGTGCTTGTGGGTTCGTATCTGTTTTTCAGTGCGTGTTGTTAGTTTGTATCTGTTTCTCAGTGCGTTCTTGTCTGCTCGTTTCTGATTTTCAGATTGTTCTTATCAGGTTCTTTCTGATTTTCAGTGCGTTCTGTTAGTTCGTTCTGACCAGCCAACCATTTTCTAGCCATGCTGTGGGTATGTACTCGTCGTAGAGTTTGTGCTGTGCAGGGGCTTGGTGTTGGGGTTCTTACTTTGAGCCAAGCCCAGTCCATGAACAGGGCGAGGAGGAGTTCATGGACGAAGAATTGGTTGCTCCAGTGTGACCAATTCTCGCACATGCCTTTGTTGTGGGAGATGATAATCCTGATGATTTCCGGAATTATATCCGGATGACGGACCCCGTTTTTCACCGACTGTTGGCTTTGCTGTCCCCTTATATTACCAAGCAGGACACCTGCACGCGGCAAGCCATTACCGAGCAGAGGCTCATCGCCACCTTGCGGTACTTGGCGACGGGGAGAAGTCTGCAGGACATCAAGTTCTCGACAGGCATCTCCCCCCAGGCTCTGGGGATCATTATTCCAGAGACCTGTTCTGCCATAATTCAGGTCCTGCAGAAGGACTATATTAAGGTAAGTTTTCTCCTTTAACATCACTTTCTATGTGTAGCGTCACCCCCATAGGGGATGCTGATTGACCCCACTGGATACCCCGACTCTACAGATCCTCTCTTACCTCTGACACCTCAGGTTCCATGGTGTAGTGCAATGTTACCAATAAAAGTCATACACAGAGCTAATGAACTACTTAAGTAGTTTACTGTATTATATTTCTAACAATATGAACTCAGTAGAAAACTCAGATATAACTAATGAAAATGATAACAATCAATGTGTATAGAAAATTAAGAACTCAATGGTCACCTGGAGAGTATATGCAGACAGGCAAGAAGTGCGGCTAATGCCCAATATGATACGGCACTTATATTGGGCACATTCCCACTCCAATCCTCAGAGCACACACACACCTCAAATTGGCAGTGTAATATCAAGCACAATGCAACAGGGTGATACAATACATATATCTATATCATATACTCCAGCCCCCCCCCCCCTAGGTTGCAATGCAGTTCTGAATGGTTAAAATAAGTTGTAATGCTTGTCTTCTTCCTCTTCAGCTAGCTTATTAGACTGCAGTATTTGTAAATCCAGTAAACAAGTCGGTAACAAATTATAGTAGAAATGGTATGCAGGTAACTGTGTGCTTGCACATATAAGGCACCTGTAGAACTTCTTCCTTAATGAAGAATGCAACTCAGCATTAACTTTGCAGTACAGGGAAAACCAACCCTGAGGTTCCACTGCACACAGTCTATAGAGAAGTGAGATCGCTTCTGTGAGACTGCAGGTCTCACCAACCGTCTGGAACTAATTTACATAGCAACACTGTACTATAATGATCTGGGCAATTGCCCACTCACCACACCAGGCCCAGATACTTGTAAGGCTCCGATCTTGATATCTCAGTCCTGCTCCAAGCTGGTGCCGTCACACCGCACCCCTCCTTCTCCTAGATGATGACTGTGATGCAGGAAACTTTCAGAAATCCTGGGTCCTCCAGTCCATCCGCACGCCGATCCAGCTGACTGTGCTCCGGAACTCCTCAGAGGCCAAACAATTAAACTCTGTGCCTCACAGGCCGCAGTCTCCTGAACACACACCCATAGCTCCCTGCAGGCAGGTCTTTAATGGCATCCCAGAGAGAGAAAAACGTGCCATGCCGGTCCCTTTTATTTGCTTACCCAGCAGGCTGTTCTGTGGCTTGGCATTGTGGGTAGGTGAACTAGGCATTATGGGTAGGTGGTTCCTTGACTGATTCAAGCATAGGAGTCACTGGAACATTGAACTACATTTCCCTTAATGCTTTACAGCGCTGTCTCTCAGAATTGTAAGAAAGGTTCTAACAGCATTAGCATAAAAAGGACACTAGAGGGAGCAAACCTCTCATTTAATAAACATCCTATTGTTATACAGAAATTAACAAAGCATGGCTACATATGTATTTAATGTTTGCTAATCTATTGTATTTCTTTCATCATTCCCTAATTACCATGATTGTAATATGTTGTGAATGTCCCCTTTGTCCTCATGCATGCTGGAAGCTTTTAAAGTTCCTTTTTTGTCCTTCATGCATATTTGCCTTAACTAACTTCCCCAGCATGCTATCCTGGGCCCATACACACCTAGCCTAGTCACTTAACAATGTATTTTGTGAGCTCCATTGTAGTGCTTACTCCAAACATCCCCTAAAATGTGTACAAATGTGATTTTTGTCCTTAAATTCAGGCAGAGTGCAAGAGGCTTTTTTTGGGGGGGGGGCAAAACTCATTTGGAACCCTCCCACCCCCAACCGCTAAGTCAGCTGATACCAATACTCTGTCTGCTGACTTTGCCAAACCCATACACACTATACCCACCTCTTTTGTGTTAATATTTATGGATAAATTCACCAAAGCATGTAGTGCAAGGGCCTGCCTGAATACTTTCAAATGGCACAGTTTAAAGTTTTGTTCTCCTATTATCTTGATAGGTAATTGCAGAATGTAAAAACGTGCTTCAATTTGTACAGTGTGTATTCATATTTTTGGATTATGACACTTATTACCTGTCCAGTGGGCTGCCAATAGTTTAAGTAAGGAGGGGCTGGCCAAAGTAATCCACATTATTTATGCATTCAGCTCTCAATGAAGTGGAGACGGTTACCTGTCCAAAACATCTCCCCCACCATAACATTTTTACAATGGGCCATCAGAGGGGGGGAGGAATCTGATAAGTGTACCTTATACTTTTGTCTTAAAATACTAATTTCAATAAATTTTATAATTATGTTGACCAAGAATGTTTGTGTCTAATCTGCTTGTAATGTTTATGTGCAAAAGTACTAATTTGTGTTTCTTGTTTAACTCCACGGTTTCCTTCAAACCCAAGGGAATGGCAGACTGTGGCATCCCAGTTTGCCCAGCAGTGGGACTTCCCAAACTGTGGAGGGGCAATCGATGGGAAACATGTCCGCATCGTCCCACCCCAACTCGGGGTCATACTATTATAATTATAAGGGGTTTAATAGTATTGTGTTGTTGGCGGTGGTGTCGGCGACATACAAGTTTTTGTATGTGGACGTGGGGAAGAATGGCCGGATGTCGGATGGTGGAGTCATCGCCCAGACGGAGTTTTACAGATGGCTTCAGAATGGTGGCTTGGGCTTGCCACCTGCGGAAGACAATGTGGCTTGTCTTCCATTTGTGTTCGTCGCTGATGAAGCGTTTGGGCTAGGTGACAATCTCATGAGGCCAGTTCCGATGAGGACCCTCACCCTGACCAGAGGATTTTTAACTATTGGCTGGGCAGAGCCAGAAGAGTGGTGGAGAATGCTTTCGGAATAATGGCCAGCCGGTTCCGCCTATTTCTGTCACCAATCCACATGGCGGAATATAAACTGAACCATATTGTGCTTGCCTGCTGCATTCTACACAATTATCTCCGCAACAATTCTACAAACTATGTGGCCTCAGTTGGGGCTAAGGCCGGATTACCAACTAGTAATTTGACGGCACTTGAAGCTGGCCATCCTGGCTTGCCCCCCCCAAAGCGCCCGCAAAGTGAGACAAAATTAACTGGAGTACTTTGCGGGTAGGGGGGCCATTAATCTGCCAGTGAATGTGTGAAACATTTTTTAAATACATTTTTATTATAAACTGAACTAATATTTCATTTGATTTACTGCTTGTGTTTATTTTAGCTGTCTCCTAGGTTCTCCAATAGGTTTTTCTTTTTGGTCATTTAATTCAATAGTGCAAATGTAATTTATTTGATACATGAGGTGACAATCTATTTTTCAGCTAACTATTATGTTGTGGGTCTGCTACACACACACATTGTTTTTGTTGTTAATGTATATAATGCATTAATCATAAAAATAATCATCCTTTTCAGCACCATGAATTAGTTGTTTGGAGTCCCTAAAATGGCCTGATTGAGGCAAATTTTAGAGCACAGTGGGGGTTATTTACTAAAGGCAAATCCACTTTGCACTGCAAGCACTTGAAAGTGCACTGAAACTGCACTGAAAGTGTACTTGTAGTGCAAAGTGGATTTGCCTTTAGTAAATACCCCAATTGTCACTGTAAACTACACCAACTAACGCCAAAAACTGGTATTGAGCATTGAAAGAAGAAGCCACACATTGTTGAGTATAAAACATTTTACTCAAAGCACATTCACATGTGTGTTAGAAAAGGGTTTTTGAACAAACCAACATCTTTGGTGTACAACATTTTTATGGTTGACATTAGAAATAGACTATTTTTGGTTAAACAGGCATGTTTAAAACCATAATAACATACACAACTCAGGAACTTACAAAGTTCAACTTTGAAAAAGTGAAGGCAATATCAGATATTAGTATGTCCAAACTGTGTTGATGTTGCCTTCATCTGATGGGACGTCACCCCTGTAAAAGCCAAATTTTGAAGATGCATACAAATTAGGAGTCAAAATGTGGATTTCCCTCCTGACCCAATGCCTAATGTCTACATGTACTAGCTCCCATCATGGGGGATCAATGGATGTGTTTCGGGGGTGCAACCCCTTCCTCTCACCTACTTGAGTTGCGAGGAAGGGGTTGCACTCACAAAACGCGTACATCGATATCCTGTGATGGCAGATAGCACTAAAGGCAAATCCACTTGAAAGTGCACTTGGAAGTGCAGTCAATGTAGATCTGAGGGGGACATGCAAGGAAAAGCATTTTAGCTTGCATATGATTGGATGATAAAATCAGCAGAGCTTCCCCTCATTTCAGATCTTCTGCTCAGATCTAAAGCGACTGCACTTGTAGTGCAAAGTGGATTTTCCTTTAGTAAATAACCTCCACTGTGTGTATCTTCAAAATTTGTCTTTCTAATTACTTTAAAACTTGATTTAAAAGAACAAATTCCACGACAAAACGCAACAATTTTTGTGTGTTTTAGATTCTGCCTAAAACATCAGTGATGTTCTTAATTTTTTGTTGAACATCATTGGTGTTTTCCTTTATCTTTTCTAAATCATGATTGCACACCATGATCTCCCCGATGAGGACTTGTGCACTTCTTCCACATCACCTAAAATAAAAAAAAACACATCATGTATTATAAATATGCATGCATACATCTATTACCTGAAGCTGTGGTCTCAGACACTCACCTGATGTGGTCACTATTTTGCCCACTTCATGTACCTCGGAATCCACATCCTCAGGTTGTGCTGTGGGGATTTCCCCTTTTTTAGGAGGTGTGGGGTTCTTGTTGTCCTCTGATATCCTGAGTCTTTTCTCCCTTATGTGAATAAAAAAAGGTATACTTAGAACACAGATATTCAAGGCAAGAAATAGGAATATGAAACATTGCTTGGAAGTGTTTTACAATTGTCTGTTTTGGCAGAGTTCCAAGCTGATTTTTTCCCTTTCTTAAACCTGGAATACTTACCTTTTTTGTTAAAGTATCACACATAGAGAGACCCCTAGTATCCACTGGAGCACCTGCATGGGACACCCTAAAAAGGGTGTTCTGGTGTCCCACACTAGTGCTCCTGCGTCCAGATGTGTCCTCTCTAGGGATGGGCCCGGTGCTCGATTCAAACCCACGTTCGCATCGAGCACCGGGCGTTCGCTCGCTCAGCGAGCCCAGAACTATTTGGGCCGTTTGCATCACATTCGCAGTGCATTGCTGGCTGATGATTGGCCAAGCATGCACTGTGACCCCGCATGCTTGGCCAATCACAGCGCCGGAAACTCGGAGAGCAATAATTGGCTACAGGCAGGATGCCTGTAGCCAATTAAAGCTCAGGGGCTTTAGTACACGCCCAACCATTTAAAAGGCCGCCACGCCGTCGGCGCCGGTCACATGAGTTCCGGCTTTAGGAGAGATCAGTCTGCTGATTCTGTCTTTGCTTGATTCATTGCTACAGAAAGATTTGCTCTTCTTTGCTAAACCATTGGCTATTTCTTTGCTAAACCATTGCTACCTAAGTCATTGATCGTTCATTGCTGCTGATTGCACAGTTAGTGTGTTATTAGCTGCTGCTGGGGATTAGTCTGGTGCGTGCTTACTGTTAGTACAGTATTGCAGTAGTACCAACCGCAGTGCTGTTAGCACAGCATTGCACCCCAACAGCACCCATAGGACTTCTAGTGTGTTAGTGGCAGCAAACAGAGCTCCTATATTTTCTTCCCAGAAGCACCCATAGGACTTCTAGTGTGTTAGTGGCATCACACAGAGCTCCTATATTTTCTTCCCAGAAACACCCATAGGACTTCTAGTGTGTTAGTGGCATCACACAGAGCTCCTATATTTTCTTCCCAGAAGCACCCATAGGACTTTAGTGTGTTAGTGGCAGCAAACAGAGCTCCTATATTTTCTTCCAAGAAGCACCCATAGGACTTCTAGTGTGTTAGTGGCATCACACAGAGCTCCTATATTTTCTTCCCAGAAGCACCCATAGGACTTCTAGTGTGTTAGTGGCATCACACAGAGCTCCTATATTTTCTCCCAGAAGCACCCATAGGACTTCTGTGTGTTAGTGGCATCACACAGAGCTCCTATATTTTCTTCCCAGAAGCACCCATAGGACTTCTAGTGGCATCAAACAGAGCTCCTATATTTTCTTCCCAGCAGCACACAGAGCTCCTATATTTTCTTCCCAGAAGCACCCATAGGTCTTCTAGTGTGTTAGTGGCATCACACAGAGCTCCTATATTTTCTTCCCAGAAGCACCCATAGGTCTTCTAGTGTGTTAGTGGCATCAGACAGAGCTCCTATATTTTCTTCCCAGAAGCACCCATAGGACTTCTAGTGTGTTAGTGGCATCACACAGAGCTCCTATATTTTCTTCCCAGAAGCACCCATAGGACTTCTAGTGTGTTAGTGGCATCACACAGAGCTATATTTTCTTCCCAGAAGCACCCAGGACTTCTAGTGTGTTAGTGGCATCACACAGAGCTCCTATATTTTCTTCCCACCCAGAAGCACCCATAGGACTTCTAGTGTGTTAGTGGCAGCAAACAGAGCTCCTATATTTTCTTCCCAGAAGCACCCATAGGACTTCTAGTGTGTTAGTGGCATCACACAGAGCTCCTATATTTTCTTCCCAGAAGCACCCATAGGACTTCTAGTGTGTTAGTGGCATCACACAGAGCTCCTATATTTTCTTCCCAGAAGCACACATAGGACTTCTAGTGTGTTAGTGGCATCACACAGAGCTCCTATATTTTCTTCTCAGCAGCACCCATAGGACTTCTAGTGTGTTAGTGGCATCACACAGAGCTCCTATATTTTCTTCCCAGAAGCACCCATAGGACTTCTAGTGTGTTAGTGGCATAACACAGAGCTCCTATATTTTCTTCTCAGCAGCACCCATAGGACTTCTAGTGTGTTAGTGGCAGCAAACAGAGCTCCTATATTTTCTTGTCAGCAGCACACATAGTACCTATAGTGTGTTAGTGTCAGCACCCATAGGACCTACAGTGTGTTGTGAGCACACATAGGAGCTCTATTTTTTATACTATATACACTACCGACTACAATGGCTGGAAGACCGCCAAGGAGAGGCAGAGCGTGCAGAGGCAAGAACACAGGGCAGGCAGGCTCTGTTTCTAGAGACAACAGTGCTGGCCGTGGACGTGGTCGTGCATCGTCATCAGCACGTGGCCATGGGACACGCTTGTCTTTGTTTTCGGCAGCTGGTCATGTGGAGCCGCATCATGCTGAAGGCTTGGTAGAATGGATGACCAAGCCCTCCTCATCCTCCTCATCCTCTCTCACCCAGGCTCAGGGTACTGGCAGAGCAGCTGCCAACGCGTACTCAATGGCATCATCAGCCACCCCTTCCCTAGACCCACCATGTACTCCTGAGGAGTCCCCCGAACTCTTTGAGCACAGTGTTGGGTACATGCTCCAGGAGGATGCCCAACGATTCGAAGGCTCGGATGATGATACCCAGCTTGAGGAAGTCAGTAGTGTGCGCGCAGAGAGAGGGGATGCTGAAGGACAGCAATCTGGCAGTACTGTTCCACCAGCTGCAGCTTACTGCCAGGTTTGCTCTAGTGGTGAAGAGGGAGGGGATGATGAGGTCAATGACTCCACGTGGGTGCCTGAAGGGAGAGAGGAGGAGGAGGAAGAGGAGGAGGATGCGGCGTCACATGTCCAACGAGGCAGGATGCCCCCTGGAGGCCAGCTAGAGGCCAGCACAGCAACTGTACCACACCGCAGAGCTCCGCCTGTGCAGGGCGCTGCCTCTGCACGTTATCACAAAAGTTCTTTGGTGTGGGCCTTTTTTGAGACGAGTGCATCAGATCGCACCACTGCTATTTGCAATATTTGTCTCAAGCGTATCTCGCGTGGCCAAAACATCAGCCGCTTGGGCACCACAAGCATGAGCAGACATATGTCGACCTGCCATGCAGCTCGTTGGCAAGCACACATAAAAGACCCACACCAAAGAACAAAGCGGACCTCTCCTTGCTCCTCATCAGCTGGGATCTCCATCCCCACTATATCTTCAGTCCTCTCTGAAAGCTGCTCTGAGAGGACTGAAGGTGTAGAATTAGGTGTGTCACAACCAAGTACTTGCAGTACACCGACGTCCGATTGTAGCAGGCAAATTTCCCTGCCCCAGCTGCTGGACCGTCGAAAGAAGTATACTCCCAGCCATCCACATGCCCAGCGGTTGAATGCTAGCTTGGCTAAATTGCTAGCACTTCAACTGCTGCCTTTTCAGTTGGTAGACTCGGCCCCCTTCCGTGAGTTTGTTCAATGTGCGGTTCCTCAGTGGCAGGTTCCCAAACACCACTTTTTCTCACGGAAGGCGATTCCGTCTCTCTACCGGCATGTGGAAAGCAATGTCCATGCCTCGCTGGACAGGGCGGTCAGCGGTAAGGTGCATATTACCGCTGACTCATGGTCCAGCAGGCATGGACAGGGACGTTATCTTTCTTTCACGGCCCATTGGGTCACTCTATTGGCAGCTGGGAGGGATGCAGGACAAGGTGCAGTAGTGTTGGAGGTTGTTCCGCCACCACGCCTCCAAAATGCTACTACTGGTTGTGACACACCTCTCTCCTCCACCCCCTCCTCTTCTTCTTCCTCCAGTGCTCTGTCCTCGGAACCAGCGGTGCTCCGTAGGGGTACAAGGGGCTACGCGAGTACGCAGGCAAAAAGATGCCATGCCGTGCTTGCGCTGGTGTGTTTGGGGGACAGGAGCCACACTGGGCCAGAGGTTCTGGCAGCTCTGTAGGGGCAGGCCGAGAGGTGGTTGACGCCACGCCAGCTTAAGCCAGGAATGGTCGTTTCTGACAATGGCACCAACCTCCTCTCCGCCCTGCGACAGGGGCAGCTCACCCATGTGCCCTGTATGGCTCACGTCCTCAACCTGGTGGTGCAGCGGTTCTTGGGCAGGTTCCCAGGCTTACAGGATGTCCTGAGGCAGGCCAGGAAAGTCTGTGTGCATTTCCGCCGATCTTATAATGCCAGTGCTCGGCTGACTGAGCTGCAAAAGGAGCTGAACCTGCCCAAGAACCGCCTAATATGTGACATGCCCACCAGGTGGAATTCAACGTTGGCCATGCTGCAGCGACTGCACACGCAGCAGAGGGCCATGAATGAGTACCTTTGCGACTACGGCACCAGGACAGGGTCAGGGGAGCTTGGCTTTTTTTCCCCATGCCAGTGGAGCATGATCAGGGATGCATGCACTGTCCTCTCACCATTTGAGGAGGCCACGAGGATGGTGAGCAGTGACAGTGCATGCATCAGTGACACTGTACCTCTTGTCCACCTGTTGGAGCATACGCTGCGTGGGATAATGGACAGGGCACCTGAGGCAGAACAGAGGCAGAAAGAGGAGGACTTCCTTGCCTCTCAAGGCCCCCTTTATCCAGACAGTGTTCCTTCTGTCCCACCCATCACACAGGAAGAGGATGAGGAGGAGGAGAGGAGGATTGTGTGAGCATGGAGGTGGAGCCTGGCACTCAGCATCAGCAGCAGCAGTCTTTTAGGGATGATGTACAGTCCCAACAAACCAGTGGACTTGTACATGGCTGGGAGGAGGTGGCTGGCGATCATGTCATCCTCAGTGACCCAGAAGACTCCGGACCGAATGCCTCAGCTAACCTACGCTGCATGGCCTCCCTGATCCTGCAAAGCCTGCGGAAGGATCCTCGTGTTCTTCGGATCAAGGAGAGGGACCATTACTGGCTGGCCACTCTCCTTGATCCACGGTACAAGGGTAAGGTTGCGGACCTTATCTTGCCGTCGCAGAGGGAGCAGAGGATGAGACATCTCAGGGAGGCCTTGCAGAAAGGTCTGTGCAACGCGTTCCCAGAAACTGGGAGGTTACAAACTCCTGGTCCTGGACGACGAGTTGCTGAGGCTTCGGTCAGTAGCAGAAGGAGCGGTGGGGAAGGTGGACGTCTGACCGATGCGTTCAGACAATTTTTTAGTCCGCAGCCCCAAGGTATGATCGGTTCCAGCAACCATCGCCAGCGTCTGATATACATGGTGCAGGAATACCTAGGGGCAAGGTCAGACTTGGACACCTTTCCCACCGAAAATCCTCTGGCTTACTGGGTCCTGAGGATGGATCACTGGCCAGAGCTTGCACAGTATGCAATTGAGCTACTGGCCTGTCCTGCATCCAGCGTTCTTTCCGAACGCACATTCAGTGCTGCTGGAGGATTTGTCACCGATCATAGGGTGCGCCTGTCCACCGACTCGGTTGATCGACTGACCTTCATAAAAATGAATCAGTCTTGGATCACCACCAGCTACCAGGCACCTGAAGCGGATATAACGGAATAATTTATAATGTCACATCCCTTCAAGACTGCCTATGCTGATGCTGAGTGACTGTCCTGTTATGTTCACTGACTATCCTCTTCCTCCTCCTCAATGATCCATGCCACCACACCAGTGCCTAAGGCACAATTTTTCAGCCCCTGTATAACAGGGCGTGTACTTACAATTTTTAAAAAAAATGCTTCGCAACAGGTGTGACTGCTGTGCTCCAAGTACAGTATCTGTGAGGGGTTGCAGTGTTGTGGCACCAGCACCAGTGCCTAAGGCACAATTTTTCAGCCCCTGTTGGGGCGTGTAATTACAATTTTTTAAAAGATGCTTCGCAACAGGTCTCATTGCTGTGCTCCGAGTACAGTATCTGTGAGGGGTTGCAGTGTTGTGGCACCAGCACCAGTGCCTAAGGCACAATTTTTCAGCCCCTGTTGGGGCGTGTAATTACAATTTTTAGGCAATGCTTTGCAACAGGTATCATTGCTGTGCTAAGAGTACAGTGTCTGTGAGGGGTTGCAGTGTTGTGGCCACTAACACACTAGAAGTCCATGGGTGCTGCTGAGAAGAAAATATAGGAGCTCTGTGTGATGCCACTAACACACTAGAAGTCCTATGGGTGCTTCTGCGAAGAAAATATAGGAGCTCTGTGTGATGCCACTAACACACTAGAAGTCCTATGGGTGCTTCTGGGAAGAAAATATAGGAGCTCTGTGTGATGCCACTAACACACTAGAAGTCCTATGGGTGCTTCTGGGAAGAAAATATGGGAGCTCTGTGTGATGCCACTAACACACTAGAAGTCCTATGGGTGCTTCTGGGAAGAAAATATGGGAGCTCTGTGTGATGCCACTAACACACTAGAAGTCCTATGGGTGCTGCTGAGAAGAAAATATAGGAGCTCTGTGTGATGCCACTAACACACTAGAAGTCCTAGACTTCGGCAAAATCTCAGGGCTGACCATAAATTGGGAAAAATCTGCATTAATGCCTATAGATCCTCTAGGGAATCAGAGTGTACAGGATCTCTCACAGCTAGAGGTAGTTGAACAAATGAAATACTTAGGCATATATATAACAAGGAACCCAAACAACTACATAAATGATAATATAGTACCGCTCCTAGCCAGACTTAAAAGTAAAATTGCAATCTGGAGACGTCTCCCATTATCGGTTGCAGGGAGATGCAACCTGATCAAAATGTTATGGCAGCCACAGCTTTTGTACCTGCTGCATAACTGTCCAATATGGATAGATAAAAAATGGTTCAGAAAGATAGATACGTTGTTTAGAGAACTTATATGGAAGGGTGGTCAGCCTAGGATCGGGTTACAAACACTACAACTAGCAACAAGAAAGGGAGGAATGGCAGTACCGCACCCACGGAGTTACTTCTTAGCAGCCCAACTGCAACATCTAGGAGCCATGACAGAAGGAAGCAACAAGGAATTAATGATTGCAGGAACTCCGCATAAATCAATAGTAGAAGTCCTAGAGGCAAGCTCCTTTCCTTACAGAACCCCCACGGTGAGACTTGCTTTAAAAGTGTGGAAGGCAGTAAAAGTAGTAAAGGGGTTAGAGGGTATGACAAAATACACCCCCCTCTGGAACAATAAAAACTTGCAGGAAGTAGTAAAGATGGGGAAAATTAGAGAGTGGGAAATAAAAGGGATAGATAAGTTGGCACAGATGTACGAGGGTAGGGTATTGAAGACATTTACAGCACTGCGAGTGGAATATGATATACCCAAACATTCCTTTTATAAATATCTACAAATTAGACACGCGTTAAATACTCAATTCAAGAATCAAGATCCAATATGGAATAACTCCCCAGTGTACCAAAGAATAGGTTCCCAAAATAAGAGCAGAGGATTTATAGCAGAAATTTATTCACACATATGCGAAGGTAGCATAGAAAATCCAGAACAGCTTAAATGTAGGGGGAAATGGGAGAAAGAATTTGGAACGTTCTCAGACGAACAGTGGATGAGGATATTGGAGAAAGGACACGTGGTATCGGTCTCGCCTGCTCAGAAGGTCTCATACCTGATGCTGTTACACAGGACATATTACACACCTAAGAGACTATATGAGTATGGATTGAGAGCAGATGCCAGGTGCCCTAGGTGTCAGGATACTGGGGATTTAGCACATATGGTATGGAAGTGTCCAAAACTGCACCGCTATTGGACTGAAATCCTTAACATCCTGAACACCGTATTAGAAGTTAGACTGGAAATGAACCCCAGACTGTGTATACTGGGATTGGATGAGGAGATAAATGGCAGTCCCTTTGTAATCAACGCTGTAATGAGAGGCTTGTTCCAGGCGAGAAAGTTAATAGCGCAGAGGTGGCAGGCTGAGAAACCCCCAACGGTAGGAGAATGGATAAGGTTAACAACAGAAACAGTATGGAAAGAAAGAACAGTGTATATAAGGAGAGGAAACTTGAGAGAGTTTGAAATTATGTGGAGACCATGGTTGGATAAATTGGAAAACCCACTATGAGGTGGGGGGAGAGAGAGAGAAAGGGAACAAGTTGGGTGTCAAGAGGGAAGGTCGGGAAGGATAAAAGGGACTAAAGGTTGAAAGGTACTCCATGTAAAGTGTGAGTAGTGGAATTTTTCTTTTTAAACGTATGTACTATGTAAGTAAAGAATGTGTTTTGTATAATTATGAAAAAAACAAATAAAGATTATATAACTTAAAAAAAAGAAGTCCTATGGGTGCTTCTGGGAAGAAAATATAGGAGCTCTGTGTGATGCCACTAACACACTAGAAGTCCTATGGGTGCTTCTGGGAAAAAAATATAGGAGCTCTGTGTGATGCCACTAACACACTAGAAGTCCTATGGGTGCTTCTGGGAAGAAAATATGGGAGCTCTGTGTGATGCCACTAACACACTAGAAGTCCTATGGGTGCTTCTGGGAAGAAAATATGGGAGCTCTGTGTGATGCCACTAACACACTAGAAGTCCTATGGGTGCTGCTGAGAAGAAAATATAGGAGCTCTGTGTGATGCCACTAACACACTAGAAGTCCTATGGGTGCTTCTGGGAAGAAAATATAGGAGCTCTGTGTGATGCCACTAACACACTAGAAGTCCTATGGGTGCTTCTGGGAAGAAAATATAAGAGCTCTGTGTGATGCCACTAACACACTAGAAGTCCTATGGGTGCTTCTGGGAAGAAAATATGGGAGCTCTGTGTGATGCCACTAACACACAATTGAAGTCCTATGGGTGCTGCTGAGAAGAAAATATAGGAGCTCTGTGTGATGCCACTAACACACTAGAAGTCCTATGGGCTCTTCTGGGAAGAAAATATGGGAGCTCTGTGTGATGCCACTAACACACTAGAAGTCCTATGGGTGCTTCTGGGAAGAAAATATGGGAGCTCTGTGTGATGCCACTAACACACTAGAAGTCCTATGGGTGCCTCTGGGAAGAAAATATAGGAGCTCTGTGTGATGCCACTAACACACTAGAAGCCCTATGGGTGCTTCTGGGAAGAAAATATAGGAGCTCTGTGTGATGCCACTAACACACTAGAAGTCCTATGGGTGCTGCTGAAAAGAAAATATGGGAGCTCTGTGTGATGCCACTAACACACTAGAAGCCCTATGGGTGCTTCTGGGAAGAAAATATGGGAGCTCTGTGTGATGCCACTAACACACTAGAAATCCTATGGGTGCTGCTGAGAAGAAAATATAGGAGCGCTGTGTGATGCCACTAACACACTAGAAGTCCTATGGGTGCTTCTGGGAAGAAAATATAGGAGCTCTGTGTGTTGCCACTAACACACAATTGAAGTCCTATGGGTGCTTCTGGGAAGTAAATATATGAGCTCTGTGTGATGCCACTAACACACTAGAAGTCCTATGGGTGCTTCTGGGAAGAAAATATGGGAGCTCTGTGTGATGCCACTAACACACTAGAAGTCCTATGGGTGCTTCTGGGAAGAAAATATAGGAGCTCTGTGTGATGCCACTAACACACAATTGAAGTCCTATGGGTGCTTCTGGGAAGAAAATATAGGAGCTCTGTGTGATGCCACTAACACACAATTGAAGTCCTATGGGTGCTTCTGGGAAGAAAATATAGGAGCTCTGTGTGATGCCACTAACACACTAGAAGTCCTATGGGTGCTTCTGGGAAGAAAATATGGGAGCTCTGTGTGATGCCACTAACACACAATTGAAGTCCTATGGGTGCTTCTGGGAAGAAAATATGTGAGCTCTGTGTGATGCCACTAACACACTAGAAGTCCTATGGGTGCTTCTGGGAAGAAAATATAGGAGCTCTGTGTGATGCCACTAACACACAATTGAAGTCCTATGGGTGCTTCTGGGAAGAAAATATAGGAGCTCTGTGTGATGCCACTAACACCCTAGAAGTCCTATGGGTGCTTCTGGGAAGAAAATATGGGAGCTCTGTGTGATGCCACTAACACACAATTGAAGTCCTATGGGTGCTTCTGGGAAGAAAATATAGGAGCTCTGTGTGATGCCACTAACACCCTAGAAGTCCTATGGGTGCTTCTGGGAAGAAAATATGGGAGCTCTGTGTGATGCCACTAACACACTAGAAGTCCTATGGGTGCTTCTGGGAAGAAAATATGGGAGCTCTGTGTGATGCCACTAACACACTAGAAGTCCTATGGGTGCTTCTGGGAAGAAAATATGGGAGCTCTGTGTGATGCCACTAACACACTAGAAGTCCTATGGGTGCTTCTGGGAAGAAAATATGGGAGCTCTGTGTGATGCCACTAACACACAATTGAAGTCCTATGGGTGCTTCTGGGAAGAAAATATAGGAGCTCTGTGTGATGCCACTAACACACTAGAAGTCCTATGGGTGCTGCTGAGAAGAAAATATAGGAGCTCTGTGTGATGCCACTAACACACTAGAAGTCCTATGGGTGCTTCTGGGAAGAAAATATAGGAGCTCTGTGTGATGCCACTAACACACAATTGAAGTCCTAAGGGTGCTTCTGGGAAGAAAATATAGGAGCTCTGTGTGATGCCACTAACACACAATTGAAGTCCTATGGGTGCTGCTGAGAAGAAAATATAGGAGCTCTGTGTGATGCCACTAACACACTAGAAGTCCTATGGGTGCTGCTGAGAAGAAAATATAGGAGCTCTGTGTGATGCCACTAACACACTAGAAGTCCTATGGGTGCTTCTGGGAAGAAAATATAGGAGCTTGGTGTGATGCCACTAACACACAATTGAAGTCCTATGGGTGCTTCTGGGAAGAAAATATAGGAGCTCTGTGTGATGCCACTAACACACTAGAAGTCCTATGGGTGCTTCTGGGAAGAAAATATGGGAGCTCTGTGTGATGCCACTAACACACTAGAAGTCCTATGGGTGCTTCTGGGAAGAAAATATGGGAGCTCTGTGTGATGCCACTAACACACTAGAAGTCCTATGGGTGCTTCTGGGAAGAAAATATGGGAGCTCTGTGTGATGCCACTAACACACAATTGAAGTCCTATGGGTGCTTCTGGGAAGAAAATATAGGAGCTCTGTGTGATGCCACTAACACACTAGAAGTCCTATGGGTGCTGCTGAGAAGAAAATATAGGAGCTCTGTGTGATGCCACTAACACACTAGAAGTCCTATGGGTGCTTCTGGGAAGAAAATATAGGAGCTCTGTGTGATGCCACTAACACACAATTGAAGTCCTAAGGGTGCTTCTGGGAAGAAAATATAGGAGCTCTGTGTGATGCCACTAACACACAATTGAAGTCCTATGGGTGCTGCTGAGAAGAAAATATAGGAGCTCTGTGTGATGCCACTAACACACTAGAAGTCCTATGGGTGCTGCTGAGAAGAAAATATAGGAGCTCTGTGTGATGCCACTAACACACTAGAAGTCCTATGGGTGCTTCTGGGAAGAAAATATAGGAGCTTGGTGTGATGCCACTAACACACAATTGAAGTCCTATGGGTGCTTCTGGGAAGAAAATATAGGAGCTCTGTGTGATGCCACTAACACACTAGAAGTCCTATGGGTGCTTCTGGGAAGAAAATATGGGAGCTCTGTGTGATGCCACTAACACACTAGAAGTCCTATGGGTGCTTCTGGGAAGAAAATATAGGAGCTCTGTGTGATGCCACTAACACACAATTGAAGTCCTATGGGTGCTTCTGGGAAGAAAATATAGGAGCTCTGTGTGATGCCACTAACACACAATTGAAGTCCTATGGGTGCTTCTGGGAAGAAAATATAGGAGCTCTGTGTGATGCCACTAACACACTAGAAGTCCTATGGGTGCTTCTGGGAAGAAAATATAGGAGCTCTGTGTGATGCCACTAACACACAATTGAAGTCCTATGGGTGCTTCTGGGAAGAAAATATGGGAGCTCTGTGTGATGCCACTAACACACTAGAAGTCCTATGGGTGCTTCTGGGAAGAAAATATAGGAGCTCTGTGTGATGCCACTAACACACTAGAAGTCCTATGGGTGCTTCTGGGAAGAAAATATGGGAGCTCTGTGTGATGCCACTAACACACTAGAAGTCCTATGGGTGCTGCTGAGAAGAAAATATAGGAGCTCTGTGTGATTCCACTAACACACTAGAAGTCCTATGGGTGCTTCTGGGAAGAAAATATGGGAGCTCTGTGTGATGCCACTAACACACTAGAAGTCCTATGGGTGCTTCTGGGAAGAAAATATGGGAGCTCTGTGTGATGCCACTAACACACTAGAAGTCCTATGGGTGCTTCTGGGAAGAAAATATAGGAGCTCTGTGTGATGCCACTAACACACTAGAAGTCCTATGGGTGCTTCTGGGAAGAAAATATAGGAGCTCTGTGTGATGCCACTAACACACTAGAAGTCCTATGGGTGCTTCTGGGAAAAAAAATATAGGAGCTCTGTGTGATGCCACTAACACACTAGAAGTCCTATGGGTGCTTCTGGGAAGAAAATATAGGAGCTCTGTGTGATGCCACTAACACACTAGAAGTCCTATGGGTGCTTCTGGGAAGAAAATATTAGAGCTCTGTGTGATGCCACTAACACACTAGAAGTCCTATGGGTGCTTCTGGGAAGAAAATATGGGAGCTCTATGTGATGCCACTAACACACTAGAAGTCCTATGGGTGCTGCTGAGAAGAAAATATAGGAGCTCTGTGTGATGCCACTAACACACTAGAAGTCCTATGGGTGCTTCTGGGAAGAAAATATAAGAGCTCTGTGTGATGCCACTAACACACTAGAAGTCCTATGGGTGCTTCTGGGAAGAAAATATGGGAGCTCTGTGTGATGCCACTAACACACAATTGAAGTCCTATGGGTGCTGCTGAGAAGAAAATATAGGAGCTCTGTGTGATGCCACTAACACACTAGAAGTCCTATGGGTGCTTCTGGGAAGAAAATATGGGAGCTCTGTGTGATGCCACTAACACACTAGAAGTCCTATGGGTGCTTCTGGGAAGAAAATATGGGAGCTCTGTGTGATGCCACTAACACACTAGAAGTCCTATGGGTGCCTCTGGGAAGAAAATATAGGAGCTCTGTGTGATGCCACTAACACACTAGAAGCCCTATGGGTGCTTCTGGGAAGAAAATATAGGAGCTCTGTGTGATGCCACTAACACACTAGAAGTCATATGGGTGCTGCTGAGAAGAAAATATGGGAGCTCTGTGTGATGCCACTAACACACTAGAAGTCCTATGGGTGCTTCTGGGAAGAAAATATGGGAGCTCTGTGTGATGCCACTAACACACTAGAAGTCCTATGGGTGCTGCTGAGGAGAAAATATAGGAGCTCTGTGTGATGCCACTAACACACTAGAAGTCCTATGGGTGCTGCTGAGAAGAAAATATAGGAGCTCTGTGTGATGCCACTAACACACTAGAAGTCCTATGGGTGCTTCTGGGAAGAAAATATAAGAGCTCTGTGTGATGCCACTAACACACTAGAAGTCCTATGGGTGCTTCTGGGAAGAAAATATGGGAGCTCTGTGTGATGCCACTAACACTCTAGAAGTCCTATGGGTGCTGCTGAGAAGAAAATATAGGAGCTCTGTGTGATGCCACTAACACACTAGAAGTCCTATGGGTGCTGCTGAGAAGAAAATATAGGAGCTCTGTGTGATGCCACTAACACACTAGAAGTCCTATGGGTGCTTCTGGGAAGAAAATATAAGAGCTCTGTGTGATGCCACTAACACACTAGAAGTCCTATGGGTGCTTCTGGGAAGAAAATATGGGAGCTCTGTGTGATGCCACTAACACACTAGAAGTCCTATGGGTGCTGCTGAGAAGAAAATATAGGAGCTCTGTGTGATGCCACTAACACACTAGAAGTCCTATGGGTGCTTCTGGGAAGAAAATATAGGAGCTCTGTGTGATGCCACTAACACACTAGAAGTCCTATGGGTGCTTCTGGGAAGAAAATATGGGAGCTCTGTGTGATGCCACTAACACACTAGAAGTCCTATGGGTGCTTCTGGGAAGAAAATATAAGAGCTCTGTGTGATTCCACTAACACACTAGAAGTCCTATGGGTGCTTCTGGGAAGAAAATATGGGAGCTCTGTGTGATGCCACTAACACACTAGAAGTCCTATGGGTGCTGCTGAGAAGAAAATATAGGAGCTCTGTGTGTTGCCGCTAACACACTAGAAGTCCTATGGGTGCTTCTGGGAAGAAAATATGGGAGCTCTGTGTGATGCCACTAACACACTAGAAGTCCTATGGGTGCTTCTGGGAAGAAAATATGGGAGCTCTGTGTGATGCCACTAACACACTAGAAGTCCTATGGGTGCTTCTGGGAAGAAAATATGGGAGCTCTGTGTGATGCCACTAACACACTAGAAGTCCTATGGGTGCTTCTGGGAAGAAAATATGGGAGCTCTGTGTGATGCCACTAACACACTAGAAGTCCTATGGGTGCTTCTGGGAAGAAAATATGGGAGCTCTGTGTGATGCCACTAACACACTAGAAGTCCTATGGGTGCTTCTGGGAAGAAAATATGGGAGCTCTGTGTGATGCCACTAGCACACTAGAAGTCCTATGGGTGCTTCTGGGAAGAAAATATGGGAGCTCTGTGTGATGCCACTAACACACTAGAAGTCCTATGGGCATGGGCGTCCGCAGAACTTTTTTCAGGGGGGGGGGCATCATTTTAAGGTCACCCATGCTCTGACCTTTTTGACAATGTCATTATCACATTATCACGGTCAGAGACTACAGACCTAGTACAGGTGATGGTCAGAGACTGCATACATGGCCCAAGAGACTGTCAGAGACTGCGGACATGGCCCAAGAGACTGTCAGAGACTGCGGACATGGCCAAAGAGACTGTCAGAGACTGCATACATGGCCCAAGAGACTGTCAGAGACTGCATACATGGCTCAAGAGACTGTAAGAGACTGCGGACATGGCACAAGAGATGACCAGAGACTGCATACATGGCCCAAGAGACTGTCAGAAACTGCATACATGTGGGGGTGACAGAGAGAGACGGGGGTGACAGAGAGAGACGGGGGTGACAGAGAGAAAGGGGGGTGACAGAGAGAGACAGAGAGGGTGACAGAGAGAAAGGGGGTGAGAGAGAGAGGGGTGACAGAAAGAGACAGAGGGGGTGACAGAGAGGAGTGTGACAGAAAGAGACAGAGGGGGTGACAGAGAGAGACATAGGGGGTGACACAGAGAGAGGAGTGTGACAGAGAGAGACAGAGGGGGGTGATAGAGAGAGAGGGGGTGAAAAAGACAGAGGGGTGAGAGAGAGAGTGGGGGTGACAGAGAGGGGTGATCAGGGCCGGACTGGGAATAAAATTCAGCCCTGGAAAAAATTTCATACCAGCCCCACAGCGTTATTATACCAGCGCAACAGCATAACGTCATTATTTTCTGGTTCATGAAAGGGAAAACCATACATTATTACATTATATATATATATATATATATATATATATATATACGGTGGGGGGTGGAGAGCATTGGGGTGGGGGCTGCAGACTGATGGGGAGAGCTGGAGAGCACCAGGGGCAGAAAGAACAGGGGTGGGGAGCACAGGGGGGGGCTGGACAGCACTGTGGGTGGTGGGAAGCACTGGGGTGGGAGCTGGAGACTGATGGGGAGAGCACCAGGGGCAGAAAGAACAGGGGTGGGGAGCACGGGGGGGGGGGCTGGACAGCACTGTGGGTGGTGGGAAGCACTGGGGTGGGAGCTGAAGACTGATGGGGAGAGCTGGAGAGCACCAGGGGCAGAAAAAACAGGGGTGGGGAGCACGGGGGGGGGGGGGGCTGGACAGCACTGTGGGTGGTGGGAAGCACTGGGGTGGGAGCTGGAGACTAATGGGGAGAGCTGGAGAGCACCGGGGGCAGAAAGAACGGGTGGGGAGCACGGGGGGGCTGAACAGCACTGTGGGGGGGCTGGAGAGCACCGGGGGCAGAAAGAACAAGGGTGGGGAGCACGGGGGGGTGGAGAGCACTGGGGTGGGGGCTGGAGACTGATGGGGAGAGCTGGAGAGCACCGGGGGCAGAAAGAACAGGGCTGGACAGCACGGGGGGCTGGACAGCACTGTGGGGGTGGGGAGCATGGGGGGCTGGAGAGCACTGTGGGGGGTGGGGAGCACGGGGGGCGAGCTGGAGAGCACCGGGGGCAGAAAGAACAGGGGTGGGGAGCACGGGGGGCTGGACAGCACTGTGGGGGTGGGGAGCACGGGGGGGGCTGGAGAGCACTGTGGGGGTGGGGAGCATGGGGGGGGCTGGACAGCACTGTGGGGGGTGGGGAGCACGGGGGGGGGGGGGGCAGAGAGCACTGGGGTGGGGGCTAGAGAAGGATGGGGAGAGCTGGAGAGCAGGGGGGGCAGAAAGAACATGGGTTGAGAGGGGGGGGGGGCTGGAGAGTGTGGTGGGGGAGGAGAGCACTGGGGGGAGCACAAGGAGAACTGGAGGGGGGCTGGAGAGCCTGGTGGGGGAGGAGAGCACTGGGGGGGGCAGAAAAATAATTTGGATAGGGGGATCAGCAGGGGGGCGGCATATAGAGGAAATGAGCTTTCTATATTCCTCCATGCAGCTGCTGAACGCTTGATTCTCCTCCTCTCCCTCCTCCAAGCATTCAGCGGCTGCATGGAGGAATATAGAAAGCTAATCTCCTCTATATGCCGCCCCCCCCCCGCTGATCCCCCTATTCAGGCACACAGTTAGGGCTGTACTGAGTACTCACATCTCTCCTCCTCCTGTGATTACGGAGCTGGCCGGGTCTGTGTTCTGCGGCCGCGCACCGCGCTGTAACACGGTCCTGCCCCCCTAGACCGGCTCGTGTGATAGGTGGAAGACTGATTCTATCTACTATCACACGAGCCGGTCTAGGGGGGCGGGACCATGTTACAGCGCGGTGCGCGGCCGCAGAACAGAGACCCAGCCAGCTCCGTGATCACAGGAGCAGGAGAGAGGGGACTCAGGGGAGCACTGCAGCCGAAAACCGGCCCCAGGGCAGGCAGCCTACCGGGAAACATCCCGGTAGGCCAGTCCGGCCTTGGGGGTGATGGGGGTCCTCACTCCTGATCCGATCCCTAATTCCAGGGGGGGGCACTTGCCTCCCCTTGCCCCTACCTGCGGACGCCCATGCCTATGGGTGCTGCTGAGAAGAAAATATAGGAGCTCTGTTTGCTGCCACTAACACACTAGAAGTCCTATGGGTGCCTTTGGGGTGCAATGCTGTGCTAACAGCACTGCGGTTGGTACTACTGCAATACTGTACTAACAGTAAGCACGCAGCAGACTAATCCCCAGCAGCAGCTAAAAACACAATCACGTCCAGAAGAAGCTACACACCCCCTTGTGAAACGCGTCGACGTCACTGTCCTACGCACGCCAGGACGCAACTGCCCACAGGTGTGCTCGAGCCGCAACACTGGGTTGAAGGGACGCTGAAATGAACAGAGCGCCAGGCTGACACTTCGAACCAGCCGATACTAACCAGCAAGCAGCATTCCAAAGACCCTGGGCGGATAGATGTTGCCCATACAGACGGAACCACCAAACAAAGCCATTGAAAAATTCAGCAGCGCTGCAGACCACTGAAGTGATAATAGAGATTTGCTCTACTAATAGCGAGGTCTGGCTTCCCATACAAACTAAGATGGGTCCCTGAAACATCCCATAGCCCATGAACTACATCGAGTAACGGAAGCGGTAATGTATGCTGGCAATCCCATGCAATCTCCATATATTTTGAATTGACTTCATTTTGTTTTGTATACCCGCACTCTGCTTTTGTGAGATAACAGCAGTATGGACAATTCCTGTTAGGGGAACCATCCGATACAAAACAACTGTGGGTACAAACACATGCAAACCAATACAATATTAATTGGATGATCTACTTGTTTTGTATACCCACATTCTGCTTCTGTGAGACAACAAGCAGCATGGACAATCCCTGCTAAGGGAACCATCCAATATAAAAACAACCTTGGGTACAAACATACGTAAACCAATACAATATTAATTGGATGATTTTTCTGCTTAATCCATCAACTTAATTTATTTAGGATTGCTTTGGTTGGAAATTAGTGCGTATATCAGTTTCATATTCCGCGATCACCCTCCCCTTTTCCCCTCCACTTACCTTTCCCCTTTTCCCCTCCCACCTGGCTCGAGCCACCCATGGAGCACATGCAGTGTTTACCCCAAAAATATTCGGTACTAAGGGAGGCTGTCTCCCATTATCGTCCAAACTATTTTGATACAACCTCACGGTTTTAGTGGGATAATACACTGCAAGTTTTCCCTGGCGTCCGGACGACAATTGTTTTATATGTTACATGTTTGTATATGTCCCCCCTAGTATGTGTCTGTTTTGATCTGGTTCATAACTGAACCAAGAAAACATATGTAATAATGTCTAGCCATATGGTTGTGCTTCAATCAAATTCTTCTATATATGTGGTGTAATTTAATTTATTTATTTTCTCAATAAATGTATCAAGGGAATTTTTTCATAAAACCTCTGATACTTATAATTATTTATATATCAAGGAATAAGATGCATGCGACTTCTCAATGAGCCCCACTTTTTTGGCTTCCTATTCTTGGAAACCACAGTTTTCTTCTAAAAACACAATCAGCAGCAATGAACGATCAATGACTTAGGTAGCAATGGTTTAGCAAAGAACTAGCCAATGGTTTAGCAAAGAAGAGCAAATCTTTCTGGAGCAATGTATCAAGCAAAGACAGAATCAGCAGACTGATCTCTCCTAAAGCCAGAACTCATGTGACCGGCGCCGACGGCGTGGCGGCCTTTTAAATGGTGGGGCGTGTACTAAAGCCCCTGAGCTTTAATTGGCTACAGGCGTCCTGCCTGTAGCCAATTATTGCTCTCCGAGTTTCCGACGCTGTGATTGGCCAAGCATGCGGGGTCACAGTGCATGCTTGGCCAATCATCAGCCAGCAATGCACTGCGCCGGCCGCAATGCATTGCGGGGCCGCTCGCATCACACGAATGTGATGCGAACGGCCCAAATAGTTCTGGGCTCGCCGAGCAAGCGAACGCCCGGTGCTCGATGCGAACGTAGGTTCGCATCGAGCACCGGGCCCATCCCTAATGTACACCTTTTCCTGACGAAATGGCCACTAAAGAGCCTAGAAATGCATCAATGGTGTTTTAACCTGTTGTTATGATTAATTAATATAGACCTTCCCGATGAATCCACTTGGAAGCCCCTTTTAATTTAATGGATGCCTCTGCTGACCACACACTTATTCCTTGTTAGGGCCTCATCCTCTTTACTAGATTCTAGCTAAGCAGAGTGTAGGCAGGTGCCTACAAGGGGGTACTGTGTCTGCCTGTGTATGCATTTGTTTCCCCTGGCTATGCTCATTTCCTTATGTTAGTTGAACAGCCAGGTGCCAAATGTTACATCTTGATGTTTTCCTGTGTCCTTAAAGTGGATGTAAACCCTCACATATACCCAGTGAAGTGAACAGCCTCAAAAGATAACAGAGATGAAAAAAATCTCCCTACATAAGTTTTACATATATATCTGCTGTCTTCATCTTTATATACCGTTTAGAAAGGGCACATCCTGTTAGGATATTTTCTCTTCCTGTTCTACACTGCAGTGAAGCCTGGGCATACAGCCAAAACAGCTGATTGGAGGAAAGTCACACACCCCCTCTCCTCATAGGTAGAGACTTTCAGATCTGTTTGTTTAATAGTTCAGGGCTCTGCTAATCTACTTATAGCATCCTCCCCAACACAATACTCTGACTGCTTTTATCTCAGTTAACTGAGAATTTGTCAGAAGTTATCAGGCTGATAACAGAGGAATGGAGCAGGAGACAGCTATGGCACTCAGTGCTTTGAAGAGGGATACACAAAATACTGCAGATATACGGTATGTGCCCAGCTCACATTTCATGAATCGGATTTATATTCACTTTAAGCTAACCTGTGTGCAGGGTTAAAGTGGTTGTAAAATCAAAAGGGTTTTTGTATCTTAATGCATTCTATGCAGTAAGATAAAAAAAAATAATTCTGTGTGCCCCCCTAATACTTACCTGAGCCCATCTTGATCCAGCGATGTTACAGGAGAGTGTCGGCTGCCTGGGACTCTCAATCCTCATTGGCTGAGATGGCAGCACGGCGCCATTGGCTCTTATTGCTGTCAAGCAAAGTCAGTGAACCAATGAGGAGAGAGGGGACGGGGCAGAACCACAGCGCCGTGTCTTAATGGACACACAGAGCAGCGGCTCGGCTCAGGTGCCCCCATAGCAAGCTGCTTGCTGTGGGGGCACTCGGTAGGAGGGAGGGGCAGGAGTGTCGGGGAGGGAACCAAGAAGAAGAGGATCTGGGCTGCCCTGTTCAAAACCACTGCACAGAGGAGGTAAGTATAACATGTTTGGTATTTTTAAAGAAAAAAACCTGAGACTCTAGTATCACTTTAACCAGGCTGTAAGGGGAAAAAAAAAGAAAAAAAAAAAGAAAAAAAGAAAAAAAAAAAAAAAAAAAAAAAAAAAATTCCTGCCATTTTCCGCCGGGTCACTGCCCCCTACTTGACCCCTGCAGATCAACCAACATAAAAAGGGCTGCTCTAGGAGCTCTTGCTGGGGAAATACTGCCAAAATGTAGCCGGATACTCTGTTGGTGAGATCACTCCTTTGGGTGGGGGGGGGGTGATAGGAGCCTAATTAGGGTTGCTATGGATGTTAGAAGAGCTCTGTATAGGAGCTGTGTTGAAACTGCTTTGTGATATACTGTGATATTCTGTATTCAGCCACTACCTCAGTAAAGGTAGTTTGTTTACTTGCTTTACTTGGTCTGAGGTCTCTTAACCTTTTCCTCACCAATGCCTTCTGGCCCTTTAAGAACTTCTAGATTCCCAGAGGTGGAGGCTGTCACTGTGGTCACATGATCGGAAAGCTCCTGATCACAAGTATGTATCCTGAGCTTTCCTGTCCCCTGTAATGATTGAGCTGGGAGCGTGCCGTGCAGGGCATGCACTCTCAGCACAGTTTTGTGTTTACATAGGGTCGCATATATGTGGCCTGTCAGCATTAAAGCCCACCCGCAAAGAGGCTGCATATATGCATATGGCCATCAGGAAGACATTAAAGGGGTGCATGCAAAGCATATCAAAGGAACAAGGCTTGCAATACAACAAGGGGACTGAGCTAGAGGAAGATGTGTTTGTGTCACATGCAGCCATTCAGTCAGGAGACAGTTTGGCCAATCAGAAGGTGACGGTTACTCTGGTAGAGAAGGGATTTAAGTGGTTGACAACCATGCGATGGGTCAATGGGAGAGAGGTGACATGAACTGCTGGATTGGTGGAGCCCGGTATAGGCTTGGCGGTACCAGCCTCTAAATGCTGCACAACTGGGAGTGGTGTCCTATATGCAAAGGAGTGCTTAAGTGGGGCTCCATCCAAAAGGGGATGTTCTGCTTTAAGGCCTCCTTCCCCTCTCCTGTTTCCCAGATGGCAATTTTTTTTGGAGGGGGGGGTTGACAGGCAGGCAGGTGATCCAACCAGCAATTATCCTCTCCCCCTCCCTCCCCACAGTCATCTTGGACATGTCACAGGTCCCAGCAGACCTGTGCGGCCATTCACAATGCACAGAGCAGCGGCCACCTGGCTGTGTGGGCTGAGTGCCCAGTGTTGAGATGCTGGGGACAGAGGATGGAGGGAAGGGGCAGCTCGGGTGAGCACATCGCTTGATCAAGGGAAAAGGTAAGTGTGTTTATTAAAAGTCAGCAGCTACAGTTTTTGTAGCTTCTGACTTTTAATAAACACAAAAATGTCTGGAGCTTCTCTTTAAGTGTCATCAGTGTAATGGAGTCAGTGCAGAGAGCAAGGAGTTAACAGTGTCATTGAAGTGTCATGCAGCATTAGTGAGTGCAGTTCCACCTGTCCCCACCTGGGAGCCTAAGTACCACCCACAAGGGTTTATGGCCCTGCTGGCAGGATTGTTTATTCAACATGCTTTACATGCTCCTTACAGGCTGTGCAGATACATTCCATTCCCTAATCTACTTTGTGTATATAGGTGTGTTCTGGTGAGAGGGAGAGAGATATTTTGTTCAACCCAATGGTTGAATGGAAAAAAAGCTGCCTTATTAACTGCTTTAGTATGTGGTAGTGTCACATGCTCTGACTGGACAAAATTACTTAAATGTTCCCTTTTGTTTGTATCTTTGTAGTGTGAGTCTTTTTGACTGGACTGTCGGTCTGTGCTTATGGTACATTTTTATTCAATGCATTGTATTTGATTAATTAATTAGGAAGTTTTGAATTTTAAGTGCCTATAGATATGGGCCGAATATCCCCCAGTTTGGTTTGCACCAGAACTCTCAAACATCACAAAAGTTCAGACCCCAACCGCAAACCCCATTGAAGTCTATGGGACCCAAATTAGAAAAATCAAAAGTCCCCATTTTAAAGGCTTATATGCAGGTTATTGTTGATCAAGAGTCCAATTTCTGTGTCAGCAACAATTGTCTCCAATATGGCCACCAGCCGGTCTCCGGATGTTGTCATCACGGAGACCGGAAATGACGCTGCAGCGCATGACGTCAACACAACGCGCATGCGCAATATATGGGGATGCCGCAAATCAGAATAGACACAATTTTCTTGTTCCACCAGCGGTGTATGGAGAAGAGCTGCAACTCCTATACATAAATGGAATGGCCCCCAAGGGGACATACTAGAGAACGTCTGATAATTTTCTTTAAAGAGGAGTTCCACTGATTTTTGTGTTTATTAAAGTCAGCAGCTACAAAAAGTGTAGCTGCTGACTTTTAATAAACACATACTCATCTTTCCCACGATCCAGCGATGTCGCTGCCCAAACCCTCGCTTCCCTCCCTCGCCTCTCCATGGCACTGGCATTGCAAGTGTGGGCACTTGGCTGTGACAGTTTGCGGCTTCACAGCTGGGTGTGCACTGCACATGCGCGAGTCCAGGGGCGCCCCCTCATTGGTCAGGCAATCTTCTAGGACCTGTGATGTGTCCCAGAAGATTGCAAGGAGGGAGGGGGAGAGGAGAATTTCCTGTCAAAACTAGGTACCTGGTCCCCCCCCTTCCCAATATGGGGGGGTGGAGTATTTAAAGAGGAACTTCCCTTTTTGAGCTGAGCTCCGCTTTAACTTGATGGCCTGATTCCTATAGTGAAAACCATAGAATTGCACAATAACTTGTAAGTACCCCCCTTTCTACTCTTCACTACATAAATAAGTCCCTGGATAATTATCGTTTAAAGTGAGAGATATGCAAATTCCAAACATTAGGAGTTAAAGGTCGTTTAAAATGGGGGTAAATGTAATATTCCTTAGAATCTCTGCTCAATTTCTTAAGCTATGGTGTCTGATTTATGGACATGATCCAACAGTCCTTTTGTATCATGAACAATAAACCACAACAATATTATTTGGGCAGTTTGAACTGTGAGAGCACCCTAGCTAAAGATAGCACACTGTAAGTGTTATTGAATGTATTAAATAAGCTCAACATATGTGAGCATTATGTATTGATTTGAAAAAAAAGTTGTTCTATGTTACAGTGGTAAAAATCCCTGAAGAAGATTTTTTTTATTTTGAAAGGGTGGATAAAAGGTTAGTGCCATTATGGCACACCACCATTTGTGGCTTAAGCTGCTGTGGTGTGAACTACCTCTGGGCCTGCCCCAGCAAAACTGAAAGAATCTCTGCTCCAGTGTGGCTCTTGTCCCCTAGACAGACCAGCTGAAGCACTGCATGGTATCTTTTAGCCTGTTTAGAATGTTTAGGGGGTAGTTCATAGGAAAATTCAGCAGAGGAGGGCATGGAGGAAGAGGAGGAGGGAGTCGGGCTGACAGATCTCACATCATGACAACGAGCTGTATGGAGACGTGGAGGCAAAACAAGCTCCAGCACTGAGCCCTGTCCTGCATCCTTCCTATTTGCAAGCAGAGTTACCCAGTGTGCTTGTCACGGTACTACTTACAGTGAGCCCACAGACGAGCAGGTGACACGGGATCCCCCAGGGCATGGAGTCTAAGGGCCAGTCGGTATTCCGCCAGGGACCCCCTCACGAGGGTTTGGGCTTAGCTGCGTGCTTAACACAGGTCACGACCCCCAGGTTTACCTCACTCGCTAGGGAAGTACCAGAAGACACCGTGAGACAAGGATGGATGGATGAAGCAAAGGAGAGCAGGATAGCAAGCCAAGGTCAGAGCGGGCTGCAGACAACGTAATCAGAACAAGCCGTGTTGGTACACAAGAGATCAGTTCACGAGAGATCAGGTTAAGACAGGTTACACGAAGGGAGCTCAGAAACAAATGTTGCTCAAGCAACCAGAACTAGTCTGAGAGGGATTTAAATAGGGAAGCACATGACGGGCTGGACAGGAAGTAGCAGGAAGGAATCATATATTAAGCAACAGGTGAAGCCGGCGACATCCATTGCTGCAGAGTGCAGCAAAGCTGAACACAAGCTAGTGGAACAACAGGTACCAGCCGGGCTACAGCAGTAAAGGTGAGACACAGATCAGCTCCGCAGCTGATCTGTGACGGTACCCCCCTCTTACAAAGTCCCCATATACGCCTGGGGGCTGGCTTGGAGGGAAATTTCCGATGGAAACTGGTCACCAAACGTGGGGCTGAGACATCGGTGGCAGGAACCCAAAACCTCTCCTCCGGGGCATAGCCCTTCCAATCAATCAGATAGAGTAGCCTCCCTCGGGAGTACTAGGAGTCCAATATTTCTTTAATCTCATTCTAATCAGAGCGGGGTGAGAAGAAGGGCGAGAGAAGTGATTGAGGACCAGTGGCCTGAGCAGGGAGACATGGAAGGCGTTGGGTATCCTGAGATGAGAAGGCAGACGGAGCTTGAAAGCAACTGGATTGATCTGACGGAGAATAGGAAATGGACCAATGAAGCGAGGGGCAAATTTCATTGAGGGCACCCGGAGTCAGATGTGCTTGGTAGAGAGCAAAACCCTATCGCCAGGCAGGAACTTAGGAGCCGGATGGCGATGACGATCTGCTGCCGTTTTATGCCTGGAAGCAGCTGGATGAAGATTCTCAGAGACTTCTTTCCAGATTGAGTTGTAGGACCTTTGAGTTTCAGCTGCTGCTGGTACAAGAGGAGAAATGGGAAAAGGAAAGGGAACAGATGGATGCTGCCCGTAAACAGTGAAGAAGGGAGATTTTCCAGAACTGGCATTGGAGTGATGGTTTAAGGCAAACTCTGCCCAGGGCAAAAGGTCCACCCAGTCATCTTGGTGGGCTGAGATGAAGGCACAGAGAAAACGTTCTATATTTTGTTTGACACGTTCCTTTTGCTCATTGGACTGGGGATGAAAGGCAGATGAAAAATCCAATTTAATCCCAAAGGACCTGGTCAAGGCTCTCCAAAACTGAGCAGTAAATTGAACTCCTCTGTCAGAGATATGTGAAGGCATCCCATGAAGAAGAAAGATCTCCTTAATGAAAGTTGTGGCAAGGTAGGCCTGGGAGAGGAATCAAG
This sequence comes from Lithobates sylvaticus, assembly GCA_028564925.1. NCBI lineage: Eukaryota > Metazoa > Chordata > Amphibia > Anura > Ranidae > Lithobates > Lithobates sylvaticus. Next base: position 146,179,646 of record CM053031.1, on the reverse strand, counting down.
TGACACATTTTGGAGAACCGATCCACCACTACCCAGATGACTGTAGAACCTGTTGAGGGAGGCAGATCTGAGATAAAATCCATGGAAATACAACGCCAAGGTACATCGGGAACTGGAAAGGGCAAAAGCAACCCAGCAGGGGCAGAAGATTTGGATAGTACACAAACCATACAAGCTTGAACATATTCCTTGACATCCTTACGAAGAGAAGGCCACCAGTAATGATGCTGAAGAAGGTCACAAGTACGAGGTATGCCAGGATGTCCGGAGAACTTGGAGTCATGTCTCCAAGCAAGGAGTTTGGGACGAGCAGCGGGAACTACAAAAGTTTTACCTGGAGGCTGCTTAGACTAGAGCTGAGTAGTGGCTAGAATACGATGCGGAGGAATGATGGGACCAGGATCTAGGCGATTCGTTGACATCAAACGACCAGGACAAGGCATCTGCTTGAAGGTTTTTGGCACCTGGACGAAAATTAATGTTAAAGTTGAAGCGGGCGAAAAAGAGGGCCCAGCGAGCTTGACGTGGGTTCAAGCGTTTTGCGGATTGTAAATACTGCAGATTTTTATGAACAGTATACATGGTAATACAATGGGGAGAACCCTCTAGAAGATGTCACCATTCTTGAAGAGCTAGTTGAAGGGATATTTAGTTTAACTACTTCTTTATATTATAGTCAGCTTCCATTTTGTGTGTCTCTAACATCCATTTTGTGAAGTATGCTCAAGTCCTGCTTATCTAGTTTTGTTTTTCCATAATACTGTAATCTTCTGTTGAGTTTCATGTTCTTGTAAAGCACGTGATATTTTAGAAATAATTAGTTTCACTGTGGGCGTCAGACTGTACTTGTGCGTCTCTGTATATGATTGGATAATCTGTTAAAGGGTGGTCTTTTGTAAAAGCCCCTTTATATATTCACACCCAAGAATAAAGATTAGATTTGCTCGGAGAGAAACCTGCTGTGTATACTTTTCTTTATCTCAAAGGGCAAATCTCCCAGATCTGGTCTCGGATTGTATGGTACACCAAAGCAGAGAATACCCCTAATCTTGATTTATTTCCTTTCAGTTTGGGAGCTTGTTCCGGTATCGATTATTATATGTCGGGTGAGTAGACTTGATATATATCTTCTCTCACCGTGACCTCTATTTAGAAATCGTTCCTTTAACGGGACCTGTGATTTATGTAGAAATAGTTTTTAGACTTTGAAGAAAGTCAAGCGCTGTTGAGATAACAGCACCCGTAGCCCTGGGAGGGCTGAACGGGAGAGCTATTCTGGGTAATAGCATATGCTTTAGAAGAAAGCATCTGTTCGGTGTGAACAGGGAGGATTCTGTGTAGTCCTCTTTATAAGTCTGCGGCAGCCGTCTGTTCGGGGGTGAACAGTCGTTAATGTGGACCCCGGGTGGGTCCCAGGATTGACCATAGGTCAATGATAATACAGTACTGTAATTACAAAACAAAACAAGAAGTCTGAGAAAAAACATGAGCTAAGACTAGGTTAAAGCTAAATTTGGGACTTTATATGAGGCAATAATAAATTATGTACCTCCATCCCCGATATTTTGAACAGAAGAGAACAATTTTTGGGACTTTGTGTGAAGCACATTACTAACTCAAGAATGGACCAATCAAGATAAATATAATTATTTATTACAAAGGGTATACATGCACATTGAAGGTATAATGATAAGTCAATACACATTATACAATAGGATATTGGGTCTCGGTGGGTACAATCTGAACAGTTCATAGTAAAAGACAATTATCTCAACATAGTAGGATAGAAATAATAAAAGTACCAGATAAATAGAAATGATACAGCGTATTATTAGATCTTGATGGATAAAGTCTGAACAGTTCATAATTTAGAACAAATATCTCGACATAGTTAAAAAATGAGTGACAGACCTAAGGCATGTAGACCACATTGCAATGGTATCATATAAGCATATTAGTAATAAACAATTGGTTCATTATAGTAGAGATGTATTATGGTATAAGAGGTAGACCTAGAAGCTGTGACATAGCATCATAAACAAGCTCTACGCGTTTTGTGGTTACATTACCACTCATCAGGAGCAGATGCATAGTTTGGAGGTATCTATAAAAAGAAATGCCAGAGATTGTATGGTGTTAAAAAAAGATATAAAACACAGAAGAAAGAGGGGGAGCGTAAAAGGTCCCAAACACTCTCACCTATCTGTAGTATGTAGGTAGGTCTGGTTGGTGGTATCAATGGTAGAGGACACTTTGAAAGACGTTATCCCCGGGAGCTGAGACGGCAACATCAGAGGCACGGGCAGTGGCACCAGCAGCCAAATTGAACATACGCAAGAATGCCCAAAATGCAGCTGGGAAATAAGTGTTGTATGGTGTGCATGTTGCATAATAGCTGGTTCCCAAAAATGTCTATGGAATTCAATACAAAAATAGTGGTGAGCTAGTTGTCCAATTAATGAACTAGAAAAAAAGAAAAAAGAAAAAAGAAAAAGAAAAAAGCACCCCAGTGGATGTGAGGAGAACAAAATTTCCATAGAGTGGCAGAGTGAATATTGAATTCAGATCATAAACGTGGCCCTATAGCAAAAGAACCCCAAAGGGAAAGGGAGAAAGGGTTAGGTGAGCTTAATGGTGTAAAAGTACCTGCAGGGGTATGTTGAGAGGAGTCCAATAATGTGCAGCAGTGTCTTTAACCAGTGGATAAAATTAGAGTGTGATCTCAGTGTGTGTGTGCTATATGTATCAGCCGTGAACCAATGATGGCCGGCAACGTCACACAGCGTAATGAGAGAGGGGCTGCGCCGCCGCCCGGGCACCAGTATGTGCTCAGCGTTTTGGCGCCAATACCTCCCTCATAAAGTGCGCAGAGTAGATAAAACACGTCGGCGATGCGGCGTCATGAATGACGTCACTCACTCGACGTGTGGGTGTGGCGTCGACCCGCAGCGAGTGCCTGCCCCGTCTCCGGCCAATAGGAGGGAGGAGGGGGGAGGACTCGGTGTGCGTCGCAGCTCCCGAGGACAACGAAACAAAGCCTAACCCGACCTGGCAGAGCTAGTCCCTATAAGTGAAAGAAACGTCTTGGCAGCAATATGTCACAGATTGACATGGTATAATAAGTATGATGGTTTAGTAATGTGCTTCCATCCCTGATAACATGAGAAAAAACATGAGCTAAGACTAGGTTAAAGCTAAATTTGGGACTTTATATGAGGCAATAATAAATTATGTACCTCCATCCCCGATATTTTGAACAGAAGAGAACAATTTTTGGGACTTTGTGTGAAGCACATTACTAACTCAAGAATGGACCAATCAAGATAAATATAATTATTTATTACAAAGGGTATACATGCACATTGAAGGTATAATGATAAGTCAATACACATTATACAATAGGATATTGGGTCTCGGTGGGTACAATCTGAACAGTTCATAGTAAAAGACAATTATCTCAACATAGTAGGATAGAAATAATAAAAGTACCAGATAAATAGAAATGATACAGCGTATTATTAGATCTTGATGGATAAAGTCTGAACAGTTCATAATTTAGAACAAATATCTCGACATAGTTAAAAAATGAGTGACAGACCTAAGGCATGTAGACCACATTGCAATGGTATCATATAAGCATATTAGTAATAAACAATTGGTTCATTATAGTAGAGATGTATTATGGTATAAGAGGTAGACCTAGAAGCTGTGACATAGCATCATAAACAAGCTCTACGCGTTTCGTGGTTACATTACCACTCATCAGGAGCAGATGCATAGTTTGGAGGTATCTATAAAAAGAAATGCCAGAGATTGTATGGTGTCCATTCTTGAGTTAGTAATGTGCTTCACACAAAGTCCCAAAAATTGTTCTCTTCTGTTCAAAATATCGGGGATGGAGGTACATAATTTATTATTGCCTCATATAAAGTCCCAAATTTAGCTTTAACCTAGTCTTAGCTCATGTTTTTTCTCATGTTATCAGGGATGTCAAATTGGGAGACACCGTGGTGGTCCAGCAGCTGAACAGAAATAAGAAGCAAGAGTATCCCTTTGGACCTCCTACCACAGTGGTTGCAGTGACCAGAACAGCCATCCTAGTGGAAAATTGCCAGTCCTGGATCCATGCCAACAGAGTGAAAAAGGTTGCCCAAACCCCCAAGAGCAAGAAGGAGATCTTGGATACAGGAGGCCCTCAAGCAGAAGTCCAAGCAGATGAAGGAGTTCCTGGGAAAGCAGGTCCGGCCAGAGAAGATGACCTCGCTTACTTCACCACAGACTTCTGACAAGGCATTCTGCCCACTAATCCTGATCTCTCTGACAGTGTTCCTACCCACCTGGATCACCACTAACTGTATCTACCACCCTGAAGATTTGGGTGCAATTAAAAGTATCTGTGGGAACACAAACACACACACACACAAGAACATTATATTGACACAAGCTAGAAACAAGAGAGAGATTGGAGATAGTTTTACTGATAAGATGCTTTTGCTAAAATTTAAGTATGCTTATGCTAAAAATCAGGGTATGAAGAATGTTGAATATGTAGCATATTAAGCGCTGCGCAAACGGTTATATAAATCCTGTATAATAATAATAATAATAATAATATTACATCCTAGCCCTGCCTGAATTGCCCTTTTGGCTGTACCTTTAAATGTTTCCTCCTTTCTCAATGAGACTCCTCTTGATCTTGACTAACATATCCACTCTGTACATAAACAACATTGTTACCTTTCCAATAGCAGGTAGAAGTCATTCCCCTGTTTGGTGTTTTAATTTAGGGAATGAGACACAGACTAACCCCTCTTTCTGCAGCAGGTCAATATTTAATATCTCCATGTGCGAATACAGAGTCTCTGCCCCTGCCTGCTCACTGTTTCAAGTAACTGACCCAGGGTTAAACTGTACTTTGCATAACCTTTTCTTTTTCTCTAAAAATGTAGGTGAAATATTACACTAATTTATAATCGCAACACAGGACAAGTACACTCATGAGTTTGTTGCTAAGAGACCTTTTGCACTGGGACAAAGTATCCATGTATGTTGTAGGAAAGTGTGTTATCCCTGGGTGCCCCTCCATGTTAAGGGATGGTGTTACCTTGCATCCTTGTTATCTGTCATGGGAATGGTAGGGGATTATAAAAGGGGACATCCACTAGAGGCCAGCTCCAGCAGGAAGCTAGGGACATTGCTAAAACATGGAGCCCATTTGCCAATGCAGGATTTGAGCTTGGAGGTATATTTTTATGGTTAAAAGACATTGTCCTTGTTATGGTATTTATCCTTGCTCTGATTCTTTACCTCTGTTTTAAATGTTGCACTTACATAATTGCGCACCTTCGATCTCCTGATGATAAGGTTCTATCTCACATGACATACATGAAGAGTCATCAGGCAATCTATGCCACAGCCCCAAAGAAGTATTAAAGCACAACATAGAATGTAGAGATCATCTTATATGATCTAAGAGGGGATTGAAGGGATATTTAGTTTAACTACTTCTTTATATTATAGTCAGCTTCCATTTTGTGTGTCTCTAACATCCATTTTGTGAAGTATGCTCAAGTCCTGCTTATCTAGTTTCGTTTTTCCATAATACTGTAATCTTCTGTTGATTTTCATGTTCTTGTAAAGCACGTGATATTTTAGAAATAATTAGTTTCACTGTGGGCGTCAGACTGTACTTGTGCGTCTCTGTATATGATTGGATAATCTGTTAAAGGGTGGTCTTTTGTAAAAGCCCTTTATATATTCACACCCAAGAATAAAGATTAGATTTGCTCGGAGAGAAACCTGCTGTGTATACTTTTCTTTATCTCAAAGGGCAAATCTCCCAGATCTGGTCTCGGATTGTATGGTACACCAAAGCAGAGAATACCCCTAATCTTGATTTATTTCCTTTCACTAGTTTAATAGCGAGTAGCTCACGGTCCTCAATTATATAGTTCTTCTCTGCATTGGAAAAGAATCCGCAAGGCTGAGACTTGTGCTTCTGAGCTTGGAGTAGGACGGCACCGACTCCTACTGAAGAGGCATCAACCTCCAAAGAAAAGGTTTTTGTAATGTCTGGATGTAGGAGAATTGGGGCGGAGAGGAAGGCTGCCTTGAGTTTGTGGAAAGCATCAATGGCTTCAGGGGACCAGGGCAGTGACACCCTTGCGAGTGAGAGATGGAGTAGTTACGAATGAATCAGCAATAGTAATTGGTGAAGCCCAAAAAGCGTTGGGTGTCTTTAAGACCAGAGGGCTGGGGCCACTCAGAGATGGCCCGAAGTTTGGCTGGGTCCATGAGGAGGCCCTGTGATGAGATTATGTAGCCCAGAAATGGAACTTGTGTTTGTTCAAATAGACATTTCTCCAATTTTGCATGTAGACAATTGTCCCATAGACGCTGTAGCACAGCTTTCACATGAAGACGATGGGTAAGTAAGTCTGGTGAGTAAATAAGAATATCATCCAGATATACAATAACACAGACATACAGAAGGTCGTGGAAGATCTCATTTACCACATTTTGGAAGACCGCTGGGACATTGCATAAGCCAAATGGCATCACAAGATATTCATAATGTCCGTCCCTGGTGTTAAAGACGGTCATCCATTCGTCTCCTTCCCAGATTCTTATTAAATTGTAGGCCCCTCTAAGATCCAGTTTGGTAAAAACATAAGAACCTTGCAGTCTGTCAAAGAGTTACGAAATTAAAGAAAGAGGGTATCGGTTCTTCACGGTGATGGCGTTAAGGCCCCTGTAGTCAATGCATGGACAGAGTGAACCATCTTTTTTCGCTACAAAGAAGAACCCGGCTCCGGCAGGTGAGTTTGATTGCCTGATGAAACCCTTTTGCAGGTTTTCCCGAATGTATTCAGACATGGCTTGTGTCTCGGGGATAGATAGAGGGTAGACTTGGCCTCGGGAGGAGAGGTCTCAGGTAACAGATCAATGGAGCAGTCATAGTTTCTGTGAGGAGGAAGGCGATCAGCAGACTTTTTGCAGAAAACATCTCGAAAAGACTGATATTGGGGAGGCAACATGGGAGTTGTGGAGGTCTCAGCCAGAGGAATGGAAGGAGGAGGTAGCACCTTGGAAATACATTGCTGCTGACATGGAGGACCCCAAACCAAAACTTGTCCAGAATTCCAGTCAAGATTCGGGGAGTGTTTCTGCAACCATGGAAGGCCCAGGATGATGGGACTGGAGGATTTAGTCAGAATTAGGAAAGAGATCTCCTCAGCATGCAAAACCCCAATGCGTAAGACAATAGGAGGAGTTTTAAACCGGATGGGGCTCATAGGCAAGAAGGAGCCATCTACTGCGGTCACAGGAAGGGGTATAGCCAAGGCAACAAAGGCAATGCCCAACTCGGAAGTTAAAGATTGTTCAATGAAATTCCCGGCAGCACCAGAATCCACGTATGCAGAGAGTTGGGCCCAGTGGATAGCCACGGGAATGGTGAAACGAGGGAAGCGGACAAAATTAAAGGATTGGTCTAGATCACCTCCCTTTGAGTGAACTAGACCCTGGAGTTTCCTGGACGGACTGGACAGGAGTTCAAAAGATGTCTTTTATCACCACAATAAAGTCACAAGCCCAATCGCATGCGTGAGGCACTTTCCGCAGGAGTGAGGCGAGTTCGCCCAAGCTGCATAGGTTCTTCCAACGGGTGAGAGGTTGAAGATGGAGAGGGTTCCACAGGTCTTTGGACTACCTGCGCTGGACGACCAGCAGGGGGATGACTGGATCTGGATTTCTCCAGGGCCCGCTCCAGGAAGCGAATGTCTATTTGAATGCTCAATGTTATTAAATCATCCAATGTGGTAGGAATGGTAGGTCCAGCGAGTTCATCCTTGACATGCTCAGATAGGCCTTGCCAGAAGGTAGCAGTAAGGGCCTCATTATTCCATTTGAGTTCAGCAGCCAGCGTACAGAATTGAACTGCGTATTGTCCTTCCTTGCTGACAAAGACGAAGGAGGGCCCCAGCAGCCGAAGACTCTCTGCCGGGCTCATCAAAAGTTTTCCGGAATGCATCCAAAAAGAGCTGTAGGTCGGAGGTGATTCCCAGAGTGGGGAGGCCCAAGCTAGAGCATCACCGGAGAGGAGAGAGATGATATATGTGACTTTGGTGCAATCAGTTAATGCCGCGTACACACAGTCGGAATTCTCGTCGGAAAAAGCTCTGATGGTTTTCCCGTCGGAATTCCAACGGAATTTCGCTCAAACTGTTTTGCCTACACACGGTCACACCAAATTCCAAAGGTCAATAACACCACGGCATACAACAAGTTCGACTGCACTGTAAAAGGGAAGTTTAATGCTTCTGAGCATGCATCGAATTGTTTCCGAGCATGTGTCCGAATTTTGCGTGTCGGAATTGCATACACACGATTGGAAAATTAAGAACAGGTTCTCAAACCAAAGTCCGTCGGAAATTCCGAAAGAAAAAGACCAATGGGCATACACACGGTCAGAAAATCCGATGAAAAGCTCCCATCAGACTGTTTCCATCGGAAATTCCCACCGTGTGTACGCGGCATTATGGTCGCCAGAAAAACGAGGTGGCGGCAGATGCAGGCAGGGTTTGCCAGGTGTAGCAGGTAACACGGGAGCAGCTGAAACAGAAGCAGGAACTGGAGGAGCTGAAGTTGCGAGTTGCAGACGATCCAGACAAGAGGCAAGATCCTGAAGGACCAGCATTATTTGCTCTTGATTTGCTTGATGGGAGTTAAGTCTCTGAACTAGATGTTGCATTTGATCCTCGTCAGTGGCCGATTCTCAGAGGTGCTCATGGCTTGAGCAAACTGTCACGGTACTACTTGCAGTGAGCCCACAGATGAGCAGGTAACACAGGATCCCCCAGGGTGTGGAGTCTCAGGGCTAGCCGGTATTCAGCCAGGGACCCCCTCACCAGTGTTTGGTCTTAGCTGCGTGCTGACCCCAGGTCATGACCCCTGGGTTCACCCCGCTCACTAGGGAAGTTCCAGAAGACACCGTCGGACAAGGATGGATGGATGAAGCAAAGGAGAGCCGGATAGCGAGCCATGGTCAGGGCAGGCTGCAGACAACGTAATCAGAACAAGCCGAGACGGTACACAAGAGATCAGTTCACGAGAGGCCAGGTTAAGGCAGGTTACATGAAGGGAGCTCAGAAACAAATGTTGCTCAAGCAACCAGAACTGGGCTGAGAGGGATTTAAATAGAGAAGCACAGGAATGGAGGAGCAGGAAGGAACCCATAGATGCAGAGTGCAGCAGAGCTGAACACAAGCTAGTGGAACAGGTGCCAGCCGGCCTACAGCAGTAAAGGTGAGACACAGATCAGCTCCACAGCTGATTTGTGACAGTGCTATGAATGAAATATATTGTCCCTGACCATGCTTACTGGACCACGTGTCGGCAGTAATGTGGACCTTGCTGCTGACTGCCTTGCCCAATGATGCCAAAACATTGCCTGATGGTACAGAGCTGGAATGGCCTTATGTGAAAAGAAATATCAACTGGGAACCTGCCATTGTGATACAGCACATTCTGCAAATTCACGGAAGAGGATATAATCCACCAGACGGAAAGGCAGGAGTTGTAAAGCCAGCAGTTTGGACAAGCTGAAATTTAGATGCTGGGCATGTGGATAGCAGGTAGTGTATTTTTCTCTGCAACAGCTGTAGCAGAGAAATTAGCTTGCTATACAGCTGGTGGCGTGCTGCTGTCAGATGTGTTGCAAAGACTTGTGACACCCTTTACTATGCCATCATCCCTGTGCCAGCCAGCCTACAGCAGTAAAGGTGAGACACACCAGTGGAGGCTGCTGAGAGGTCATGAGATATAGTGGAGGTAGACATGAAAGGTGAGGAGTTAGGCGGAGAAGAATTGTGTCCCTTGTGTTTGGCTTTCAGGTGCTCGTGCCAACGGACTGAGTGTTGGGAGGTTAAATGCCTGATCAAGCATGTGGTACCCAAATGGCTGGTGTTTTTGCCACGCTTGATCTGCTTGCGGAAGAGATTGCAAATTGCAACAGTGCGGTCAGCTGCACATGTGCTAAAAAAAAAGGCCCACTATACTTACACTATACTTACACTAGACTCAGAGTCCCAATAAGTGAACACACTAACTCGCTAGTAGAAAACTAAGCCCTGCTCTATCTCCACTCCAACAACACACTGCAAAAGTTTCCTGTGGGAAGGAACCTTTTATTGTGTGGGGTGGGACTATGAGCACTTGCACCTAACCAGCGGTTGCTTCATCCAATCAGGGCCCTGGAATGCACTGTGAAGTGTGTAGTGCATTGTGGGTGCTGGACAGGCAAACACCCATCGAGGTCCCTGCAAATTAAGGTGTTCGCTGAACGGGCAAACAGGCAATGTTCAGGCTGAACTTTTGCTCCTCCCCAACCGTTTGTCCAACTTGAATTACATGTGTAAAACCTATAATACATTGCAATGACAATTTCAGTCAGATGTGATGCCAGATTGCATTAGCAACAAAGCCTGGGGAATGCCCAGGAAAAAACCAAGCCTACTTACCACCAGCTCGCAGACAACCAAATTAACCTGTCTAACAGTATGCGTTAAAAACAGGGGTTTAGTCCGCACGCATTTGCAAATGCATGCGTAAGCCACAGAGCCTCGTCAAGGCACCCTGATATCTGTGGTCCTAACACTAAACTAATGCCGCGTACACACGGTCGGAATTTTCCATCAGAATTCCAACGGAATTTCACTAAAACTGTCTTGCCTACACACGGTCACACCAAATTCCAATGGTCAATAACACCACGGCATACAACACGTTCGACTGCATTATAAAAGGGAAGTTTAATGCTTCTGAGCATGCGTCGGAATTTTGCATGTCGGAATTGCATACACACGATTGGAAAATCCGATAAAAAGGTTTTCCGTCGGAAAAATTAAGAACAGGTTCTCAATCCAAAGTCCATCGGAAATTCCAACAGAAAAAGACCAATGGGCATACACACGGTCAGAAAATCCGATGAAAAGCTCCCATCGGACTGTTTCCATCGGAAATTCCGACCGTGTGTACACGGCATTAGAGTGTCCCCACAGTGGAGGCAGATTGCATTAGGCCTCAGAACTCATGAAGGCACAAAAGCTTTCATATAAATATAAAGGTTGTACTTTATTACACACAAAGGATTTTAATTCACTCAATGCATGCACTAAATGCCTTTGAAAACCCAGGTATTACCTTGTAAAAGTATTGGTAACATCACAATTTTGCTGCACCTAGCCTATTCAAAAAGCCCAGCAAACCCACCCACTATAGACTGCCTGCAGAGAAATACTGGAGGGGTGGATACAAAACCAGTCATCCTGCATAAGGAGAGAGGGCAGCAGTGATTGTCAGTGTTACATGAAGCTCCTCTACAGAAGCAAAGTCTCACACTGGATTGCTGCAAAAACCTGGAGAAAATACACAAAGCACACCAATATTCAAATAGTAATTAGATAGTATTTGTTTTTTTTTCCGGAGATCTACTTTAAGAGTAGTACCGAGACAGGGTGCTGTAGTGTTTTCAGGAGAATATGTATGTGTACAACACAGTGGCGTAGCGTGGGTTTTCAGCACCCGGGGCAAGGCAAGTAATTTGTGCCCCCAAACCCCCCTGACATAAAGCCAGTTATAGGTTATAGGAGAGGGGGTGAGATAGAGAGGGGCGAGAGAGAGTGGTGGTGAAAGAGAGGGGGATGAGAGAGGGGGGATTAAAGAGATAGAGGGGAGGGATGAGAGAGAGGGGGGGATTAAAGAGGGGAGGTATGAGAGAGAGAGGTTTCGGATGGGAGAGAAAGGCGGCACGAGAGAGAGAAGGATGAGAGAGAGAGAGGAATAAGAGAGAGGGGGAAAGAGGAGGGTTGAGAGAGAGGGGAGAGAGAGATGGGGTGAGAGAGAGAGAGGGGGGGTGAGAGAGAGGGGGGGTGAAAAAGAGAGGGGAATGAGGGAGAAGGGGGTGAGAGAGAGGGTGGTTAAAGAGAGAGCAGGGGGGGATGTGAGAGGGATAGAGAGAGAGGGGGGTTGAGAGAGAGAAAGGGGTTGAGAGAGAGGGGGGATGAGAGAGAGGGGGGTGGATGGGAGAGAGAGAGAGAGAGTGGGATGAGAGAGAAAGGGGGAAAGACAAAGAGAGAGGGGGGAAGTGAGAGAAAGTAGGGTGGAGAGAGGAGGGGGGAGAGAGAGAAGGCAAGAGAGAGAGAGAGTGGGGGGGGGATGAGAGAGAAAGGGGAGGGAAGGGACGGGGAGGGGGGGAGAAGGAGAGAGGAGGGAGGCGAGGGGGGTCGGGAGGGGAGGGTGAGAGAGAGAGAGGGGGTGAGAGGGAGGATGAGAGAGAGAAAGGGGGGTTGCAAGAGAGAGAGAGAGAGAGATGAGAGAGAGAGGGGGTGAGAGAGAGAGTGGAAGGATGAGAGAGAGGGGGGAGAGAAAGAGGGGGGATGGGAGGGATAAGAGAGAGGGGGGGTTGAGAAAGGGGTTGAGAAAGAGAGAGTGGGATGGGAGAGAGAGAGAAGGGGGATGAGAGAGAAAGGGGGGAAGACAAAGAGAGAGGGGGGAAGTGAGAGAAAGTAGGGTGAGAGAGAGGGGGGACAGAGAGAAGCGCAAAGATAGAGGGGGTGTGAGAGTGGGGGTAAGAGCAGGAGGGGGTGAGAAAGAGAGAGAGGGGGTGAGAAAGAGAGAGGGGGTGAGAAAGAGGGTGAGTGCAGCAGCAGTGGTATTGAATAGATGCCTGTATTATGAAAACTGTGCCTTCCCAGGAAACTTGCCCCTCCCTAACACATGCTTCGCCCCGCAATCCATGCCTTGTCTTGCTCCCCATGTACACAGTTTACACTGTAAGCTGGAGTACGGGACTACCATTGTCAGGGCGACTCTGTTGCTGGAACGTTTTAGGGAAAAGCCTGCCATGTCTGGATCACGAGGTCTGTGTTGAGGGACAGGTGGGGATGTACAGCTGCTTCGGTACGGTCTGCGCCCCTCCAAATGTGAAGCCCAGTTGCCCGCCCCCTTCTGTTACATATGTAATTTGGTGACATCATAACTTGCATTGAGAAAGAGCAACAATGACTGGGCACCTGGAGAAGGTATCGAGTAAGCACCACCATTATTTTGCTCACTGTGTGGTTTTGCTTGTTAAAAATAAAATTTCCATCATGCTGTGGTGAATTATAGTTGCGAATAGGAGTGAATGTGGGTGGGATAGAGGAAAAGGTGGCTGATCTAAAACATACTAGTCATTCTTTTAATTGCCTTCTGTTTATCAAATGATGCAATGATATGGGTGGGTCAGACCAAGACGCATTTTTACTGATAATGGTATTACACAGGGGATGTTACAAGACCAGTGGCCAAGAATAGTGGCCAAGAAATAGCAAGGATAACAGACGCCATTCTTACATAATGGAAATGAACAAACTCAGACCTGCACTGTAGCAAAAGATGACTACAGCATGTCCCTCTTGTTCTGGGAAGACATCCATGGACGTCCTCCTAGAACCACTCCCACCCTGGCGCACGCATCCAATGCACTCTGTGATTGCAGTGTCCTATGGACACAGTTGATCACAGATCGCAGAAAAGGCCCAATCACAGCTGACCACCACATCTAAACAAACTTGCCAGTTATTGGCATTCCTGTAACAGTGTGAGGAGAGGAAAGCCAGTAACCTGCAAGTGTGACAGGAGACATTTACACAATTAATCCGGTCACTGATCATCAGTGCCTTGATTATCAGTGTAGCCCCATCAGTGCAAATCAGTGCACATCATTGCCGCCTATCAGTGCCTCTCAGTGCCCATCATTTATGCCTCTCAGTGTCCATCAGTGCCGCCTATCAGAGTCCATCAGTGCCACCTATCAGTGCAGCCTCATCAGAGCCTCCCCATCAGTGCCGCCTCATCAGTACATTTTATAACAGAAACTAAGAAAACATGTTTTTTTTTTCTGTCTTTTTTCATTTGTTTAGCAAAAAATAAAAAACCCAGTGGCGATTAAATATGACCAAAAGAAAGCTCTATCTGTCTCAAAAAAATTATAAAAATGTTATATGAGTACAGTGTTGCATGATGCACAATTGTCACTCAAAGTGTGACAGCACTAAAAGCTGAAAATTGGCCTGTATTGAAGTGGTTAAAGTGGTTGTAAAGGCTGAAGGTTGTTTACCTTCATGTATTCTATGCATGAAGGTAAAAAACTTTCTGTGTCCAACAGCCCCCCTGCCCCCCCCCCCCCCCAATACTTACCTGAGCTTCATTGTGATCCAGTGATGTGCATAAGAGCCTTGGCTCTCTGGGGACTCTTTCTACTTATTGGCTAAGACAGCAGAGGGAGCCAGTGTCAATCACAGCCAGTGAGCCAATGAGAAGAGGGGGGGGGAGAGCCATGGCTCAGTGTGTGAATGGGAGCGAGCCTGCTTGGGTGCCCCCAGAGCAAGCTTCTCAGCAAGCAGACAGGAGGGAGGGGCCAGGAGCGTTGGCGGGGACCAGAGAAGAAGAGGATCAGGGCTGCTCTGTGCAAAACTCACTGCACAGAGCAGGTAAGTGTAACACGTTTGTTTTTTGTTTTTTTTTATTTGCCTTTAATATCTTTTTAAAATGAACCTTCATGCCAGGAGATTTTTGCACATGCGCACAGATGCTCTGGGTTTCTGCCATGTTCATGATACCAGAAACTAGCAACATCCGTGCACGTACACGAGAATCCCCAGTGCCTTCATAGCCATGCAGTGGATCTCTGCCAGGTCTCAAATACAGACATCAGAGATTTGCACACGCACTTATTTTTAAAGATAGCGACAAAGTGGGAGATAATATAGTCAGGGTGAAGTTCTGCTTTAAGTGGACAGAGCCCTCCCTATGATTACTACCAAAGGTTATTTCTCATCTTTATTTGGGAACATGGAGAAATTGCTGAAAGGCAAGAAATGAGATTCATAGTAATGCAAAAAAAAAAAAAAAAAAAGTCAGCCTGGAGTTCAGCTTTAAGGAAACATATCAGTCTAATGCTTGAGAAAACGAATGCATCAAAGAAAAAGAAACTTAAACTGTAACAGTACTCTCCACTGAAAGAGCTCTGGGAAAGTGAGCCTTCTAACCCGCACTTGTAGTGTGAAAAGAAATGTAGATGTGAAAACATATCATAATGAGTTATTATTCCCCTGGCAAATGCAAACAATGCTTCTCTCTGAAAATAACTTCATCCAGGAAAAAAACATGCTTAGTGTTCCAGTGGATCACAGCAGCCAGCCAAAAGTTTTCCCCTGCAGCTATGGGAAGAGAAGCTGGCAGCTGCCCAGGAGAGGGAGTTTTCTGCCTGCATGAAGTCATTACTGATATTCCACAAGTTAAAAAAAAATAATGTAAACCCTCACTTCTAAAATCTCGCTCAGATGGAGGGTATGCATGCGACACACCCCTGAATCTGAGAGTTAGCCTTTTGTAGTTTGGATAATTCATCTTTCACCTCCCCCTGGGTGGAGCAGAGGCTTACAAGAGAAGCTGGAATGTAGTTGTTAGGAGTGTTTTGCTGCAGCCTGGTACATCGCCTACTATTCTGTACAAGCAGACTGTCTGCGGCTTGCCTTCTAATACAACTCAGAAGAAAAGTTAGGCATCTGACTAAATCACAGCAGAATCATGGAAGAGAATTCAATTCAATTAGAGCATGCCATAAGCGAAGAGTTTCACAAGGCTGGTGAGCATGAAAGTCAGGAGCTGGTGGTGCCCAGCCACAGCCCTGCAGAATCACCAAGCTCCAGCCCCACACCTCAACAACATGGAGTGGATTCCATCAAAGACACCAACCAGGTCAACGCCATCACAGTTCTCACCCTGCTAGATAAACTGGTCAACATGCTGGACTCAGTACAAGAGAACCAGCAAAAAATGGAAAAGAGGCAGATCGACATAGAAAACTCAGTCAAGGGGATTCAGAATGACATCACAAAGTTATCAAAGAGTCACACTTCTACAAGCAACACTGTCAGCAAACTTCTGGAAAAGTCTCGCAAAGTCAGCACTAACATGAGGGAAGTAAAGGATCGCATGGACAAGCAGACAGTGCAAGTGAAGAAACTGGAGAACAACCAAAGCCAGCTACTGAGAAGGAATAACTTCAAAGTCCTGATTTTCCAGGTAGGTGACACTCATGGGGGAATTTACTAAAACTGGAGCACACTGAATCTGGCGCAGCTCTGCAAAGTAACCAATCAGCATCAAACTTCAGCTTGTCCAATTAAGCTTCAACAATAAATCCTAAAAGCTGATTGGTTTCTACGCAGAGCTACACCAGATTCTGTGTGCTTCAGTTTTAGTAAATCTCCCCCTTAGACTTTAAAGTCCTGATTTTCCAGGTAGGTGACACTTGGACTTCAAAGTCCCCTTTCACATGGGGCACCTGCTCAGCGGAGAATGGCGGATGGCTGGTCTGTGTCCACTCCGCTTATGCAGAGTGGACACAGACACAACCCGACCTGATCCGCTAGACAGATGAGTAAGAGATCCCCATTCAACTGTTTTTAGCAGATCGGATCGGATTGGATGTGAGCGGGTGCAAACGGACATCCGCTTCTCCATAGAGGATAATGGAGGCTCCGATTGGGTGCGCCTGAAAAACTGACCGGCAGACCCAATTGGTCCGCCCATGTGAAAGGGGCCAAAGTCCTGATTTTCCAGGTTGGAGACCTTTGGACTTTAAAGTCCTGATTTTCCAAGTAGGTGACACTTGGACTTCAAAGTCCTGATCTTGCAGGTAGGTTACACGTGGACATCAAAGTCCTGATCTTGCAGGTAGGTTACACTTGGAGGTGATTGGTGATGTTTAGAGAGCTGGGCAGTGTCAGACTCTGTATACGTCGCCATGTATGTGTTCATTTTTCCAGCTCCACCCTGGCTATGATTTATACAAGCTGGTACCCTGACAAAGCCACTCCTGTTTGACTGTTCTGCAGCTGGTTGTTTCATACTATGTAAGAATATCTACATTCTTCATCTGAGACTAGTTGTATCCTGTAGTAGTGTCATCTAATCACCTGATCTGTGCAGTTACATTCTTATATCTTTATAAAACCTTCTTCTGTCCCCTTTGCTTTATTAATGCTAGCAGTTCTGAGTATCACCTTGCTGCAAAACATATCAGGAGAGCCCATTGGAACGTAATAAGTACAGTCTAGAGGAAAGAAGGGAAAGGGAGGGGGCATGATTGAAACCTTTATAATTATGCAGTATATTATTAAATTCAATTACTATTTTTTTTTTTAAAACTATGAAGCTAAGATAAAGAACACATGGGCATGACCTCAAACTAGCAGGAGGAAAAAAAACTAACGTTAGAAAGTGTTATTTTACCAAAATAGTAGTTTATGGTTAGAATAGACTTTTAGCAGAAGTAGAGAGTCAGTAAACGGTAAGTCAGCCAAAAAGGTTAAAAACAAAAAAAGGAGATAGACTTGATGGACTACTTGGTCTTTTTCTGCTGTCACTCTGTTTCTATGATTGCCAGCAGGCTAGCAGAGACTGAGCTGTACATTAATAAGCCATATAATGACCAGGTTTATGATCAGAGAGCCACGGGTAACTTCTCCTAAAATACAAAATAATATTATATATCTATATGGTAGAGATTTTCCATTTGCACTACAAACCTGATAAAAGATTATCATACAACAAAACAAGTTATTATCTATGACACGATCAACTAGGCTGCATAGTTCAAAATAATATTAAAACTTTTTTTGAAGGGTTGAAACCATACATGGCTGAAGGGGTGTGGTCTTTTGGCAAAAACTGTATTTCCAAAATGCCGCTGAAGGAATGACCTGCCGAATATCCACAAGGAAACTTGTACTGAGAGAAACATAAGGACTATCATTGCTAACCTTGTAAATTTGCTAGCTGCCTGGCTATCACTGCTTTCAATTCTTTCTGTGTTAGTGGTCTAGAACAAGCATGCAGCAAGGAAAGTCAGTGATGTCAGAATTCCTGATCTAGTGCCCATCCCAGGTCAATGACTCAAAGTATTGACAATTATTGGGTTACAATGACAACCAGTCAACCAGTATTTTCGAAAGGAGAGTCAGCAATGGCTTCCTACAAATCTAATTTCCCATAAATGGTTATTAAAGTCAATAGTGGAACTAATTAAAAATGCAATCTAAGTATGATATCCTAGACTTTGGTAAACTGTAGTAAGCTGATGCTGATTCTTCAATAACAGCATGTACTACCTTTATATTAGCTGCAGTATGAAGTATCACCATGAAGGGTGCCTACAGTATAAACACAGTTGACACGTATTTCATTGGGAACCCGGTCTATGAAAAGGTGCACTTATTTAATGTATGTTACCTAGGTATGGGCTATGAACTAAACTATTCAGATATTAGATGAAAATGTTGTTTTTGGCTGATTAGAGTTTCTACAAATCTGCATATAATAATCATTAAAATTAAGAAGTTATGCTCACCATAGATAAGGCAATTTGGTGGCCTATAGGGGTCTATTTACTAAAGGCAAATCCACGTTGCACTACAAGTGCACTTGGAAGTGCAGTCGCTGTAGATCTGAGGGGGGCATGCAAGGAAAATAAAAAACATAATTTTTGCTTGTACATGATTGGATGATAAAATCAGCAGAGCTTCCCCTGATTTACAGCGAATGCACTTTCAAGTGCACTTGCAGTGCCCTAGTGGTGCAGAGTGGATTTGCCTTTAGTAAATCAACCCCATAGTCCTAATTGTCTCTTTTCCATGTGACCAAATAATCAAATAGAGTGGAAGTGGATCAAAAAGCCACTGTGCCACCTGAAAGGGTAATTTGTTCTTTTTCTGCCTTGAAACCAAGTAATATTGGTGATTGAAATCTGATTGAAAGCAACAAAATTTGCATGCATTTGGTCAATATTATAGGATAGGTTCACCTTTTGAACATGTTAAAGGGGTTGTAAAACCTTGTTTTTTGTTTGTTTTTTAATAAAAATAACAAACATGCCTATACTTACCTGCTCTGTGCAACAGTTTTTAACAGAGCAGCTCTGATCCTCCTTTTCTAGGGAGCCCCGCTGCCGCTCCAGGCCCCTCCTCTTCATCGGGTGCCCCCCACGGACACAGACAGCGGGACTCGGCCTCCGTCCCCCACTCCCATGTCACTGGATTTGATCAAAATTTTTTTCTTGTGTTGAGCACATTGACAGTCCCTTCAAATTGAATAGGCTGCTTAACACAAAACACCTTAACCCACAAACAAGTGCAGTAAAGCATACAGAACATTTTTTATATTAAGTTGCCCTTCTTCTTTAGTCTTTTTGTGAATAGGTGCCCAAATGAAACCTTAAAGAAAGAAAGAAAGAAAGAAAGAGAGAAAAAAGGGGTGCTGTATATTATTTTCTATAAAATCTTTACTAATAAACCTTATTACAAGGTGTTTCCATAACACTCAGATTGCAAAGCAAAGAAAACCCAGCCCTGCTTGAATGATCCTTGTACTCTCTGCGAACTGTTAAAGGCTATCTAAGAACTACACTGAATTTGTTGCAGCTTATTAGTCCTAAATTTGGTGGCTGCATTCGTTTTCTTTTTATCAGGCTTAACACATTTCCTGCATAGTAAGGAAAAATACCAGCTGGTCTTGCCAGAATTCCAGTGTCCTTGTACCTTCCTGTGAACTGAAGTGATATTTTAAACAAAGTTATCAGCTTTCCCAGCTCTCATCCTCCCTATGTAATGGAGACGAGGAGAAGAAGAGGTTTGGTGGTCCAAACCCGAAGAGCAACCTAGGGAGACAGCGCTATTCCTTTATAGACACAGTACAGAACACGTGTTACTGACAGGATCACGCATGAAAGTAAAAGGAAAAAAAAACCTGAAGCATAGTAATTAATACATCATATTGAGCGGAAATATAATAAATTTGTGTTCAGATATGCTTTAACCACTTCCCAACGGCCCTATAGCAGATATACTTCTACAGGGCAGCTGTTCTGTGCAGAATCATGTATACTGTATATATGTGATTCTGCACTTCTGCCTAGGGGGCGTGCCGCTTCTGCTCTGATTACTCACAGCAGAAGCCGATCTGCGGGTGCAAGGCAATGGATGTCTGCCGGCACCCGCCGATCATCGGGCAGAGACAAAGAACGGAGCTCTGCCTATGTAAACAAGGGGGAAAGTGATGGATTTTGTGTTCCTGCAAAGCAGAGAATAAAATACATCACTTCCCTTAGTAAAAGCACTACACAGTTTACACAAAAACACTGGTTAAGCACACAGTTAACCCTTTGATCGCCCTAGATGTTTAACCTCTTCCAAGCCAGTGTCATTAGTACAGTGACAGTGCATATGTTTAGCACTGATCACGGTATTAGGGTCACCGGTTCCCACAAAGTGTCAAAAGCATCAGTTAGTGTCTGATTGTCCACCTCAATATCTCAGCCCCGCTATAAGTCACTGAATGTCACCATTACTAGTATAAAAAAATAAAAAAAAATACAAATTCCAGAATATTGACCAAGGTTTGTAGACATATAATTTTTGTGCAAACCAATCAATACACGTTTATTGGCCTACATATTGGCATATTGGCCTACAATTATGAAGACATTTTTATTTTTTTTTTGTATTAGAAATGTTTTATAGCAGAAAGTAAAAATATTGTTTTTTTCTTTTTGTTTTTTTTGTTTTTTAATTGTCAGTTATTTTTTGTTTATAGCACCAAAAAAAATAATAATGTAGATGCGATCAAATACCACCAAAAGAAATCTCTATTTGTGGGGAAAAAATTACATACATTTTATTTGGGTACAGCGTCACGTTAAAATTATGCAGTTCCATATCACAAAAAATAGCCTGGTCATGAAGGGGAGTAAATCTTCTGGAGGTCAAGGACAGGAAGTAAAGGGAAATTTTCAACATGGACACAGACAGCAATACGAATCTTACTGGGGTTCTTACCTTTCTTACCTAATACCTTAAAAAAAAAAAAAGACTACTGCTTTCTGATTTTTTTGCAGATTGCCCATCACTTCCTGTACATCGGTCCCTATCCCTGTAAGAATTTAAAATCTAAAATCCCTGCATCTATAGACACCAGGGATCTAACACTAACCTCTCGATCAGTGTAGAGAAAAGATGCGTATACATACCTTTTTGGAAGCTGATCTGACCCACTCCGAACCTGATCTCCAGTGCCGGAAGCTCTGCGGAGGACACGGATGACAACGACTGTGAAATGAATGGGAAGTGACGTCACCCATAGAGTTACTATGGGGCTTCCGTTGTCCTCTGTCTCCTCTGCAACCGCCTACACAGAGAGGTTAGTGTTAGATCCCTGGTGTCTATAGATACAGGGGTTTAAAATTTTGCATGGACTTCCACTTTAAGAAAAGTGTGGGTCCCAAAGTAGATTAAAGTGGTTCCAAAGGCTTAAGGTTTTTTTACTTTAATGTATTCTCTGCATTAAGGTAAACAATCTTCTGTGATCAGTACCTACCCAGCCCTTCCCATTATAATTAACTGAGCCCAATCTCGATCCAAAGCTGTGTCATTGGCTCCTGCTGCTGTCAATCAAATACTGTGATGAGGGAGCAGGGGGAGTAGGGCTAACTGTACAAGTAGGGTCTATAGACACAGGCAGTGCAGCTTGGGATTTACATAGTATATCTGCCAGTAATACATGTCTAGTCCTAGGATGAGAACTTTCACCCACCCCACTGTATGAGGACAACAGAAACAGGACAGGACTACTACAAACTCCCCACCTCATTACTCTTGTCTATAATATAGATCACCGTCATCCTGTTATCCTCAATAACAATATAACCGATAAGAGTCAATCACAAGCAGAGAACACAGGAAGTCATCAGCTGACGAGATTTCTGTTAAGATCACTTTTTTTGCACTTATCAACAAAACACTTTCAATTGCATATATACAAGACCAAAAGTGAGCAAATAAGAGAACTTTATGGCAATACAATTTATTAGCATTAACCATTATCCTCAGACTACGGCAGCCCATACATTAATCACTTTTTCCCATTCAACCAGTGGGTTGAACGAAAAAAAATAATGATTCCCCCATGCACACATACAATGTGGATGGGGAATCACTCCCATTGTTCTATAGCTGGTGGTGCTGATTGATCTGGAAAAAAACGTATCAGTAGATCAACTTTTGTACAGCCAGGGTGCCCATACATGAATTGAAATTCATTCAGCTCCTCTTCAATAGGCTGCTCCTTTTTGAGCAACGAGCTTTCCGCGTTTTTTAAAAAGCGCATTTTGACATGATTGCAGCGTGATTCTGTCTCACGACAATAACTGAAATTTCGCACTGTCTTTGTGTTGCAATTTACAATTACTGATACCCAAAAGCATTTTGCAAATTTTGCAGCAATTGCCACTAAATTTGGCGATCTTGGCGATCCTATCTCAGATTCAAATGGTCATGTGTGAATGGGGCCGCACTTCCTCTTGCTACACTTGTGATTCTGACACAGCTAGTTTTTGTCAAGAGGATCCCAGCACTGAAAATAAAATAAAACTCTGCTGTGTCATCAAGGGGGACAAATTAAAGATGTCTTTAAGGTTGGCACAGTGGTGTTAAGGTCGGCACAGTGGTGTTAAGGTCGGCACATGGGTGTAGTGGGTAGCACTCTCACCTAGCAGTAAAAAGGGTCGGTGGTTCAAATCCCAACCATGACACTACCTGCCTGGAGTTTGCATGTTCTCCCTGTGACAGCGTGGGTTTCCTCCAGTTTCCACCCACACTCCAAAGACATGCTGGTAGGTTAATTGGCTTCTGTCCAAAATTGACCCTGGTGTATGGGTGTGAGTTTGGGACCTTGGATTGTGGGCTCCTCAAGGGTAGGGACTGATGTGAGTGTGCAATGTATGTGTGGAGCGCTGTGTAAATTGACATATGGGTACCTTAAATAAAATAAATAATAATAATAGATGAGCATCTTAATGAGACACAATGTACAGGGATAGGGACAATTGTAGACACTCACTAAGGTTGGACTGGTGTCTTTAGTCAACCTTACCAACTATGTCTTATACCAAAGCACTCTCCAACACTTAACCATCACCCACCTCTGCATGAGTAAAGTGATTTTTCCCCAGCAGGACACAGATCGCAAAAATATAAAAAGAAATGTAACTATTTTCTACTGTATCGAAAACCGAAAAAATATATGGCTTCATATGATGCCTTAAGAGTTCCCTTCACTGGAACTAAGAAGCTAAGCCCAACCTCTGAAAAACAACCCCACACCATATAACCCCCCCCCCCCCCCCCCCCCCATCCACCAAATAATTTGGACCAGTGCATAAAGCAGGGTCTATAAAGACATGGATGAGTGGCGGAACTTGACTGGCCTGCACAGAGTCCTGACCTCAACCTGAAAGAACACCTTTGGGATGATTTAGCGGCGACTGCGAGCTAGGCCTTCTCGTCCAACATCAGTGCCTGACCTCACAAATGCGCTTCTGGAAGAATGTTCAAACATTCCCATAGACACACTCCTAAACCTTGTGGACAGCCTTCCCCGAAGAGTTGAAGCTGTTATAGCTGCAAAGGGTGGGCCAACTCAATATTGAACCCTACGGATTAAGACTGGGATGCCATTAAAGTTTGTGTGCGTGTAAAGGCAGGTGTCCCAATATTTTTGACAATATAATGTGCTTATATACTGTATATACACATATGTGTATTTGAGCTTTTGGGGTGCACACCCTAATGCAATAGGCTGTGCACACCTATGTATGTATATAAACACACTTGAGTACATTGTAAGTCAGCTATATTAATTCAGTTCAGGGTTACACAGAATAGAAATTACATTTTAAAACAAAACAACTTGCACTAAATGCAGTGAAATTAATATTATAATTAATTGGTCGTGAATAATTTTCCAAATAGTTCTGACTTTTAGGTTTCACTAAATATTAATATTATCTGCTAAAGATTATAGAGGGAAATGCAGTCTAAAAATGGAAACATTAATCAGCCTTTTATCATACGTACGGTATGTCCATTTTTGGTCTGTAAATCCTAGTTAAACTTTTGCCATGAGAATTTCCCAGTTTAGAGAGAGCTGGAGAAAAGCAGAGGGAGTGAGTGTGTGTGCAACTATGTAAGTGAATGTACAGTTTTGTGTGTGCCTAGAATATGCTGCATTTTCCAAATGTTGACCAAGCAATGAATGGAGCTGAATATTAGTTTCATTAGGGACCCAATGGTGTGCACTTGGTGGCGTCAGTATTGGGAGAGCATGGATGTTTGGGCATTATGAGATTCCAGTGGACCAATAGTGTATATTGAAATTCATTCACAAAATAGCTAGAGTTTCTGAAAAGAAAATTTGTGTAGATACCTTAGGAACATACGATGGATACATACTGTAAAACATTTTCCAGGAAGAAAAAAGTCCTGGACGGCCGCACACCGCTGAGGGCATCTTTATTGATATAGTAAAATCCAATACAGTCCCTTCATATGCAAGAGAAACAGGGAAAAGCAGCTCATTTTCCACTTTAGTCAAAACTTTAGTCCTTTCCATATAGAAACTTGGCCATGAATTGTGCTTACTGCTGTGGGCTCATTACTTAATGATGAGAACCAGGGCTTTTTTACAGCGGGGACGCAGGGACTGACTGTATGTAATGACAAGGGGTGTGCTGCAGGGTATTGATGATCACTGCTGGGGATCTATTCTAGCTGGAGGGGATCTATATTTGCAGTGGGGTCTAATGTTGCTGAGGAGGTCTATTGTTACTGGTGGGGGACATATTGTTGCTAGGGGTGGGTCTTATGTTGCTGGGGGGTCAGTTGTTGCTGAAGGAGATCTACTGTTGGGGGAGAGGTCTATTGTTGATGGCTTCTAAAGAGTCTATTAATGCTGGCTGTGCAGAGATCTGTTGATGCTGCCGGGAGTCTATTGTTGCTGGGGGGGGGGGGGGGGGGTTTGTTGTGGGTGGTACATTGTTGTTAGGGGGATCTATTGTTGCTGGCTGAAGGGGATCTATTTTACAGTTTTTCTTGATATTATTACCAAATTCCATACAAATTACTTAGCGCCACAAAATGATACTTGGTTCTGTATTGTCTAAAAGGGGCGGTACTGGGAGGGGGGTAGGGGATGGAACCAAGGGACGGTGCTCGGAGGTGGGTAGGGGCGGGGAAAAGGGGAGTTCCTGTACCTATTGTCTGAGAAGAAAAGCCCTGATGAGAACACACAATGATCTATGGAGATTTACAAGGAATACTACTTGAAGGAACTTTGTCACCATATTGAATATTTTAAAAGTCAAAGAGCAACTACCTTTGCAATGGTGTCCTCCCTATGTCTAGGGGGCCCTTGTTATGTCTAAGTAGTAACCCTCCATTGCACCTGGTGGTTAAGAGCATGTGATCGAGGCCAGGAAGACTTTAGAGAGGAGGCTGCGGGGGACCAAAACTGGAGAGACCATGCTGGACTGCGTAGTGTAGTAAGACTTTACTTTTTTCTGGTACCCCTACACAGAATGAGCATTTAACCCTTGCAACATAGGGGAGCTCCACTGAAAGTGTAGGTTTTTCTCTAATTCCTGTAGCTGGGTTTTAATACATGTGTTGCCTTCGGGTAATGCTTTTATTTCAGAACTGCAAGGTTATAGATGACAAGAAAAATGTAAAGAATCCAACACATCCATGTCAGATTCTGTGCCTTTCTTGTTGCTCACTGCTGCTCCTCTCACCCCTTCTCTGCTGCTATATCAGTAGTCTCTGACAGTGGCTCCTGAAAGTCAGCTTCTCGATATCACATTACAGCTATGACACTGTGCTTAGGATGGGCGCTTGTGCAGGGGCTGCATCACCAGTAAGTAGGGATGAGCCGAACACCCCCCCTGGTTCGGTTCACACCAGAACATGTGAACAGACAAAAAATTTGTGCAAACATGCGAACACTGTTAAAGTCTATGGGACACAAACTTGAAAAATCAAAAGTTCTCATTTTAAAGGCTTATATCACAGGTGTCAATCACAAGGCCCGCGTGTGGCCCTCGTACCTCTCCTGTTGCTGCAGGATAGCTCCAGCCCTCCTCTGGTCCTCCTCCAGACCCCTACTTTCTGCTTTCAAGCAATGCATCCAGCTTCTTCCCAGCAGCAGCATAAGGAAAGGGGGTGCACAGTGATGTTGGGGAGAGTAGGGGACTCAACTTCTGATGGTGGGGTGGCTCTTGAAATCTAATGTAAAGGAAGGGGATGCGCTGGACATCTAATCTTACAGATACAACCGGCCCTTTTGAGGACAATCATAATGCTGATGCAGCCCACAATGAAATTTAGTTTGACGCCCCTGGCTTATATGCAAGTTGTTGCCATTAAAAGTGTTTGGGGACCCAGGTACTGCCCCAGGGGACATGTATCTTTGCAAAAAAAAGTTTTAAAAACGAAAAAAATTTCAGGAGCAGTGATTTTAATAATGCTTAATAATGCTTAAAGTGAAACAATAAAAATGAAATATTCCTTTAAATAGCGTGCCTGGGGGTCCCATTAGTCTGCCTGTAAAGTAGACCATCTGTCCGATATTTATTACAGTACTGCAGAAAAATTACATTTCTAAAATTGCTTGCAGCTGTAATGTATTTTCAGCTCCCAGTAATATAGAAAAACTATTGTAAAAAACAGCGTGCAGTGCCCCCCCCCCCCCCCCCCCCCCCCCCCCGGCAGCGCCCCCCCCCCCCCCCCCCAGTTTATACCAGGCCCTTCAGGTCTGGTATGGATATTATGGGGAACTCCACGCCAAAATGTAAAAAAAAAATGCGTGGGGTTCCCCCCAAAATCCATACCAGGCCCTTCAGGTCTGGTATGGATTTCAAGGGGACCCCTGTGCCAAAATGTAAAAAAAAAAACACACCGTTCTTTATTTTTTATTTTGGTGCAGGGTTCCCCTAACCACTTCAATACACTTTGTTATATATACACTACACTGCCTGCACTGACTGAATATAGAGTCTACACTGAATATCTAGCCTACACTAAATGCAGAGTATATATATATATATATATATATATATATATATATATATATATTAAATACACTGCCACTAACTAACTAACCTGCCTGCCTAATCTAGCTCAATCTATCTCCGTCCACAGTCACACACTATACACGGCTGCTATGTAAGCAGCCTTATATAGTGTGGGGCGTGGACTTGGTCCCCCTGAGCCATGATTGGCCAAAGGCACCCTGTCTTTGGCCAATTATGGCTCTGGCAGCAGAGCGCACTGTGATTGGCCAAAGCATGCAGGTCAAGTGCCTGTTTTGGCCAATCATCAGACATCAATGCAGTGCGATCTCGCAGTGCATTATGGGGCATTCCACAGTGCTCAAATTAAATTTGCTGCGAAAGGCCCAATACTATTCCATGTTTGGCAAACGGGCGAACACCCAATGTTCGAGTCGAACTTACATTCGATTCGAACATCAAGCTCATCCCTATCAGTAAACTATCTACATAGCCAACATATTCAGCTCGCTGATGATGCTGTTACTTCACCATTGCTCTCCCAAACACAGCCTCAGAGCTAAGATGTGAAATCATGAACTTATGTTCAGGAGACTCTCCCAGAGACTAATGACATAGCAGTAGGGAAAGGGAGGAACAGCAGTGGGCAGCTAGAAAAGAGAAGAGTCTGACACACCCAAAAGTGTAAAGTTCATTTCATTTTTTCATAGCCTAAATTCTGCAGTTATTTGTAGTTATTATATATAACTATTGCCCCAAGATGGCAATTGTAACTGTACTGTAACTTTACTGCCTTAAAGGAGTAGTATAGCCAAAGCTTTTTTTGGCTATACTTCTCCTATGGATCACAGGAGTACAGTGCGTTCTGCACTCCTGTGATCCATTTTCAGCCAACAGCAGTTAAAAGCTGTCACTTTACAGTCAGGATCTACCCAGATGCCTGGACTGGCAGCTTGCTCAGCCTCTCAGCTAGCCAATGAGAGCCTGAGCAAGCCGCTCCCACCCCTTCCACAGCCCAGGGCTCCAGCGAGCTCTGGAGGGGCAGTGTAGAGAGCCGGAGACTACCAGTCACCAGCTCTTTGCGGCCTGGAGAATGAGAGCCGAGCAATAAGTGCTGTTTGGTCGCTGAGTTCTCGGTCTGGAGCCAGTGGGGGACAGATGCAGCATTGGACCGAGGTGAGTATAATTTGTTTTGTTTATGATGCAATAAAGTTATTTAGTAAAAAATCTCAAATACGCTGTTGTGGATTATGTTAACAGTGTCAAGGAATCTGCAGTAGCAGGTCAGTTTTTAGTATGTGTGTATTTCTTTCATATGTATACAGTAATCCACTGTCGATCCACTTTAAGATAATCATCACAGAGGACAAGCGGGCACACTTTACGTCTGGAGGAAAAGAGATCTAATCTCCAAATACGGAAAATGCTTCTTCACAGTAAGAGCTGTGAAAATGTGGAATAGACTCCCTCAAGAGCTGGTACTGACTGGCTAGCTCAGTAGATTGTTTCAAGAAAGGCGTACATAAATGCACATAATATACCTGGATACTATTATATATTTATATAGGTAAAGTTGATCCAGGGAATATCCGATTGCCTCTTGGGGGATCAGGAATGATTTTTTCCCCTGCTGGAGCAAATTGAATCATTCTTTATAGGGTTTTTTTTTCTGCCTTCCTTTGGATCAACTGTGGCTATTGGATAGTGTATATTGAGGTTTTCTATTTGAGTGTGTTGGTTTTCTTTTCTTTTTTTTCTCTCTGTTGGTTGAACTGGATGGACTTGTGTCTTTTTTTAATCAGACTATCTATATGTTAACCATGTGAAACAACAGTCAATGCACTTTACAAGATCAGGTGATTGGTCTTGTACCCACCCCCTCCTGTAATTATCTTCAGACAGCCAGTAGTGGGTTATCCCACTGGGCCCCTCCTACAGCGCTGCTGTCTGCACAAGTTATGATGTCACCGCTCCTTTTAAATGATAATATCTGGGTTTGTAAAGGCACTTGATGTACATAAAGTGGATTTATATCCTATGTGTCTATTGTAGAATATTTTTAAATGAAAGTATTTGTGCATTAGTGCTGCTTTAATATTGCAATTTGTATGATATACAGTGTACCATTGTTTCTAATAACAACCCTGCTAATGAACATTTTTGGTATGGCTGCTGGTTGTGTAAATGTCATTTGTGGCAAGTGTTTGTTTGAGCTGTTTCTCCATGAACTAGGAAATACTTGGACTCCTGTCACATTTCTGTATGTGGTGTAAACCCAGCTCTAAATATTTTACATTCCTTTTGTGCACATAGGCCCAACCCAGGATAAGACTGAGCTGCATTGTTATCCCCCAACAGTATCTAGTTTTCATACATCTTTCGAACACCAGCATACTTTTTATAATTTTAAATTTGCACACTGCTTATTTGATTTTTCAGTACTCTTATTTTAAACTTTGATCCTCATTCATTGTCTTATACCGTACATTGCTTTGCAGCTGCATAACTTTTATATAATATATTCAAAAGCCAGCAGCCCCTGTTCTAGTTTGACAAATAACTTCACTACTGTTCAGTATATGTCAATGTTGCCCAGGGCTATGCATTATTTTCTAAGCTGCCAAACCTTGGAGTGCTGGATCTGTTGGTGGAGTAGATGAGTGATGTGAATCACTGGGACTGCATCATGTGGTTCTGCATTGTGCTTCGTGCTTGTGGTGAGTATTAAATGAACTGCAATGACCACATATTGGGTGACAATTATTACCACTGCATAATCACGGTGGATGCTTTGGGTGCCAAGAAAATACTACAGCTGTGATTTAGCTGCAGTATATGAAACCAAACTCCAGGCAGATATAAAAGAGTCTCTTACAGCCCTTGTACAGCATTAATGTGCCCATGGGATATAGCAGATTGCCGTGCTTGGTATCAGGTCACTTTGAGCAGCCCAGATACCAAGTGATCGCTTTGCGATCACATGACATCTAATGAACAACAATTATGAATGGAATCCATTTATGACATCATTGTTTACTACTGTGTGTGATCTCTGATTGGTCACCAGTGATCACAGGGTACCTGTGCCAATCACAGCACCCTGTACCGTGTGATAGCTGTGGCCAATCACAGCATCACAATAATAAACAATGAGTCATGAATGAAAGACATTCAAACACTGTTTAAACAATTGCTGTTACAGTGATCATCAACAAGTGTAACAAGAAATCCCTGATCCCCCCCCCCTGCATAGTACAGTGTCACTATGGTGACACTAAACTACTCTGATGAGAGTATGTAAAAAAAATTGTAAACAAAGAAAATAAATCTTAAAAGTTAGAAAAAATTATTTAAAAATTTTTTTTTTTTTTTTTTACATACTGTCACCAGTCAGTATCCCTGATCACTGCCACCTTAGTCATATGATGAAACTGTACTGCACTGGTGACAGACGGTATGTAAAGAAAAGTGATGACAAAAAATGTTAACTTAAAAAAACTTGCTATGTCTCTTACTAAATACCTTGAACTGGATACTTTCCAAAAAGGGATCATTTGGGGGGTATTTGTACTGTCCTGGCATTTTAGGGCCTCAAGAAATCAGTTCATCAAGATTGATACATTTTCAAATATCTATACTAGACGCTATAACTTTCACACAGACTAAATAATATACACTGATTTGGTTATGTTTACTAAAGAAATGCAGAAAACGAAATTTTGACCTAAATTTATGAAGAATACTTATTTGAAACATTTTCTAACAGAGCCTAAAAGAAAAACATGTTTTTTTCAAAATTTTCTGTTTTTTTTTTTGTTCATACAGCAAAAAATAGAAAAACCCAGTGGCGATTAATACCACCAAAATAAAGCTCTATTTGTGTGAAAAAATTACATAAATTTAATTTGGGTACAGTGTTGCATGACCAAGCAATTGCCAGTTAAAGTAGCACAGTGCTGAATAGCAAAAAATCCCAGTTCATGAAGGTGGTAAAAGGTGGTAAATGTAGTTAACACAAAACTAAACATCAATTGACTATTTCCCAAAACAGTTACATTCAAAGCAAATGCCTTGACTGTTACTTCTCACAGTTACTTGTGCTCTCAACCAAAGTCAAGCTATCAAACGGCTGGTGTCATGTGCTACATCATGGTAACTGTAGCTAACATGGCAGCTATCTTGGTGTAAAGAATAGGAGGCTTTAGTTTATTTTTGAGTGCAAAAAAACTATAAATCAAGTGCCTGTATTGTGTGACCAGGGACATGTTAATCTCAAAACTAGATGGAACAGATATACAAATTCTTTGACATATAAAACAGCTCTCCTATATGTATTTCCTCTGTGTGTTTAGCTGTATCCCTAAAGGCCAGCTATAGATTGGGGTGGTTGCCACTTTTTTGTGTCCAACATCCACAAAAACAAGGTAGCCAGGTGTGACTAAACTCTTATCTTTTGCTGTAAAATAATGCACCGAGGGAAAAAGAATCCCCTGAGAGAGTACAACATTGGGGGTACAGTGTTAACCAGCACTACAGAGGAAAAAGATTTGGAGGTACTTATTTCAGATGATTGCAAAATGAGCAAATAGCGTGACCAGGCAGAAAGTCAATAGAATTCTAGGATGCATCACTAGAGGGATCACCAGCAGGAGGAAGGAGGTCCTGATTCCCCCTATATAGATTTCCCCTATATAGAATAGTGAGACCTCATTTAAAATATTGTGTCCAGTTCTGAAGACCTCACACAAAGATATTGATGCGATAGAGTCCAAAGATGGGTAACTAAAATGGTGAGCGATTTGGGGGATAAAACATATCAAGAGCAACTTCAGGAACCTAATATGTACAGTCTGGAGGAAAGAAGAGAAAGGGGAGACATGATTGAAAAACCTTTATATACATCAAGGGGTGAATAAGGTTCAGGAAGGCAGTCTTTTCAATATGAAACCAAAATCAAGAACATGGGGACATGACCTCAAACTGGACGAAAGTTTAAAACGAATCTTAGAAAGTATTATTTCACTGAAAGGGTAGTTGATGATTGAAATAAACTTCCAGCAGAGGTAGTGAGCCAGTCAACAGTAAATGGCTTAAAACTTGCTTGGAACAAACATAGATCTATAGTCAGACAACAAAGCGGACACGGGAAAAAAAATGGGCAGGCTCGATGGACGTCTTGGTCTTTTTCTGCCATCATTTTTCTATGTTTCTATGCTTGCTTGAAGGAGTCCATGTCCAAAATACAATATCGCAACATGTGAGCTCAGATTTGGCCAAGTGCAGCTGTGCCATGAAAAAATGAGTTGCGCAACATTGTATGGAGGGCATAGCACCTAGCTTTGCATTTCCAGAGCTAAAAATATCAGATACCGATGGCACAGATTTTTAAGTGACCCTACAAAACAACAAAAAATAGGGCGCACCGACCTAGTGCATTATCATAACTAAACCTTTATATCGAAAGTAAAACAAGTGGATACTCACAAACAAGTATTTAATACAAGCATGTCTAGAGACACAGACGAGACTGTCACCAATACATTATACTTAGCTGATGGCATTGGAAGACCTCAGAACTCTGAGGAAGAGGGCCTGAACCTCGAAACGCATTAGCCATCTTCCATGCCATTATCTAAGTATGGTGTATTGAAGGCAGTCTTGTCTGTGAGTACCCACTTGTTGTTTTACTTTCTTAATAAAGATTTAGTTATGATAATGCACTAGGTCGGTGTGCCCTCTTTTTTGTTGTTTTATAGTTTGTGCAAGGAATACCAGCAGTCCTAAAAGGGCAGCAAGATGGGTGTGCTCTGTACTTGCAAGATCATTCTGAGAGGAGAGTCAATTTTACCCCTAAGCCCCACACCTGAGCACAGGAGGTTATGTTTCAAATTAAACTATTTAAAGAGACTCTTTCAGAGGGTTGAAAAAAATAGAGCTGCAATACCATGGGAAAATAGCAGATTAAAGCTTACCTGTTGGACAGCATGTCTAGCTACCTTAATGAGTTTCCTGTAATCATATAACATATGCTGAAATTTTTCAAGGACCCCTTAGGCCAAGCTGTGCAACAAATTAGCTTTGTAAATACATCTTATTGGTGTCTGATGTGAGTACAAGAAGGTCATACTGTATTGACCATACTGTTCCATCTTTTCATGTTTCCACTAGAAGACTGGCAAACAGATGATGCAGTATTTGTATATTTTCCACAGTGTAATTTTTTCCTTATTCTGTCCCAGACTTTCAGAATATAAACTTGGAGAATCGAAATTGGAGAATGGCATTGAGCCCAGAATCCTTAACACTGGCAGTGCTTCTCTAAAAGAAAATGTTCCTGGCCCTCTGAACAATTTTTTTTTTTTTTTATTGGGTGTGTGTGTTGTGAACTGCAAGGGGTTGAGATTTGTGTCTAAAATAACTTTTTTTTAAAAAACAGGAATTCCGCAATGTTTATTACGCAGCTTCACTTAGATAACTTAAAGTGGAACTTTATGTAAATGATAAAAATGGATGAACAGGCAGGATTTTTAAAGCAGAAGAGACATGCTTTGTCTCTTCTGCATTAACCACTTCAGCCCCAATTCGACAATACCCCCTTCCTGACCGGGCCATTTTTTGTGATATGGCACTGCGTCGCTTTAACTGACAAATGCGCAGTTGTGCGACGCTGTACCCAAACAAAATTGATGTCCTTTTTTTTACCACAAATAGAGCTTTCTTTTGGTGGTATTTGATCACTTCTGCGGTATTTTTTTTTTTATGAACAAAAAAAGACAGACAATTTTGAACAAAACACAATATTTTTAACTTTTTGTTATAATAAATATCCTTAAATATGCATTAAGGTGTAAAAACACGAACCTTTACAACCCCTTTAATACCCAGAAGCCGGGCCCTCAAAGATGTCAGCAGCCAGTGGGTAGTTCTAGGATGTTGCATCACATCTAGGTGAGTATAGTTCCACTTTAAAACGGGCTTAGGTAAGTAAAACGGGGGGGCTGAGGAGCCCTGTAAAAACAGGAACCTTTACAACCCCTTTAATACATGTTGCATCACATCTAGGTGAGTATAGTTCCACTTTAAAACAAGCCCTTGGACATGACTTTGTGAAATTATTTCCATATTTAAAACAAGTAGCATGTCATACATACAGTATATGAGATAATAAGAATTCCATAGTGCTAAATACAGACGTGTATTTTTGTTTTAAACTCAAACTGTTGAATTTTTGATTGGAAATAAAACATTTTGCTGTGCACAAGTACTGCAAAGTTGAAAAATCTTTGATCATTTGACCCAAAGTTATTAAAGGGAATGTATAGTGATTTGATACACTTTTTTTTTTATTATGATCAAGTCTAAACAGTCTGTTAAATATAAAACATTGCATATTAATCATTTGTATTTGTATTTTAAGCCAGCAGATGGAGCTTTAATCTCCTTTTCACATGTTTTCCTTATTATCCTCCAGCTTATCCTCGGTGTTGTAGTAAGTCTGCTGTTTACACAGCTCACTAGCTAAAGCTGAACACACAATTGAATGGGCTTAATGGCCAGCTCAATCCCACCATTTATTCAGACAGAGTAGGCAGTCAATGCTGTGCATCTCTTTAGCTAACCTTTGTGTAATAGGAACCCTTTGCCATATATTAAATGTTTATTTTGATATGTTTGTGTGTTTTGTAAGGGGCACAGATTTATCTGGTATTGGCAGTGGTAAACCAGTCACAAGACGGGAACACCCAGGAACAGGTTTGCCCTGCACTTTTATTCAGCACAGCAGTAAAAAGCATACAGGATCATCAATGCATGAGTGCTTTGAACAGCACATCTATAACATAAAACAAAACATCTCCTCCTTGAAACCGCTAACTAAACTGAAGTTCTCGGCTAACAGGGTGCTCTTCTAGCTAATAGGTTCCCCAAACAGCTGTGGTACCTTTTAAGCATTCCGTCAACAGTCAGCCTTTCCACCCAGAAACAAGTGTGCAAAAGCTATATTCTTTCTTTCTTTTATATTTTTTCCTTTCCTTTTTTTTTTTTTTTGTAGAGGGTCACCTGAGGTTAGACCTAGTATACACATAATATGCCTTCATCAAAGAAAAGGGTCTGGAATGCATTTTTAAGGAGATTTTGTTTCAGGATTCCTCTGCTGACAGTAGGGTTGATTCATGGTTGTTAGGATGCTGAAGGGTGCCGACTCCTTAACAACTGGCTCTATTACTATGAAACATTAATACATTCCTGAAATAACATGTGCTAGGCCACTACTTTTTTAACGAATGTAATTTATTTTCTTGATTTAAGTTTGTCAGTTTATGCAGTATTTTCCGCGCATTCGTTATTTTTATGGTAAATGCTACATAACTGATAGTGAGCTCACTTTTGCAATATGGCATGTACAGTAATATATGGATCAAATGAGTCACGTGTTCCAAATATCACATGCGATATCCATCAATGAATTGAGCCCATAGTATGATGAGTCATTGAGGAGTCATCATATTTTTTCCATGCTAATAGGTTTATGCTCGGAGAAAGCAAAAGTATGTCTTTAATCAAAAAACTAATAAACAAGTATTGAATATGGTTGCTTAATCTATAATGATGTAAGCAGACATCTTGTGGGACTTGTTGGGTATATTGATCCAATTACCGTATTTATCAGCGTATAACATGCGCCGGCGTATAACACGCACCCTCATTTTAAGAGGGAAAAAACATATTTTTAAAATAAACAACTTTGAAGCAAATTAAGGGTCAGTGGCCATCAATGTCCATCTGCAGCCTGATTAATGTCCTCAATGCAGCCCAAATAAAGTCCTCAATGCAGCCTGATCAATGCATCAATGCAGCCTAAATAAAGTCCTCAATGCAGCCTGATCAATGCATCAATGCAGCCTGATTATTGGCATCAATGCAGCCCAAATAAAGTCCTCAATGCAGCCTGATCAATGCATCAATGCAGCCTGATTATTGGCATCAATGCAGCCCAAATAAAGTCCTCAATGCAGCCTGATCAATGCATCAATGCAGCCTGATTATTGTCCTCAATGCAGCCTGATTAATGCCTTTTTTAACTACTGTCATTTGCAGCCATTTCCCCATCTCCATCACCAGCAGCCTGAATCAGGAAATCACCGTCATCTCCTCTCCACTCGGCTCTCACGTTACACACACACAGTCCCGCCTCCGACATCGGCATTGGACCAGCCTGTGATAGGCAGAACACTGGTCCAATGCCGGTGGCGGTAGCGGGACTGTGTGTGTGTAATGTGAGAGCCGAGTGAAAGCAGAGGAGCCGAGTGGAGAGAAGATGACAGCTCAGTGAGGTATGCTGATGGCGTATAACACACACTCCTGCTTTGCCCCCAAACACCTATGCATTTTTAGTGCTTTTTGCATTTTGCAGATTTGCGCTACAGTCCATTTAACATGGTTTCCTATGGAACACTTTCTGTAGTGCAAATCTGTAGTGCAAAAAGCACTAAAAATGCATAGGTGTGAATCCAGCCTTATATGCCGGTAAATACGGTATATGAAATAGGCAGGAAATAGTCTGCCTGCCTGACACTTTTTCCATGTATGCAAAAGTCAAGGCAGCAATTGCAATGTGAACACCAAACAGCAGAAAAATTTCGATTAATTATAACGCACATACAGATCCAACTACTTTTAGCTGATCTCCTTGCTTTGCAACTCTGCATTAGTCAGTGGTAAATGTGGTATACACTATATACAATCACCCAACACTAGTTAGTTTCCACAATCCATGACTTACTTCGCAGTTCCCAAATACGTTTTAAATTCAAACTGTAGCACTGACGTAAGTAATTTTTTTTTTCCCACAGTAGCGTGACAATCCCTCCACCTCCAGTCTATCTAATCACTCTCACTTCATGGTATGGACCCCTGTGCAAACAGGTGGTCATGCAAGTGGGTATGAAAAGGGTTAATGTGGACCATAAACTTCTCTCACGTCTCCTTAGATCAGCAGGGACTCCAGGTCATGGGTAGAAAGAAAAGAAGTGCACACCGCTTAAGTATAAGATTTCATTTTTGTGTTCAAACAAAAAATACTCACATAAAGATGATAAAAACACAGCATGTAAAGCTGACAATCATGTTAGCTCCGTAGGGCAGCAGCGGGGGACGTCATGCGTAGCTCCTCCCCCGTACGCGTTATGATCAATCAGAACATCAACGTCACCAGACTCCTCCCCCTTCCCTTCGTTAGCAGACAGAGGCACTTTGGGACGGGGGACCGGTGACGTCGATGTCCGTGACGTCACCGGATCTCTAACGGAACACCCTGAAGACCCGGAAGCCGGCGGAGAGGTGAGAATTTTAATCGATCAAAAAAATTAACTAATTAATCGAGGAATTAATCTTTTATTTCCACAGCCCTAGTATATATACATACATATATATATAATATAGATATATAATAAAAGAAGAAGATATAATATATATATAATTTATGGTCGGAGCCCTCGGTCCTTGACGCTGTGAAGGAGCAAACATAAACACGCCACAAGACAGACAACAAACTAGACCTGAAGTGTGCCCTGGTCTACCGTAAGGTAAGCCCTGGTGAGCTGCACCGTGAGGCCCTTTCTGCTAGGAGAGTAGTTAAGAAAAGGGCGCTTACCTGAGAAGTAATGGCTGTTTCTGTAGAGAAACGTGTTAGAGTGTTCTGAGAAGGGGAATGGGTGGGCGGGTACGGCGCGCTGGAACCGACACCGGCCTCGTGGAGAGGTCTGGTATATATACCCTCCGGGCTCCTCCCATAATTGCAGGCCACCATGCTGGCCTTCCTATTTATGGTCGGAGCCCTCGGTCCTTGACGCTGTGAAGGAGCAAACATAAACACGCCACAAGACAGACAACAAACTAGACCTGAAGTGTGCCCTGGTCTACCGTAAGGTAAGCCCTGGTGAGCTGCACCGTGAGGCCCTTTCTGCTAGGAGAGTAGTTAAGAAAAGGGCGCAAAGACTTGTTTTTAGGGAGGTAATGGTTTATTGTTTGGCAAAAGATTGTAAGACTGGTGGTGCCGTGAAGGTGGTGACTCAGACTAGGGTTAGTTGAGACCAGTGAGGGATAGCAGACATGGTCGGATCGGCTCCGGGTTCCTGGGAAAAGAACAACGGGAAATTGAATCGGGACAGAGGTGTTACACTTGCCCGGGATGTGGACGCAGAGGACCTTGAACTGGTGTAGCAGGGATAGTTGAACAAGCCTGCGCAGGAAGGCCATAATGGTCAAGGACCTGGACCGGCCTTTGTTTATGATGTCAGCTGTGGCCTGATTGTCGGTGGCAAAAACCACCGTCTGGCCTGCCCAACTGCTTCCCCAGGTTTGTGCTGCTGCCACTATTGGGTATAGTTCGAATAGGGAGGAGGACTGGCTGAAACCGGGGATTGCCAAGATTTCTGGCGGCCATGGACCGGCAAACCAGTGGGGGCCAAAAATAGCTGCGAAGCCCGTGGAGGCAGCGGCGTCTGTGACAATCTGGGGAGAAGAGGGAGATGCTGCCGGAATGAACATGGAAATGCCATTCCAGTCGGCCAAGAAGTGGTCCCACATGGAAAGGTCGGCTATGGCTGCCTGATCAAGTCTGAAGATCTGGTCTGGGTCTTGACATCCTGTGAGGAAAACTAGGAGGCGGGAGACAAAGGATCGTCCCTGAGGGATGACTCTTACTGCGAAGTTTAACATCCCGAGTAAGGACTGAAGTTGCCTCCTGGAGCACCCCTGGGTGGCCGTGAAGGAATGAATGACTTCCCTGATGCGAGTCAACTTGTCTGGTGGTAGGCTGGCCTGCATGGCCTGAGTGTCTAGTATGACGCCTAGGAAGGTGATGCGATGTGCTGGGCCTTCTATCTTCTTCTCCGCTATGGGGACATTGAGGTTGGAGAAGACCTCCCTTAGACTCATGAGGTCTACCGGGGGACGGTTGGGGTCTTCGATGAGCAGAAAGTCGTCCAAGTAATGGATCACTTTCTGACAGGATGCGTGGTGTGAGAGAATCCAGGATAGGGACTGTGCGAACGTGTCAAAGAGCCATGGGCTGCTTTTGGATCCAAAGGTCAGTTTCGTGGCGAAGTAGTACTGACCTTTCCACCTGACTCCATGCCAGCGCCACAGACACGGCTGGATTGGTAGCAGCTTGAAGGCGTCTGCGACGTCTGCTTTGGAGAGCCAGGCGCCCTCACCTGTGTCTAGGATGGCCTGGATAGCAAGGTCAACAGAGGAGTATTTGAGAGAAAATTCTTGTGAGGGTATAAGGGAATTTAAACTAGGTGTGTGAGAAGAATAAGGCGCGGACAAATCATAAATTAAACGGAGTTTATTTGAAAACTTTCCTTTTACGAGCCCGATAGGGCTAACTCTCCAAACGGAAAACGGTGGGTGAGAGAAGGGGCCGATCATGTACCCTCGGTCAAGTTCGTTTCGTAATAGGGTACTGATGGCTTCCTCGTCGGTGGCTGCTGACAGCAGGTTTTTGCACTCGTGGGTGGTGTCGGGGAGTGTGATAAGCCCCGTGTGAAAGCCTGTGGTGAAGCCTTGTACCAGAAAGGCTGCTAGTGAGGGTGATGGGTGTGAGGTGAGGTAGGATTGCAGCCATCCGATATCAATACGGCTTAGTCAGGCTGAGCTGAGCTTATTGAGCCCGCAGGTGATCCTGGGGTGGGCTTTGCGGCAAATGAGGCAGACGTGGAGGAGTCTGCAACGTGAGAAGTTGCAGATCCCCAAGTTGAAATTATTGCATATCGGCGCCCCTCCTAAAGTTCGGATGGGCCGTCCGAGTTTGTCTTCCTGGGGGTGTGGTGGGGTTGCGTCTGAATACTGGGATGTGTGCGGGGCAGAGGGGAAGTTGGGGAGGCGTCTACCATCGGGTTCTGAACACCAATTGGCGGTGTGGGTGGAGGATTGGCAATTAGTGCAAAGTGGGGAGCGGAGGCCAGCGAAATGGCGACAGAAGAGTTCGGTGTCGATGGCGCTCCAGTCCGTGGTTGCCTGGAACTGACTGAGCTTGGCTGCTGCCTTTGCTGAAAAGGAGCGATGGTAGTCATAGAAGGCGCTGCCTCCGTACTTGTACCCTAAATCTGTGACAGCATGAAGGTAGAGGTCTAGTTCTTCCCTCCTGTTGGGTTTGATGGAACAGATGACATCCCGAAACATGCCGAAAGCAAGTACGAACTCCGTGACCGTGAGCTTTCGTGTAAGCCTGTGGTCTTTTGCCTTCAAGATAACGGAAACGTCGCCCCAAGCGTAGGCTTTGTTCTCTGTTACATCGTGTACCGAGATCAGAAGGGATGCCAGGTTGATGTCGCGGCCATCTAGTATCTCCTTCCTGATGCTTGCTGGGATGAGATGTGCGGGGAAAACAGAAAAACCGCCGTGGGGCGTAGCTGTAACGCATGATGCGGGGGTGGCGGGGGGGGGGGCAGCTGGTGGAGTGGGGGTTACTTGCAGGAGCTCCAAGGTCCCCACTCTGGCCTGGACATCAGAGATGGTAGTAGATAGAGAGGAGACCAGCGTGTGTAGCTGGGACACTGCCGAGGCAATTGACTGTAGTGATGCCTGAGTGTCTGGTGGGGTTGGTGGGGATGGGCTGGGGAACAGTAGTCTGTACAGTTCGGCTTTCCTGGCCGTGATGGGGTAGGGGATATTCCTGCGCCTCAGCTCAGCTGAGAGTCTGGGGATGGTCCAAGCTCTGAAGGCTTGAGAGGAGTTGTCTGCCGGACCCGCTTCGGGAGGTGATGGGGCGGGGGTGAAATCGTCGCTGCTGGCCAGAGACATGGCGTCTGCTAGAATAAAAGAGGGGGGGGGGGGAGGGAGGGGGGATGCATGTTTGTCTCGGGTTTCTTTTTTTTTTTTTTTTTTTTTTTTTGAGTTTGAAGGGCAGGAGAGCATATATATATATGTTTGTGGTTGTGGCAAAAAAAGGGGGGGAGGGGGGGGCAGAGTGGGATACCTGTGTGACAGGTATGGGAACAAACGGGTTGCGCGCGTGCGCTGAGTGGGATGTTCCATGGGCCTATATGTAAAAACTCGGGGGGGGTGCGTGACACCCGAGGTGAGCCAGGAGGTGACTGGCCGGATGGTTGATGCTCGGGTGTCCGTCTGTGCTCGGCACGGACTGGTTAACCAGAGCCCCCCCAGGGCGGTACTGGGGGGAGTGGCTACTGGTTGAC
Source organism: Lithobates sylvaticus (assembly GCA_028564925.1). Classification (NCBI taxonomy): domain Eukaryota; kingdom Metazoa; phylum Chordata; class Amphibia; order Anura; family Ranidae; genus Lithobates; species Lithobates sylvaticus. The sequence continues at coordinate 146,138,441 of CM053031.1, read as the reverse complement.
TTGCTAAGTAGGATATGTTTCGATCTGTAGCATTTGACGTAGGTTCGGTCAGCTAATACTTGCACTGCCAGCAAGTCATGAGACTAGGTGACCTTGTCTGCGTAGTGAAGGCTTGTGCTTCGAAAAATAGAGTGACATGCATAGAAGTATGTGACAGTTACTAACGCCTGGAGATTTTATCAAAAACTATGGTGTTCTGCTTGGATGGGGAGGGGAGATGTGTGAACGAAGCAAGATACCGTTCGACGGTATGGTAACAATTGGGGATGCGCGTGAGCGCTGGGTGAGTTTGTTTCTTTTGCCTGTGGAACTCAGAGGATGCGTGACAACCGAGGTAAGCCAGGAGGTGACTGACCAGGTAACCGATGCTCGGGTGTCCGTCTGTGCTCGGCACGGACTAGTTCAACCAGAGCCCCACCAGGGCGGTACTGGGGGGAGTGGCTGCTGGTTGGTTGCTAAGTAGGGATGTTTCGATCTGTAGTAGTTTGACGTGGGTTCAGTCAGCTAATACTTGCACTGCCAGCAAGTCATGAGACTAGGTGACCTTGTCTGCGTAGTGAAGACTTGTGCTTCGAAAACAGAGTGACATGCATAGAAGTATGTGACAGTTTCTAACGCCAGGGTACTGAGCCAAATAAGTATGTGGGAGGGGGATATGTAGTGAAAAGGTGTGAAGAGAATGGAAAACTGAACCAACAATAACTTACGCACCTGCTTGCTGCCCTAGTGATGGAGTCTCTGTTGGGGTCAAAACCTGGTAGACCTGGTACCTACGGTAGGGTGACGTAAAATACATTAGTGAGAGATGGGTTGCAAGAGCTGATTTGGGGCCATAGTTGACCCCCTGGTGAAGAGATGCAAGCCCTCAAGAAAAAGGGGGTTTGTTTGTTTTTTTTTTTTTTTACCTGGAAAAGGAACGGGATGGTCTGATCCTGTTGTGTAGGAGACCAGGGGCGGTTTACTGACCTGAGGGAAAGGTGAAAAGGGATAGAGAAAGGCGTGAGTAGCTGAGTTTGCTACTGGGGAAGTTGCGGCTGCGAGGCCAATGGAGGTCGAGCTGCAACGATTGCAGAGGTATGTGGGAAGGTGGATGTGGGAGCCGTGACACAAACCTGCGGTGAAGCAAGATGTGCGGGGGGGCGGCTGTGCCTCACATTGGCTGGGTTGCCGTGGAAGGCAAGGAGTGGACTGTCTTGCTGAGGTTTGCAAGGTGTGGGGGCCCATTTACACGAACTTGCGGTGACTGCAAGAAGTGTGTGGGGAGGGCAGTGACAGATGCTCTGGTGGGTGTGTTTTTTTTTTTTGGGGGGGGGGGGGGGGTGCGGTGGACGTGTGAGTGAGGGGATGCTTGCACTGGGTAGCGGTGCGCAACAACCAGTGATAGTGGGGTGAATTGTGGGGTAGGAAACAAACAAACAATAGCATGGTAGTCGAAATGACTCAGTGGAAAAAACAGGGTTTTCGATGTAGCGACGAAAAAGCATAAATCCTACCTGCGACGCTGAAGCGGAACGAACTGGGGGTGCGATCGGGAATCGAATCAGTAATCTGGAAACGAGGAGGGTAGGACAACTCAGGAACGTGTACTGAGTTGTTTGTCGGCCTGGTGACGTGCAATACGGCGCGCTGGAACCGACACCGGCCTCGTGGAGAGGTCTGGTATATATACCCTCCGGGCTCCTCCCATAATTGCAGGCCACCATGCTGGCCTTCCTATATATAGAAAGAAATGTCACTTTTGCACGTCTCAAGACTAATGCGGCGTACACGCGGTCGGAATTTCCGATGGAAACAGTCCGATGGGAGCTTTTCATCGGATTTTCCGACCGTGTGTATGCCCAACGGTCTTTTTCTGTCGGAATTTCCGATGGACTTTGAATTGAGAACCTGTTCTCAATTTTTCCAAAGGAAAACCTTTCTATCGGATTTTCCGATCGTGTGTATGCAATTCCGACACACAAAATTCCGACGCATGCTCGGAAGCATTAAACTTCCCTTTTATAGTGCTGTCGAACGTGTTTTATGCCGCTGTGTTATTGACCGTCGGAATTTGGTGTGATCGTATGTAGGCAACACAGCTTGAGCGGAATTCCGTCGGAATTCCGTCGGAAAAACCGTCAGAGTTTTTTCCGACGAGAATTCCGATCGTGTGTACGGCATTAGTCTTCACTTAGCTACCGAAGCCTGTTTCTTTCTGACTTCATAAGTAAGCATATCAATTACCATGGCACTGCACAGTAAGAGAACCCATACTAGCCACTGAATCTGGTATGAAGAACAAGCACTTGAACCTGCACTAGGGCACAATGTAGCTTAGTCAGAGAAATTTGCTCATTAGGAAAAGAGAAAATTATGGAAAAATGTACCAGTGTTTTTACTAAATCTTTTTACTTCGGTAGAGTAATGAAAAATAAAATCTAATTATGATGATCTTGTCTTGCTGTAATATTGGTCATATACTTTAAATTGGCAATAAGCATTTAGATGCAAATATAGCTGTCTGTATCTCTAGCCTCTTCCCACCCAAGGTACATTATATGACGTCCTTGACTTTGAGTGGGGATATCTGAATGATGCTTGCAGCTAGAGGCATCATTCAGATATCGTCTTTTTCAGCCGGCGATTCCCTACGCCATAAGAATGATCATAGCGGCTATTCTGCTGCTTGATCATTCTTACTGGCGGCGAGAGGGGACATCCCCCCCTCCCGCCATCCACCGCTTCCTTCAGCGAGTCGGAGAACGGATCCGCCGGCCCCGGATGTTTACCATAGAGATGAGATTTGGGGTCTTAGTGACCCCATATCTCACTGTAAAGAGGGCCGATCAGGCCATATTCCTATTACCAGGGATGTTGACATTCCTTGTAATAGGAATAAAAGTGATCAAAAAAAAATATGTTTTTTTAAAGGTGTCAAACTAAAAAAAGAAAAGTAAAATTAACAATAAAAATAAAATGTAAAGCACACCTGTCCCGGTGTGCTCGCACGCAGAAGCGAACGCACACGTAAGTCCCACCCACATATGAAAATGGTGTTCAAACAACACATGTGAGGTATCACCGCGAACATTAGAGTGAGAGCAATAATTATAGCCCTAGAACTCCTCTGTAACTCAAAACATGTAACCCGAAAAATGTTTAAAGCGTTGCCTATGGGGATATTTAATTACCGAAGTTTGGCATGTGCAATTTTGAAGCATGATGTGTTAGGCATCTATTTATTCGGCGTAACTTCATCTTTCACATTATGCAAACAAATTGGGCTAACTTTAATGTTTTTTTTTTTTTTTTTTAAGCATGAAACTGTTTTTTTTTCAAAAAAAAGTGTTCGAAAAATGTCTGCGCAAATAGCGTGCAAGATAAAAAGTTGCAATGACCGCCATTGTATTCTCTAGGGTCTTTGCTAAAAAAACATATATCATTTTTGGGGGTGCTATGTAATTTTCAAGTAAAAAAATTATGAATTTTACATGTAGGAGAGAAATGTCAGAATTGGCCTGGATGGGAAGTGGCTAGAGAATAGAGAAAGGGGAATGTCAAAACACCCTTGCTGCCAGCCTAAACCCAGGGGCGTTATATTCCAGGAAGGAGAAGGAGAGGTTAGGTTAGACACTTTCCAATATAAGTAGTCTTCTAACTGAAGGCTAGTAGTGAGCTTAGTAACGCCATTGGAAGCTATATCTTGAACACAAGCCACTGGGCCAGCCACGTGTACAGTGATGTTAACAAGTTAAAGCAACATCACAAATTTGAATGAAGTCATTTAGCTATTGCTGAGTCAGTAACACCTCCAAGAGTACATTTATGTGTTTACACAAATTTACATTTCAATATGTTCCTTCCTTTTTGAAATTATTTTTAGTTTACTACACTTACATAATTATAGTAGTGGTGTATGAAATGTGATACTGAGTTTGGACCTCTTCCATGAAATGGGCTTACAGTTTTATCTAAACAATCTCAGCTTCACCTTAGGGAAAATCTGAAAGTATAAACTGAAAATAAATCATTTCACTTATGTTAAACTAAATAACACTTTCTAAAGCTCGCAACTTTTCAACATTACAAATTAGAAGTTGAATGTCTGGCCTTTTCTTTTCTTGTTCATGTAATGTCGCATGTAAATGTAAAGTTTTTCCGTTATGTTCAAACAAACAATACTGGTTTGGCATTTGTTACGGTTTATATTTTTTCATTTGAAATATGTTAAGTAAATTGAGCAGTGAAGAATTAGAATATTACATACATTATTTTCAGCAGCTGAGACATGTAAGTTGTGGGTCAAAGTGACTGATAATCCTGAACAGCTTCCAGCTGATAATGATCATATGCTGACACCCTGTTTTCAATGCCTTTCAAAGGCATTTCACTGCTGCTAATGTCCATTCTGTTTCAATCCACCAAAATTAATGGTTTTAATTCAAGACCCTGACTTTCTTATGTCGCTAATGTATTAACAAATAGGGAAAAATGAACAGCTAGCACACATGTGCACCGATCCTTACAGCCTTTAGATGACCTATATATTTAATTGTTTGTGGTATTTAGGCTGTAAAAGTCTGTTCCCAAAGATTACCACCCAGCTTTTCTTAATTTTAGGCTGGGTTCACACTATTGCTGTCAGGTCACCTGAGTGAGCAGAATCTAAGAGCCAGCGGGTGTTTCCCAGGTCGCGACCCCTAGGGCCTCCCAGCTCATGCTCATGGTAGACTACAGGGAGGTAGAGAGGAAGCAGCAGACTGCGACAACAAAGGATAGTTAGGAGATAGCCAAAGGTCGGGGCAACAAGCAGGTAAGGATAGTCAAGAACAAGCCAAGATCGGTAACTGGAATCAGACGTAGAACACACATCAAGCAGCACACTGAAGCCAGACACATAAGATTGATCAGCAGGGCTGGCTTGCAGTGCATAGGTTAATATAGAGTTCCATGATAGGGGCTGGGGTGGAGCCATGCTTTGAGGAGAGATTACTTAAGCAGCCAGGTGAGAGTGGATGGCCTCTTAAGACGAACACATGGAGAGGTAAGCTGACAGACAAACATTACACCATATCCATGACAATTGCGAACTGGATGCGGGTTTCCCTGTATCCAATACGCATGCCAGGAGCCTGTAACCAGCTCTCAGTGGAGTCAGATCATACAGCTCTGGGATGGTTGCAGAGTGAATTGCACAGGAGTCCTGTGTGGCTTCTGGTCCGTTTTTAGGTCTGAATTCAGCAAAAAATTCAGACCGAAATCGGGCATGAAACAGTGAACATAGACACACCGGACCCCTGCTGTGAGCCACTCTGCACAGAGATGTGAATCCAGCCTGAATGTTAACTTCAGGCTGGAGTTAACTATGCCTTTTATTGGGGTGTCTATTGATGAGAGCAGGAAAAGATTGCAATGAGCTGGTGATAAAATAATGTTTCATGAGAAGAATATATATGGGGAAAATAAGCCTTTTAACAGAAAAATGCCCATTTAAGTCAGTACCTAAAAATTATTGATCATTACAGACATAATAAACAGAAATGCAATAGTAACACACAGATCTTACCATAAAAATAATTTTCTTCAGTAAATCAAATATACAGCTTCTTATAAGCACTGGCTAACAAAAGAGGACTCACCAGCCAGGAGGTGGGCACAAGCTATACAGGAATCCGGAGATCGCAGATAGTTCTCACTACATGGTCCAGGAAATGCTCGTCATTCACAATGTTGATCCAAAACCACAGACCTGGTTACTCACAGGTTCTCCTCTTCAGTCCCCTTCAGATTGTACAAAGATCGTATGGTCAGATTGTAATATTTGTGGTGAGCTTTAGTAATTAAAGTCTGTTGTTTTTAATTAGATTTCCAATAGTGGTCCTAAATTTTGTATATACTAAAGCTGTCCATACATTAATAAAACTGACCTGATTTCCCACATAGTGTAATTGTATTCTGACAGCACGGAGACATCCCCACCGTCAGAATACACAGATCAGTGCTGCTATCTGTAGCCTGCATTTCTATTTAAGTGGCTAAAATCTGATAGGGTGGTTGAGCAGAAGCTGATCGGTAGAATGATGTCTGTTCAAACACGGTGACCATACATGGATTGAGAGTCCCTGCTGAACCAGCCTAGTTTCGATCCATATGTATGGCCAGCTAAACGCAAGAAGATGAGAAAGATACCCATGGCTAAAATTTCAAATATAGGCATGCTGACATGGTCAAGATGTTATGTTGTCTTTGTAAAAACGTAGAAAAGTGTATAAAAAAATAATCCAGTCAGCATCAGTTCTGTGAGTAAAAATACCTTGTGGAGAGTAAACGGAGAATAGTGAAGTCCAGTGAACTCTTTGAATGCCCACAGCCCACACAATAGTGGTGTACAGAAGTTCATCTCATGGCATGCACTACATGGGGTGATTTTTGAAAAGTAGTGCTAAGCAAAAGAAGAGCATGTCAGCAAAGAAAAGAGACCAAAGTAAATATGGACTAGCTGAAAATGGACAATCAAGGGATGCCTGGTCCAATGAGTTATAAATGATCCTGCAGCATGCAGATAATTGGGTCCTAATTTGATGTGCACAGCATGGGTCCATCTTGTCTTGGATCAAAGGTTTGGATCTGTTAGCATACATTAAGTTGCTTAATAGCAACTAAAAATAATTTTAATGCCACAGCATACCTGAGAAGAATATTACTGTAAAGGATTGGCATGTTAAAAATAACCACCACCAACAGGCAGATAAAATGGTTTCAGCAGACAGATCAAGCAGTGGTAATGCCAGAAGAGACTAAAGTTACATATAAGTTCTTTTTAAAATAACTTCCTTTTTTAATACAAAGGAGGATGACTGATATCAACATCGCCACTGCTATTCAAGGCCTTATTGATATCTAACTGCTAGAGCTCAGGAATCCAGAATCATAATATCGTTTGGTGGCACAGCTTCCCTGTTTCAAAACCATTTTCTGTCCATTTTACTGGTCATTAACTCCTGAACACAAGCCAGCCAAGCATCAGGAAGTAATCTCATTAAGCATTACTACCTCAGGATAAAGTGACAATGAGAATAGTGCTTAATTCATTTTTTATAATTATTAGCTAATAGCTCACAGGATGAAAAGAAGTTATTCGTGATTGGATTTGAAAAAAACATTAATTTTTAAAGATATAATTGGTATTTCTCGCTGTGATAATTGTCTGCAAATGGCTGAGCATTCCTTGGCAAACCCTTCCTGATGTAGCAAACAAGGCTGTGAATTGACACAGACTTTGAGTCAGGAGAATAACACATTATGTGATGGGTTAAATGCCTTTGCTTTATTAACCTGAACATAGATTAGAAAACACAGTAACTCCCCTTGCACAATCTTTTCTTAAACTGTTCTGAAATTAGAAAAAAATTAAGTATTTATATACTAAAAGACAGTATGGGGATTTATCAAAGCTGGAGCAGATAGAATCTTGGGCAGCTGTGCATGGCAACCGAACAGCTTATAACTTAAGCTTAGCATTGAAAATGAAAGATAGAAGCTGATTGGTTGCCATTAATATATGTTTCAGATACTGGCTTCTCCAATTTTGAAGCATTTCCCTCAGTTTGTTTAAAATAGTAACTATAAAATCATTTAAAGTAAAGATAGGAAGAAAATGTTTAACCCATCTAATTATAGGGGTTGATTTACTAATGGCAAATAGGCCGAACACTTTCCACAGAGCTTTGTAAATGAGGTGAAGTTTTGCTGACTTCCAGACTTCACTATGTTCTGGGTAAATGACTTTCATTGCAAGTGACCAGCCTAATTGCCTTTAGTTAACCCATGGTGTTGCTTAACCACTTGCTTACTGGGCACTTAAACACCCTTCCTGCCCAGACCAATTTTCAGCTTTCGGTGCTCTCACGCTTTGAATGACAATTACTCAGTCATACAACACTGTACCGAAATTAATTTTTTGGCCTTTTTTTCCCCACAAATAGAGCTTTCTTTTGGTGGTATTTGATCACCTCTGGGTTTTCTATTTTTTGTGCTATAAATGAAAAAAGACCGAAAACTTTGAAAAAAAAAACGAATTTTTCTTTGTTTTTGTGATAAAATTTAGCAAATTATTAATTTTTCTTCATAAATTTTGGCCACAATTTATACTGCTACATATCTTTGGTAAAAAAATAACCCAAATTAGTGGATATTATTTGGTCTTTGTGAAAGTTAGAGAGTCTACAAGCTGTGGTGCGAATTATACAAAATTGATCACATCTGATGTACTGGTGGCCTATCTCATTTCTTGCGACCCGAACAAGTAAGGAAATACAAATACCCCCCAAATGACCCCTTTTTTTAAAGTAGACCTTCCAAGGTATTTAGTAAGAGGCATGGTGAGCTTTTTGATGTTGTCATTTTTTCCCACAATTCTTTGCAATATAAATTTATTTTTTATTTTTTATTTTTCCCCCACAAAATTGTCATTGTAATAGGTTATTTCTCTCACATGGCATGTGTATACCACAAATGACACCCCAAAATAAATTCTGCTACTCCTCCTGAGTATTACGATACCACATGTGTGGGACTTTTCCACAGCCTGGCCACTTAGAGAGGCCCAACATGCAGGGAGCGCCATCACGTGTTCTAGGAGCATAAATTACACATCTAACTTGTTGACTACCTAATACACTTTTGAAGGCCCTGGAGCACCAGGGCAATGACACGTGACACTGACGTGGCACTGATGACAGATGCCACTGACACGTGATACTGATGACAGATGGCACTAATATGTGGCACTGATGACAGATGCCACTTATATCATGTGGCACTAATACGTGGCACTGATGAGAGATGCCACTTATATCATGTGGCACTGATAAGAAATGGCACTAATACGTGGCACCGATGACACGTGACACTGATGACAGATGGCACTGATACGTGGCATTGATGACACGTGACACTGATGACAGATGGCACTGATACATGGTATTGATGGCACGTGACACTGACAGATGGCACTAATATGTGGCACTGATGACAGATGGCACTAATATGTGGCACTGATGACACGTGACACTGATATGGCACTGATGACAGATGGCACTATGTGGCACTGATGACACGTGGCACTGATGACAGATGGCACTGACATGGCACTGGGGACAAATGGCACTGGGGACAAATGGCACTGGGGACAAATGGCACTGACAGATGGCACTGGGGACAGGTGGCACTGACAGATGGCAGAGGGGACAGGTGGCACTGACAGATGGCAGAGGGGACAGGTGGCAGTGGGGACAGGTGGCAGTGGGAACAGATGGCAGTGGGGACAGGTGGAACATTTTTTTTTTTTGTTTTATTTTTTTTTTACTCACGGCTGCTGCAGCCGTTCATCTCTCCCTCCTCACACGCTGTCCCTGTGTGAGGAGGGAGAGCGGCGCTGACAGATGATCTCATATGTTTACATATGAGATCATCTCTCATTGGTCAAGCCGATTGTGCTGTAAACGGCCGCTGTGATTGGCCGTTAACAACGATCTGTGACTGGCTGTGTCCGAGGGACACGGCCAGCACAAAACTTCCCCGATGCGCGCTCTCAGGAGCGCGCATTGCGGAAGTAAACAGGAGGAGGTCCATGGACGTCCTCCCGGCAGGGAGCGTCCGCGCTGCAGCCGTCTTTTGGCTATAGCCCGGGCGCGAAGAGGTTAAAGAGAATTTAGGTTGTGTTTAGTGCTATTTGTAGATATAAAAAAGATCATAAATAATCTCCTGAAGAAATATGTGGTAACTTTTATGTGTGTAATTATACGTGTTCATATGTGTAGTGCTCAGCTTTTTGTTGTACAGTGCTGCATTGCAAATTGTCTGTGCTTTACTGCTCCTTCACACAAAGCAAATTTGTAGAACAACTTGAAAACAAACTTGAAAACAATGCACTCTGTGTAGGTTGAAATCTCATTATTTAACAGCTGTTAAAGTGTACAGTATGTCTGAAAAAAACAGCAACCTTTCTGCCGGAAATCCAGGAAATAGCTGAAAACACTCCCTCTATTGCTCCAAAATCAAAATCTATGCCATCCTTGTCTGCTAAAAAACACAATCCTATCCCCCACTGCTTTCTGTTCTTCTCCATGTTTATAGATTTATTTCTTTCCCAGCAAAACAATAGTGTCGGGACTTTTGCTGCAATTGTTGTAGTCAACCTCAGATTTGGCGTTGTCCCAAACTCAGACGTTATTGGTCTGAAGTTATTCATGTTAGTAATAGGACTTTCATTCAGTGTAGCCCCTTTGAACATGTATTTTGGGACATTTTGAGTTCTCTTCATTAGAGGAGTATAAAGCTCTAGTAGCCTCCAGGGAATTTTTCATTGCTCCCAGAATGTTTGTGCTTAACCACTTCAGCCCCTGCAGGATTTACCCCCTTCCTGACCAGAGCATTTTTTGCGATTCGACACTGCGTCGCTTTAGCTGAAAATTGCGCGGTCGCGCGACGTTGTACCCAAACAAAATTGACGTCCTTTTTTTCCCACAAATAGAGCTTTCTTTTGGTGGTATTTGATCACCTCTGCGGTTTTTATTTTTTGTGCTATAAACAAAAAAAAAAGAGCGACAATTTTGAAAAAAAAAGCAATATTTTTTACATTTTTCTATAATAAATTTTCCCAAAAATATATAAAAAAACGAATTTTTCCACAGTTTAGGCCGATATGTATTCTGTACATATCTACATATTTTTGGTAAAAAAAATCGCAATAAGTGTATATTGATTGGTTTGTGCAAAAAAAAATTTTTTTTTACTAGTTATGGCAGCGATTTGCAATTTTTATCGGGACTGCGACATTAGATCGGACACTTTTGACACTATTTTGGTCAGAGCTACAAATAGCCACTGATTACTGTATAAATGACACAGGAGTTAAACACTAGGGGGCTATCAAGGGGTTAAGTGTGTTCCCTGGATGTGTTCTAACTGTAGGGGGGATGGGCTCACTACAACATGAAAAAGATCACTGCTCCCGATGACAGGGAGAAATAGATCCCTGTCATGTTGCTAGGCAGAACAGGGAAATGCCTTGTTTACACCTCCCGTTCTGCCTCTCCTTGCCGCAACTGGGGCAGGTGAACATCGAGTTTACGGGACCTGCGGGCATGCTCCTGGGGCACTAGGCATGAAAAAATTCCAAAGGATACGCCCTTTTGCCTGCACGTGCCATTCGGCCGACGTAAATCGGCGTGCGGTTATCGGCAAGTGGTTAAAGGGGTTTCAACCTCTTCCTTTACAGTAATAGTAGTAGAATGGCTACAGGAATTGAGTAGATGTATTCTATATGAGAGGCAAACATGTTTAACGTAGTATTAAAGTGTTACTAAACCCAGGACCCTGCATATATATACTGTATATATGGTCTCCCACAGTACACAGAACATGCAATTATTTTCGTAAATATAAACTGCTAAATATCTTTTCTCATCAGCAGTTAGAGCAGTCTTGTGACTTCTATCAGTGTTCAGCCAAGCACTGGTTAAAGCTTGTAGGAGGAGTTTTCTGACTGTCCTATGAGCAGTGGCGGAACTATAGGGGTCGCTGCGATCGCCATGGCGACCGGGCCCCTTGCTGCAGGGGGCCCTGGGGGCCCCCTGTACACTTCGCTAGGAGGGGCGGCTGAGAGGAGCTCCCCCGATCGCTGATTCTAAACTGTAATCGGCGATGTGCAGGGAGCTCCTCACATTAGGCTAAAGTGAAAGTCAAAGCACAGTGTGTGCTGTGCTCTTTGTCTCCCCCTGCAGTGCAGTACCCGGCAGGAAGCGACAAGGTAAGAGGACTGTCGTTTTTTTTTTGTTTTTTTTTTATATACGATTATCTACTGTATCTGTATGTGTGTGCATCATACATGTGTGTGTGTGTGTGTGTGTGTGTGTGCATGATGTATGTGTGTGTCTGTGTGTGCAATGCATGATGCATGTGTGTGTGTGTGTGTGTGTGTGTGTGCGCATGATGCATGTGTGTGCGCGCATGATGCATGTGTGTGTTCATGATGCATGTGTGTGTTCATGATGCATGTGTGTGCGCATGATGCATGTGTGTGCGCTCATGATGCATGTGTGTGTTCATGATGCATGTGTGTGTTCATGATGCATGTGTGTGTGTGCAAGCGCATGTATGTCTGTGTGTGTGCGCATGATGTATGTGTGTGTCTGTGCATGCATGTGTGTGCAATGCATGATGCATGCATGTGTGTGTGTGTGCGCACGCATGTATGTCTGTGTGTGTGCATGATGCATGTATGTCTGTCTGTGTGTGTGTGTGTGTGTGTGCGTGCATATATGTATGTGTGTGTGCATGTATGTGAGAGTGCATGTATGTGAATGTGCATGTGTTTATCAGTGGCGGTGCGTCCAAAAGGGCGCACAGGTGCCACCCCCTCTCTCCAGCCACTCCCTGTATGACAAATGGATAGATTCATGCATAGCATGATTCTATCCATGGCCCCTGCTGCCACCCCCATATTTAGGTTCCTTTATATGCAGCCACCCACTTGTGACCGGGCCCTGGTGTTCTGCCATCGGGCTCGGAGAAAAGAGCTTTGTCCGGAGGTCGGGGGGGGGGGGGCCTCCATGGTTTCTTGCATCGGGGCCCTGAGCGTTCTAGTTACGCCACTGCCTATGAGACTGCAAGACCCCTGAATCTCTGTCTGGACAGTGCTGATTGGCCCTGTGCTGATCACATGCACTCTCCCAAGAAAAAAAACAAAAACCTCTCTAGCAATACACACTAAACTGAGCATGACTCCATAGACTCTGTGTTATCAGGAAATTATCAGGGACAGTGAAAAGAGGGGAGGGTCAGAGAAGCCAGGATCAAACAGCCTTTTTACACAATGCAGGGGGATTAACCTCTTCCACTGCGAATATAACAAGCATGCTTTACTGCATATACAGACTGATTTTACTGTTATAGGTTTAGTAACACTTTAAGTTTAAATTTGATCATATATGGATATACTGGTTGGAGTCTACATATTTTGATAACCTATAATCTGTATGTATTATTTGTATTTTGTGATTACTTTATATATTTGCTTGGGCAGCGGGGTATTTTTTTTTTGGGGGGGGGGGTGTATGTGTGGTTGATAGGATAGCTTATGTCTGTATATTAAATGTTTCTTAAATAAATAAAATCTAATTAAATAAAAAAACAATACTGCTGCCCTGACTACCAAGACTCTGTTCTTGGGAGATGGAGTTGTGGGCTACAGCACTCCTTCCAACCAGCAGCTGCCACACAATAATTTTACAAGCCTGATGGTGACATTACAGGGAGTAATACAAGCTGTTTCTGGTTGCAAGAAAATAAGTTAAAACAAATAATACAGGTGAAGGAGGTTTGGGGGTAAATGTTGGTCATGTCTATATAAATTCTTTGAGCCATTATAGTATCAAATCTACTCAGCTTCAGGTGTCTAAATTACTTTAAAGTGGTTGTAAACAAAGGGGCAATACACAAATACCTCATATGACAGTACCCAATAGTCCAGGGGTTAAGATAATAATATACTGTATATATATATATATATATATATATATATATATATATATATATATGTGTATACATACATACATATACATTCAATAGTTTATGTGTCGTTGGGTCAGTCAGGGCAGCCTCCCAGAGAACCAAAAAGCGGGTTCCAGTAAGCTAGAGAAAACAAGGAAAAAGGGGTGCCTCTGAATATATATCATAAATCAAATATATTATAACAGCAATATCCACTCACATGGGAGAAAAAGATGTCGCATTCATATCCTGTGTGCTGGGCTGAGGAGATGGTTTTAGAACTGCAGGTCACAGCAGATCCAGGTCACAGCAGATCCATTCAGGCTAGCCTCACATCAGATCCGGCTGGGATGGCTGAGCATGGTGCTGACTCCTTCAGTGATCCAGGTCCAGTATATTAATAGTAATAGCACAGTCCGGTGTAAAGACCAAAAAATCAGTTTGCACCCATATAGGGGTTCCAATAGTGATATGGGGAAAGGGGGAGGTAAAACGCCAGTGTTGGGGATTAGCCTCGCTGTGTCTCCATAGCGTCAGTCCCACCTCTCGGATGTAAGAAGACATGGCTGTGTGTGGAGGATGAGAGTGAGGCTTGGGGAGCACGTGCATCGCAGCACCAGTCGATGACGTCATCAATGTGCTATTGGTGAAGTCATCGCCGGGGTATAGATGAAGATCAAATTTCTCCTCGGGTGTTACCTGGAGTATGTCTGTGAAGATTCTCATTTATCCAGGTCATGGTATATCAAGTAGTAAGTCACATCTAACTGAACTTGTTCTGTAATGTTGAAGAAGTTTTGTAGTTTTTTAAAGCCACTTCTTCAGTTCCAATAAGTATCAGTAGAACAACATGTTTGCAAGATGCATGAAAGAGGCCATCTACAGCAAAACAGAAAAAAACATAATTAAACAGGGGTGGGGCAACACCATCTGTCTTGCACATATAAAGCAGTTTTAACTAGACACGTGCAATTAGTTTCGGTCTGAATATGAATTCAGAGAAACTTTTGGTTATTCGGAGGTTCGGATGTATCCAAATCTCAGAATGAAATAGTAATGGATTTAAAAAAAAAATAGTTTTGTCTATTCGTATTCTAACAAATTCCAAAATTTTCAGAACAATTTGAATTTGGAGCAGTTGAAAAATGATCGACCAATTAAAATTTTGTTTGAAAAATAGCTGGTTGTTAAGGAGCAGGCCGGGAAGCCAGTCGCTTCATCCTTAACAACCGATGACTCATCAGTTGTCAGCGGGCTTGCCTGCTGACAGCTAAATGTACACAGAATTGCAGACAAATAAAAAAAAACTGAGGCATGCTGGTTCAATGATATTACAAAGGGGCAGGTTTATCTGCAAATGACAGATAAACATAAGGGCAGGTTACCGGTGACATCACTGGGTGATCCCGCCCCATAATGACACTCACCCAATGGGAGATAGACATGGGGCAGGGTCATCTGTTTACATCACCAGGTAACACCGCCCCTATGTTTACCTGTCATTCGGCTGTGTCCCTGGATAGGAGAAGTTGTGTTTTTTTTTTTTTTCTCGTTGGGGTTGGCCTTTTTATGCTTTATGAAGAAAGGACTTGTCAAAAACTGTTTTTTATTAAAGAGGAACTGCAGTCTGTTCACATAATTTGTAATAAAAACATCTTTGTCATTCTGAAGCTTCCTTCCAACCACTTTGCATATTATTTTATATATATTGTGATTCTGTACTTGCCAAATATGCTGCTGAAATCTCCCTCCACTGAGTCTGGCTGCAACCATTTTAACGGTGGGCAGCTGAAGCGGCTGCCTGTTCACTTCCTGGATTTACACAGACACACAGAGGCCCACCTCCAGCTCTGCAGCCCTGCCGCTCTCATTGGCCCTCTTATGACTCACCCCCCATTCCTGACAAACTCTTATGAGAATGAGAGAGAGAGCTGTGAATGATGTCATAAGCCTAGGCTTTTTACCAGACAAGAAACAGGAAGTGGGCTGTATAGGGTATTTACTGGCAGAAAAAAATGGCAAAGTTATAACAACAAGGGCAGAAGATTTAATAGATGGAAAGATAAAAAAAAAGGTCTGCTTTAACAAATCTTTTGGTGAATGAGTAGGGGTACTATGTAACCCCTACTCATTCACATAGGGGTGGGATCTGGGAGCACCCTTGTAAAAGGTGCTTTCAGATTCTGATAAATCTCTCCCCTCACCCCCACAACCACCAGGCCATGGTTGTGGGGAAGAGGCCCTTGTCCCCATCAACATGGGGACAAGGTGCTTTGGGCCCCAAAGAACAACCCTTCATGTTGATGGCAGGTGGCCTGGTATGGTTCAGGAGGTGCATGCTCACATAAGGGTCTGGTAGGGATTTTGGGGGGGACCCCATGCCATTTTTTTTTAAAAAATTTAGTGTGGGGTTTCCCTTAAAATCTATACCAGACCCGAAGTGCCTGGTATGGATTGGGGGGTCCCACTCAATTTTTTCAGAATTTTTATTTGCTGGCAATTCTGGTTACATTCAGCTGTCAGCGGGGAAGCCCACTGACAGCTCACGAGTCATTGGTTGTTAAGGACGTGGCAGCTGGCTTCTCGACCCGCAACCAGCTATTCACACAAAATTTGAATCGGTCGATCATTTTTCGAATTCTAATCGTTCTTAAAATGTGGAATTTGTTAAATGTATAAACTAAATTAAATAAATCAAAACAAAAATAAACTAATTCTGAAACGAATCAAGAAAACTAAATTAGTAATATAACGAATCATTCTGAAACTAAACAAATTTTTCCGCTCTGCACATGCCTTGTTTTAACATCTCTACCCTGGCGTTTTGACAACAGTTTACAATTTTAGCCAGCTACTTCGAAGGATTCATATCCATGAAGCCTTCCTGACACCAAAGATGGAATTATGTAACTAGAACACGGTGGTTCCACAATTTGCACACCTCCAATCCTGTTCTTGAACAATGGTGATTGTCTCCAGGTGTTGGTGCTACCTATGTGAATATAAATGCTGGGGTATTTTCTTGATACTCACTATAACCGAAGAAGTAGTTTGGATAAGCTACAAAACTCCTGCCTTTTCTCCTGGCAGGAGAAAAGCAGCAGCAAAAACACTCCTAAGCCACAAGTGTGTTTAGGTGCATCAATCGGTTGGGCCTTTATTAATTTCATTGGCTAGCATATTCATTTATTCTTGCCATTGAAA
>CM053031.1:146040847-146121276 GCA_028564925.1 Lithobates sylvaticus | reverse complement strand
ATAGTCCTTGAAAACAGTGGGGAGGGGACTGAACCGGCCATGTTGTGAGGACTGATGCTGTATTTTCAGGTGCTTGCAGGCGCAGGTGGAAGATTAGAGTATAGTTTAACCACCATGCAATGTAGGCTAGCAGGGGAGGGGAGGAAGGGAAGGATAATTGGTGAACTTCAGCCTAATGTACAGGGGTGAGGAGACTTACACACAGCAGTGGTAGCAGCGGTACATTAAAGGGATGGAAAATCGTGAATGACATCTCCCTGGAACAAGCTCACCCATATACTCACTGATGCTCAATCCTCATTGACAGGTTGTTCACGATAAAAGCGATCCCGCTAGTCTATTCTCCCTCCGAGTTCCACAGACCTCCAAAGTAGCAATAGCAGTAGAGCAGATGCGAAAATCAAGGTGTGTGTGAGATAGGCATATCCTCTAAATCTTCATAGCCTGTAAGGCTTGATGAGCGACGTGCATGTGATTAGCAATGTGTGCTGGAAGTTGGTCAGGTGGGACGGCAGGTGGAGAGAAGCCGTGTGGATGACGATGGAGCCGGGTCACATGACATTGTGACGTCTAATTGCTGTTAGCCATACAACTTTTAGCCATACAATCTTCTTTATATAAAGCCATACAACTATTGCACTGAGACTGGCCATCGCTGTTTTTCACCTAAGTACCATAATTAGTGCATATGTTTGTCTGGAGGTATGCAAGTGGGTAATGATGACTGTGAGCCCGGGTCCTCTTTCTTTAATCTGATTTCTGACAAAGTTGTCTTAAATAGTTGGTATTATGGTGTGGTGAAGGTTGCTCTTTTTGTTGTGGAACTTTTATTGCATTAATAAATATTTTCTAGTTTGTGATATTGCTACACCACTGTGTGTTTGCCTTTGGAGTTATTTTTATCTTGGTAATTCTATATCCAAGGCTCCCCTTCTCTGTCCATCACAGCATAATAACATAGTAATACATAGTAATATCAGACTTTTTTTGATCCATATAGACACTGTATATATAAAACATTCATAATTGTGGCATGGTACAGTAGAAATTGATTGTGATAGTCCTAAGATATAAACACGTAAGTAGCATTAAAATAGCTTGACGCGTTTCGTGGAAGACCTCCACTCATCAGGAGCAGATGCGCAATAGATATCTAAAGATATTGATGGGTAGTTGTAATTAACAATGGGTCTCAATATAAGAGAGGGGGGTGGGATTTACTCACCAGACGTATTTGTAACCTTTTTAACCGCATGCTTTACACAAAGTGTTTTTTTGCTTTTAAGTATGCAGTGTATGTTGTGGTAGAAGTTGATAGATTATTTCATGTAGATTGTAGTTAAAATAGCTGTAATATAAACATGCTGTCACCAAGTGAAGCTATGCTGTACCTTATACAATGTATACATAATAAGCTGATAGCACTACATATTTGTTGCTCAGTACACATGTAAATTATACATCGAAAATGCTTGTTCAAAACACTGATAAAATGTTTTGATGAATTTTGTGTCAATAACACATAGCCTGAAGGAAAACAGTAAAAAGAAATAAAAAAAATAGGTGAACACTCTGAGCCTGATTAACTAAAGCAAATAAACAAAAACAGGGGTGAATCACTATAGTGTGCTTCCATTGTGGGCCTGCAGGAGAATGAGGATGTACCCACGCATGCACGATGTATCTAATGCATACGATGCAGTCCCAGTTTACCAATGACAATGAACTCCCAAATAATGTTGCATTTGTGCCTTTTGTTCAGATGAAGTGCAAAAAGGGTTGCATGTTTCAATATTTTAGCTAAAAATAAAAAATAAAATCACGCTAATGTGACCATCTCAATAAGGAATGAAATATACAAGTGTCAGGCAAAGCAAAAACCCTTATCCTGTTCTCCTATAAGAAGAAAAGTCAGCTTTTGTGTAAGTTTTGTATACTGTAATTGGAATCTCTTTTCTAAGCATCAGCACATGGAATCTGCTACATCGGTTGGTGCGCGAGTTTCTGCACATACATACTACAATAGATGCATGTACAGTACATTACCCCTCTAAGTATGGTTGAGAAATTACAAATTGTTTTCTGGATGGTGCCCTGCCCATGCATGCATGCATGTGACCCAGAAGCTAGCAGAAATCGCTGTAGTAGTGGTACCTATTACAGTGATTTCCAGCTTCCGTGGGGATCAGCCAGATATGGCACATGCATAACTAAATTGGTCCAAGCTGGACCAATGTAACTATGCAAAAATTTCCATACCTGGAATCCAGCTTTAAAAATAACAACAGCTAGTTGATCCAAAAACACAAGAGAAAATGCCTTGTATTTTAGGAAGGCATGTCATGACTCAGCTGGCTTATATTCAGACACTGGAGTGTGACAATTCACAGCCAACCACAGCTTATTTTCCTGTATCCACACACATCACTGGCACATAGTTAATATATTATTGATATGATTTAGATGTCTTTGAACAATACACGTGACAACGCACATGCATATCCTTTAGTAAATCAGGCCCTGCATATTACAATATACCATAGAATGTTTAAAAGACTGTACATCTGCACACCATGGCAAGACAAAACAGGTCATTAGTAAGCATCTTGTAATGTCTACATATATAAAAGATATTTAATCCAAATATGAAATGGTTACATCTTCAGAATCTAATGGACAATTCCAAGTGTCTGTGAGTAAAATAGGTTTGACTTTTGGTGTAGGCAACACTTTGAAAGGGGTACTGTAATGAGTATAGAGAGGACGGGGAAAATTCCTTGATGGCTGAGTAAGGATGGCAGGTTAATTTACAGTAGATCTTGCTCTTCACCTCCTCAGTAACTGCAATGCACTGTAGCACCCCAAACATCAGTGCCTTGGGGTATATTGTACTGCAAGAACACAGGAGAAATGAAACATATGCTAGCATTGCTTTGTACTTACTCAAGGTTGATGATGGTTATTGGAGGATAAGCAGTGCTCCTAAGAAATAGAATACACACACAGTTATATATATATATAAACTAAAAAGGTGTTACATATAAATATTATGCGATTGCCAAACTAAATTTATAATATACTAAACTATGTTTACATAAAATTTACAGTGAAATTCAGAAGGATAATTTTATTTATGTAATTCCCCTCAACTTTACTTTGAACATATAGTTTTATTATTTAAATTGCATGTTTTTTTCATTCATATATATACGGTAATTAAAACTGAGGATGTAGTATTCAGTTATTGGGCTAAAAAGAAAATATACTTTTTTTAAACAATCATTTTAATCATGTTTTGTACTATGGCTCTAAACATACATATATTTTGCATGTTTGCATTTTTATTGCACATTCACTATTATATATTTGACATATACAGATCAGGTTGGACAAATCTCATGAGCTATACAGTTCTGCCTCTGAAGAAAATAGCCTTTTCGGTTCTATTTAAGGATATTATTTAAGGACAAAGGGTGAGAGCCTAAATTGTTTGCATTTCCATTAACCCATACTTTGTAGCACCTCTTTGTCTGCCAGTTGGGTTTAAAGTAGGCCTAAACTAAAAAAAGTGAAGTGCTACTATCTTATAAGGAACATCTAGTAATGTTAATTGTGCCTAAGCTGTACCCTGAAAGATGTTTTGTTTAGAATTCCTTCTAAAAAATAGTAGTGCACTTCCTGGTATGTGAGGGTGCCTATGCACTCTTGTACCCATGTCATTATAAGGGGATATCTGCAGCGTGAGATCTAAGGCTCTGCTGCATCTGACTAAAAGTCTCAGGAGATCTGACGCAAGATTTGGTAATGCCACCGCTATGTTGCTCACTGTTCACCTTGCTGGAGGCTCAATAAGAAAGCAAAACCCTGTCTCTACTAAGATGACCCCTCTACCAAGATGGATGCCCCCACAGAAAGAAAGTGCAGAACAAGGTATGATGACTGGTCTTTTGTTTGCTTTTTTAGGGCACTGCTTCCAGGGTTCAGTTCCTTTTTAATGATCCCCACAAGCAGTAACCAACAACTCTTATTCGCTTTCTTTGAGTGTAGCCTTAAGCAGGCAGGTTTTCCCCGTAAGACTGGCATCAGTTTTCAGAATAACTAGATGTAAAATACCATAATAATTTGTCCAACCCTGATACAGATATGTTTATGTTTGGACATATAGTAAAGACTAAAACTTCGAATAACTACTGCAGAACGCTGGGAAGGTTAAAATAAAATAAAAATATTAAAATCCTTACCAGGCAAAGTTACTTTTATAGAGAATTATGACAAAATCTTATGTTTATATTTAGTTGCACTATGGCTGAATAGATACACATGAACATGTGTATATTCACTAATACAATTAGTATGCATAAAAGCATAAACACTGAATAGTAATATAGTAACGCCTATTCATTTACTGACAATTCTATGACACAAATAGCTTCCAAATTATTTTTATGTTATTATTTTTGATATTATATTCCCTGCTTCTTTTGAATTTTTAAATACATCTTTATTGCTGAATGTATTTAATTATCAGAAACAAGATTTCTTTGCATGTGCTTGTCTGATTTTGAATGACCAAATCTTAAGACATTTTTTAATAACTTTAAGACAGAGGAAAGTTTTACAGATATGTGTATTTAGTTGTGGTATAGAAAGGTTGTATAGATTTAGTTTTTTATCATTTTTTTATCAGTTAAAGGAAACCTCTACTGAGAGATTAAGAAGGCAAGATATTAATGGCCTGGCTGACTTTGTTCTCAGTGCATTTTGAACAAGAATGCAGTAAGTGAAAATAAAGGAAGCCTTTGGATTGGCTAAACAACCAGAAGAATAAAGCTGGCCATAAATGGATCGAATCTCAGCCAGTTCATCAGTGACCAGCCAAGATTCGATCCATTTATGGGCAGGCTGATTGTATCCAAGTCGATCAATCGATAGACTTGGGTACAACCAGTTTGTTTGATTTTAGTATGCGATTATTGCCAGCATCTATAACCACTAGCAGTAATCACTGTGTTCTCTCGCTAGGGACAGATGGGGCAATCAAGTGATTTTCTTTCCTGCAACCTGTGATTGCAGGAAAGAAAATTGCCTGCTTAACATTTTGCTCAGTGCAGGTTTCCCTGTAAATTTGTTTATGCTATGGCCACTAAAGTGAGTACACCCCTCACAATTTTGTAAATATTTTATTATATCTTTTCATGTGACACCACTGAAGAAATTACACTTTGCTACACTGTAAAGTAGTGAGTGTACAGCTTGTATAACAGTGTAAATTTTCTGTCCCCTCAAAATAACACCAGCCATGTTTAAACCGCTGGCAACAAAAGTGAGTACACCCCTAAGTGAAAATGTCCAAATTGGGCCCAATTAGCCATTTTCCCTCCCCGTGTCATGTGACTCGTTAGTGTTACAAGGTCTCAGGTGTGAATGGGGAACAGGTGTTTTAAATTTGGTATTATCGCTCTCACTCTCTCATACTGGTCACTGGAAGTTCAACATGGCACCTCATGGCAAAGAACTCTCTGAGGATCTGAAAAAAAGAATTGTTGCTCTACATAAAGATGGCCTAGGCTATAAGAAAATTGCCAAACCCCTGAAACTGAGCTGCAGCATGATGGCCAAGATCATACAATGGTTTAACAGGACAGGTTCTGCTCATAACAGGCCTCTCCATGGTCCACCAAAGAAGTTGAGTGCACATGCTCAGCGTCATATCCAGAGGTTGTCTTTAGGAAATAGACATATGGGAACTGCCAGCATTGCTGCAGAGGTTGAAGGGGTGGGGGGTCAGCCTGTCTGAGTTCAGACCATACGCTGCACACTGCATCAAATTGGCCTGCATGGCTGTCATCCCAGAAAGAAGCCTCTTCTAAAGATGATGCACAAGAAAGCCCACAAACAGTTTGCTGAAGACAAGCAGACTAAGGACATGGATTACTGGAACATGTCCTGTGGTCTGATAAGACCAAGATAAACTTATTTAGTTCAGATGGTGTCAAGCGTGTGTGGTGGCAACCAGGTGAGGAGTACAAAGACAAGTGTGTCTTGGCTACAATCAAGCATGGTGGTGGGAGTGTCATGGTCTGGGGCAGCATGAGTGCTGCCGGCACTGGGGAGCTACAGCCCATTGAGGAAACCATGAATGGCAACATTTACTGTGACATACTGAAGCAGAGCATGATCCCCTCCCTTCGGAGACTGGGCTGCAAGGCAGTATTCCAAACACACATCCAAGATGACCACTGCCTTGCTAAAGAAGCTGAGGGTAAAGGTAATGGACTGGCCAAGCATGTCTCCAGCCCTAAACCCTATTGAGCATCTGTGGGGCATCCTCAAATGGAAGGTGGAGGAGCGCAAGGTCTCTAACATTCACCAGCTCTGTGTTGTCGTCATGGAGGAGTGGAAGAGGACTCCAGTGGCAACCTGTGAAGCTCTGGTGAACTCCATGCCCATGAGGGTTAAGGCAGTGTGGAAAAATAATGGTGGTCACAAAATATTGACACTTTGGGCCCAATTTGGACATTTTCACTTAGGGGTGTACTCACTTTTGTTGCCAGTGGTTTAGCCATTAATGGCTGTGTGTTGATTTATTTTGAGGGGACAGCAAATTTACACTGTTATACATGCTGTACACGCACTACTTTACATTGTAGCAAAGTGTCATTTCTTCAGTGTTGTCACATGAAAAGATATAAAAAAATATTTAAAAAAATGTGAGGGGTGTACTCACTTTTGTGAGATACTGTATATTTTCTCTTTTTAAGAATACAGAAAACAAGAATATTGTGATTTTGAGGATGAAACTGGAAAAGTAAAACATCCCCTAAAGGTTATTCTTTGTAGTTTATAAAAATGAAAACTCTATTGTTACCAAACATTATATGATTTTTAAGATTTTAAGAT
The DNA here is from genome assembly GCA_028564925.1 of Lithobates sylvaticus. Lineage (NCBI taxonomy): Eukaryota > Metazoa > Chordata > Amphibia > Anura > Ranidae > Lithobates > Lithobates sylvaticus. Next base: position 146,114,376 of record CM053031.1, on the reverse strand, counting down.
TATGGGCACCATGTCCTGTAGGCTTGTTCACAACTATTTTGCAACAAACACCTGTCTGATAGTGCCACTGAACCCACTTTTTGCAAGTCGCTGTTTGCATAGCCATGAGTGAACCCCTATTTGAAAGCAGTTGGGTCTGGTTATAGGTTCCTTTGGTATCAAGAGTTGTATTGTGAGATCGGGTTGTGCCTACTCGACTTTAGAGAAGCTGTGACAATGCTGTAGGCAAGTGCTTCCATCGGCACCCTATGGTACCCATTATGCAGCACTGTGTTCTTCTTTATATGTTCAGTAACAATACAGACAACTATTCTGCAGTCTTCTAAGTTCAAAAGGATCCAATTCTCAAAGTCATGTGAAATCTACAACAGCCTGATCCCTTTCTGTTCACATTTTATGCCTGGGGTGGGTTTGGAAAATGGTGGTCTTATGTAAGCAAAATATACCACCATCTGGGAGGGTTTCCTAACACATTTAAATCTACTGCCAGTGACATTACCATTCCTAAGGAACATGAATTGTTGAACATGAACTAACGTCCCATCCATACATGAGGTCACAGAGAGGGACTCGACTACATGAAATTAGTAAACTTTTGATAGGTTTTGTATCATTTTCTAAATAATGGGTGAAAATTAATAAAACTGGAAGAGAGATTGTGTATTGCCTTCCATGTCTACCAGGTAGATTTCATCCGTTAACACACCTGTACATATTCTAGTTTTTAATTGATCTACCCCATTGTCTGTCTTTTATTTTTTTTTACCATTTTAAATAATAAAGATGACAGCTGTGAGTTCTAAAATATATGAAGAAATGTGAATATTTGCAATTCATAATGTTGATGTTGTTTTATTTTTACCACTGAACATTAGTTACTCTTGCTTTTAGACTTGGAAATTGAAATGCAAACATGGTGTTATGACTTGTTTAAAGAAGAACTCTGCCAGGCACTACTTATCTAATCTGACCAAATAATATACATTACTCCAGTGAAATTTCAGAAATACTTCTAATCCTTTTCTGTAACAAAATGTAGCCCTAAAAATGGACTAGCCTTCCCTACAAATAGCAAAATAAAACAGGCTACCTGTGGCAGAAGAAGACTGTCTTCACATTGTTTGACCTGCACATCACTGGCTAGCATTTACATTGGTATCAGCTTTCTAGAATCCATGAGAGATGGGCTTCTAGACATAGATGAATATAGGTTGGTTCCTGTGACACGAAGGCCATTACTGACTGCAAATCATTCAGCAGAGACCCTGACACAGTCACCATCCTTGTTAAAATGTCTGCCCCTTTTAAATGCGTTGAAGTAAACCTATGTGACAAGGCTGCTTAAGGAAGGATGTCTATTGAAAGGCAATAGTAGGTTAAATTTAGGTATTTGAAGGTTAAGCTGAGAATTTTTTGGATACTGCATTTTTGGGAAAAACTACACTTACGCCTTAAAAGTCATACACATGCATAAGACATAAAATTAAATTAGGATCTGTAAGTGAACAAAACTGGAGGTCTGAGCCAAAAACAGAAAAGCAATAGGAGCTTTCCTTCCATGGCATTATAAGCCATACATTTCCCTGTGAGGTGGGCTATTGACAGAGTTTTAATTCCTTGTGCTCCCTAGTAATCATGAAGCAGTGTGGACCCAGATAAAAAATGATTTAGGCTATATATGTACACATGGACATTTGTTAATTTTTGCTCGTAAATGCTAGTACGAGGAACAATAAGCTAAGTAAGCATTTCCAAAGGATTTAAAAAGTGAATCTACTGTGAAAGTGAATAATAATGCTCTTCAAACTCGTGTTAACAAGGTGAAAGAAAAAAAAATCAGTGTGCAGCTACTCATAAAATATTTTAATAGCCAATTTCCAATCATTCGCTTCTTAGCTTTATAACACAAAAATAATCTACACATTTGCTGCTAGGTCTCACTGAGACTTCTTATCAGCTCTGCCGGTATAAACAAGGGGAACATTTTTTCCTGTAGACCAGAGTTCTTCTTTAACCTCCTTGCATTCATGTCACTAACTTTCTTGCTAACGCTTAAAAAGTAAAACGTTTTATATGCTCTTACCTAGCATTCAATGAGTATATTAATGATGTATTTTGGAGAGATTCTATTATTACTTTAACACAAATCTTGCAGAGTTTCAGTTTACTTTAAGCCACACAATAACATTGTAATGCTTATTTCTATTCACAATAGTTTGACAATTATGTCCCTGTAACAAAATATATGTAAATAAATCTAATGAAATGTTAAAGTGTGTCCTGTTTATATTGCTGTATGGTTTATTAATAAAAAGGAAATGGTATACTACCAATGCTTATTCTGACAAAATGGAGGTTTCATTTTATGGATAAAGCCTACTTTCACCAGTCCAGTAAGTACATTTCTGTTGTAATGCGAACCAGTGCTCTGTATGCTGTAACTAGCAGTGGGTAGAAAAAGATTGGGAGTAAGTTCAATACTCCCTGCAAGGCAGCACAGCCAAGACACTGTGGTTGATTTACTAAGGCAAAAGACTGTTCACTTTACAAAGGGATTTTAATTTTGAAATGACATTTTCCCTTAGCTTAGTGAATGTGGGGAAGCTGTGCAGGCTCCATCATCAAATAATATGCAAACAAAAATATATTTTTTTTTAATTTCCCTTGCATGTGATTGGGTATTTTTTTTTCAAAGTGAATTTTCACCACATTCACTAAGCTCTGGGAAAATATCACTTGAAGGGTGAACAGTCTATTTGCCTTTAGTAAATCAGCCTCCTATCTCCTGCTCTCTTTATTACCATAATAACTAGACAATATATTGAATCTGTACAGGCATACACGTAGGACTAGGTTTTTTACTAGAAATGAAGGTCAACTGGAATATTAAGGCCCCTTTCACACATGCGGACCGTATGTCCGTATTTCATCCATCCATTTTCGGATGAAATACGGACATACATGCATCCCTATGGGATAGCGGGAGTCAGCGGATGAACATCCGCTGACACCCGATATCGTCCATCTCCGCTATGGTCCGATTCTGCAGACAGAGGAAAATCCTATTTTTCTATCCGGGGATCAGCGGAGCGATCCCCGCTGAGCAGCGGATGTTTATGGGGCGGATCATTACGGATCCGTCCCGTGTGAAAGAGCCCTTACTGTTTGTCAGTTCTATAAGTTTAGGGACATTCAAAATATTCCCTTTTGTGTTTTTGGGTTCTATAAAATATACTATAAAACATACTGGCTAATATGCACCGTCCATTATTCTAGCTTCTATAGACAGAGTTTGCACTCTCTAAATCAACCCTGTTGTGTGTTTGTTCTTTTTCCATGAACTGACAATCTGTTTCCACTTTAAGGCAAAAAAATAAATATGAATTAAAAGAAGTGAAGGATTGATTTTTTGTAGCCTCAAGAGAAGATTTTATGTGTTAGAAGTGGTCCTAAATGTTAATTGAAGCAGCACTTTTTGCAGTTCGAACGTTTGGGGTGTATTTATAGGAAAAAATGCATAACTGTTTGTCCTTCAAAAGTAAAATAAATTTGTTCTGTGCTAATGGGTCACAATTAATTGTTCTCAGGCTATTTTCTCTGCAGTTCGAATGTGAGATAGCAAGACGTATTGCACTATGGCCACCGTGGCATTGACTCTCATAAGAAATAAATATGCTTCTCAGCACCATCTAGTGGCCCATTGTTGTGTACCTTTTAACCACCTCAATACTAGGCAATTTCACCCCCTTCCTGTCCAGGCCAATTTTAAGCATTCAACTCTCTCACACTTTGAAAAAAAAATTGTTTTTCTTAGTTTCTGTTAGAAAATTTTGCAAAAAAGTATTTTTTCTTCATAAATTTTTACCAAGATTTATACTACTACATTTCTTTGGTAAAAATAACCCAAATCAGCGTATATTTTTTGGTCTGGGTGAAAGTTATAGTGTCTACAAGCTATGGTACCAATCATTGAAAATTGATCACACCTAATGTACTGACGGCCTATCTCATCTCTTGAGGCCCTAACATGTCAAAACAGTACAAATACCCCCAAAATTACCCATTTTTGGAAAGTACAAGGTATTTAGTAAGAGACATGGCAAGTTTTTTGAAGCTGTAATTTTTTCCCACGACTCTTTGGAATATAAGGAAATTATTTTATAAATTCTTTCACAAAAACGCCATATTAACAAGTTATTTCTCATACACGGCATAGGCATACTTGCAACTATACCCTAAAATACATTCTGCTACTCATCCTGAGTTTGGCGATACCACATGTGTGAGACATTTTCACAGCCTGGCCACAAAGAGAGGTGCAACATCCAAGCAATATCCACTTTAACCTCCCTGGCGGTATGATTATTTCAGATTTTTGATGCTCAAAGCGGTACAATGTTTTGCATGGAAATTTGGCGTTTTATATTGTAGGCCTGTAATTCTTAGGAATCTGTCCAAACAAGAATCTAGTAGACATCCCGATATGATAAAGTTTGAAACACAAAATCATAAATTATAATATAATATATAACTATAAATAATTATAACAAATAATAATATAATAATACAAATTATTCAATAATGTAATCAAATAAAAAACACCGAAATTTGCTCAGTTGCAGAATTGTTGCTGTCATTACTTTCAGTGTTTGATGACAAATTTCCCCACAAATCACTATTGCTCAATTCTGCAAGTGATTCTAATTTATTATCGCTGTTTTCTAGCTGGTCTTAAACCGCTTTTGATGTAAAGGGACACTTTTAGGTTGCTATGGACAATCTCCAGTTTCCAGGCAGAAAGAACAGTATTTATAATATAAAACTGCATGTAGGACAAACTACTAGGGACAAAAGGGATGTGAAATAATTTGATACAGTAATATAATCTGTAAGATTACAGTGTACTGTATGTATTGTGTGTTTTTAACTTTTTGATTTTGGCGCTGTGCTCCGTCCCCGTGAATCGCAACGCTCGCAGGGAACGGAGCCTGGCACTGTGATAGATCCGGCGGAAGGACACAGCTCACACACACAGCAAGGAGACATCGTAGGATCCTCAGGACAAGGTAAGTAACTTTGCCTGGATCCTACGATGCGATCCCGTGTGGCTCGGGGTTACCACTTTTGGTAATGAAAATTCACCCAGAGCCACACTCAGTATTACTGCTAAGGAGGTTAAGACCAGACCTTATTCCGACACTTTGTTTACAAGTAAAAATATGTATTTTTCTTAGAAAATTACTTAGAACCCTCAAACATTACATATTTTTGTAGCAGGGGCCCTAGAGAATAAAATTGTGGCTTTTGCAAATTTTATTTTTATTTTTTTTAACCACTAGAGGACCAGCCACCTCAGTTATACTGCGGCAGATTGGCTCTCCTGGGCCAATCACCATAGCTATACATTGGACGCTTTAAGACCACTAGGGTGCCTGGAGGCCACGATGTCCGCTAGGCACCTGCAATCGCTCCTGAGAGAGACAGAACGGAGATCTGTCAATGTAAACAGACAGATCTCCGTTCTGTCAGGGGAGAGGAGACAGATCTGTTGTTCATACTAGGTATGAACAGCGATCAGTCTCCTCCTTCAGGCAGTCCGCTCCCCCTATAGTTAGGATCACTCCCTAGGACCCACATTTAACATCTATACAGTAATCAGTGGCTATTTTTAGCTCTGATCGCTGTATAAATGTCAATGGTCCAAAAAAGTGTCAAAAGTGTCTGATCTGTCCACTGCAATGTCGTAGTCCCAATACAGATCACCGCCATTACTAGTTAAAAAAAAAAAATGATAATAAACATGCTATAAATACATCCCCTATTTTGTAGATGCTATAACTTTTGCGCAAACCAATCAATATACGCTTATTGCGATTTTTTTTACAAAAAATATGTAGAAGAAAGCATATCGGCCTAAACTGAGTTAGTCATTTTTTTGGGGGGGGGGGGATATTTATTATAGCAATAAGTAAAAAATATTGTTTTTTTTTTTTTTTAAATTTACGCTTTTTTGTTTACAGCACAAAAAATTAAAACTGCAGAGGTGATCAAATACCGCCAAAAGAAAGCTCTATTTGTGGGAAAAAAGGGAAGTCAATTTTGCACGACCGCGCAATTGTCAGTTAAAGTAACGTAGGGCCGTATCGCAAAAAATTGCCTGGTCATTAACCTCCCTTTTTAGGTGCTGAAAGCGGTACAATTATTTTGTATGGAAATTTGGCGTTTTATATTGTAGGCCTGTAATTCTTAGGAATAACTCACTTAAATCTGTTCAAACCAAAGTCTAGTAGACATCCCGGGTATGACAAAGTTTGAAACACAAGATCATAAATTATAATATAATAAATAACTATAAATAATTATAAAAATGATTCAATAATGTAATCAAATCAAAAACACTGAAATGTCGATGTCATTAGATTTGGTGTTTGATGACGAATTTCCCCACAAATCACTATCGCTCAATTCTGCAAGTGATTCTAATTTATTATCGCTGTTTTCTAGCTGGTCTAAAACCGCTTTTGACATAAAGGGACACTTTTTGGTTGCTATGGACAATGTCCAAATTCCAGGCAGAAAAAACTGTATTTATAATATAAAAGTGCATGCAGGGCACTGGACAGACCACTAGGGACAAAGGGGATGTGTATTTTTTTTTATACAATACTGTAATCTGTAAGATTACAGTATACTGTATGTGTACTGCAGGGCTCAAAATTTCAAGTCCTGAGCTACTAGCCAGGCCTCAAGGGTTACTCGCCACTAGTTGCCCCGCCCAACCCTGCCTCTGCCCTGCCTCTAATCCTGCCCCTAAACACGCCCTCATAAAATGAGACTTAAATGTTTTATGCAGAATTAAGTTATACAAATAAAATATTAACAACAACTTTATCCGTGCGCACCAATGCAGCCTCAGTCCACCATGCAGCCTGTGTCCCCCATGCAGCCTGTGTACCCCATGCAGCCTGTGTCCCCCATGCAGCCTGTGTACCCCATGCAGCCTGTGTCCCCCATGCAGCCTGTGTCCCCCATGCAGCCTGTGTCCCCCATGCAGCCTGTGTCCCCATGCAGCCTGTGTCCCTCATGCAGCCTGTGTCCCTCATGCAGCCTGTGTCCCTCATGCAGCCTGTGTCCCCCATGCAGCCTGTGTCCCCCATGCAGCCTGTGTCCCCCATGCAGCCTGTGTCCCTCATGCAGCCTGTGTCCCTCATGCAGCCTGTGTCCCTCATGTCCCTCATGTCCCTCATGCAGCCTGTGTCCCTCATGCAGCCTGTGTCCCTCATGCAGCCTGTGTCCCTCATGCAGCCTCTGTCCCTCATGTCCCTCATGCAGCCTGTGTCCCTCATGCAGCCTGTGACCCTCATGTCCCTCATGCAGCCTGTGTCCCTCATGTCCCTCATGCAGCCTGTGTCCCTCATGCAGCCTGTGTCCCTCATGTCCCTCATGCAGCCTGTGTCCCTCATGTCCCTCATGCAGCCTGTGTCCCTCATGCAGCCTGTGTCCCTCATGCAGCCTGTGTCCCTCATGTCCCTCATGCAGCCTGTGTCCCTCATGCAGCCTGTGTCCCTCATGCAGCCTGTGTCCCTCATGCAGCCTGTGTCCCTCATGTCCCTCATGCAGCCTGTGTCCCTCATGCAGCCTGTGTCCCTCATGCAGCCTGTGTCCCTCATGTCCCTCATGCAGCCTGTGTCCCTCATGTCCCTCATGCAGCCTGTGTCCCTCATGTCCCTCATGCAGCCTGTGTCCCTCATGTCCCTCATGCAGCCTGTGTCCCTCATGCAGCCTGTGTCCCTCATGTCCCTCATGCAGCCTGTGTCCCTCATGTCCCTCATGCAGCCTGTGTCCCTCATGCAGCCTGTGTCCCTCATGTCCCTCATGCAGCCTGTGTCCCTCATGTCCCTCATGCAGCCTGTGTCCCTCATGCAGCCTGTGTCCCTCATGTCCCTCATGCAGCCTGTGTCCCTCATGTCCCTCATGCAGCCTGTGTCCCTCATGTCCCTCATGCAGCCTGTGTCCCTCATGTCCCTCATGCAGCCTGTGTCCCTCATGTCCCTCATGCAGCCTGTGTCCCTCATGCAGCCTGTGTCCCTCATGTCCCTCATGCAGCCTGTGTCCCTCATGTCCCTCATGCAGCCTGTGTCCCTCATGTCCCTCATGCAGCCTGTGTCCCTCAGTCCACCATGCAGTCTGTGTCCCTCATGCAGCCCCAGTCCTACCTGTGCAGGGGAGGAGAAGAACAGGAGAGCCACCCGGATGATGGAGCACAACGATCTCAGCTTTCATTTCAATTGGTGTTCCCGCCGCTCAACATCACATATAGCCCCGCCCCCTGACCGGGGAACTTTGATTGACAGATCACCCGTCTCGGGATTGGACGGCTGATCTGTCTATCAAAGTCCGGGACCAGGGGGAGGGGCTATATGTCACAGCGAGCAGCGGGGAACACAGTACTGTAAATGTGAAATGATAGCTGTGTTCCCTGCTCGCTGATCATCTGGGCGGCTCTCCTTTCTCTTCCCCTCCACTCCCATTCAACCCAGGCTGCTGGCAGTGCTCGCCCCCTTCTCCCAGGCAGCCAATAGCTCGCCAGACCTCAAAATCCACTCGCAAAATGCGAGCAGGCGAGTGGATTTTTTGAGGGCTGTGTACTGTGTTTTTACTTTTTTGAATTTGGCGCCGATCTCCGCTCCCGTGCTTCGCAACGTCGCAGGGAACGGAGCCCGGCGGAACTCGGCACTGTGTGAATCGAGCGAGGAGACAGCTCGCTCACACAGCGGGGAGACATCGCAGGATCCAGGGGACAAGGTAAGTAACTTTCCTGGATACTGCGATGCGATCCCCGAGTCGGGAATATCGCCAGGGAGGTTAAGGGGGAAAATCCTTCCGGGGTGAAGTGGTTAAACAGTAAGTTTTTATTCGTTTTTAAACATAAATATGTTAATACAAGGTCAACAATTGCAAAGCAATATGAAAGAAGTGAATATAGAAATGACAGTATTAGGTACATAAACAGTAAAACTTTAATAACCTCTAATAGTCATTTTGTTGGAGGGGGAATTTGAGGGGGGGGGGGGGTTGTAGGGGGTAAATATTGTTCTAGGAGGGGAAGGAAATTTGAGGGGGGAGTGCTGAGAGTGGTGATTTAGGGAGCTATGTGTTAGAAGGGGGGGTGGGGGGGAGAAGATGTGTGCTGGGAGGGGGGATTTGAAGTGGGGGAGGGAGCATTTGAGCTGGGGGGATTTGGGGGATGTGTGGGGGGATTTCAGCAGGGGGACAGATTTCTACTTGGAGGAGGGGGGATTTATGCTTGGGAGTAAGCATGCAGATTAGTGCTCAGTGTTTTTTTTGGGGGGGGGGATTTTTGCTGCCACATAATGCTCATACATCTTGGGGGGGTAGGCGCAGTTTGGCATGTTCGCCCTGGGCTCTAGATGACTTTTTCCCGTCACTGGTACAATGGGAGGTGTTATGAATAGATTGGAGTGCATTCCTTCATTCCTTCCTTCAACTTGTTTTTGTTGTATAAAAATTCCATGGTTTTGGATGCGTGACTAATCTTTCTAGGAGGTGTTTTGACAGGAAATGTAGTATGTGGGTAAGTGTGAACGTGTATTGGGGGTAGGCAAAATTCTTGTATCAAAAACTCTCTGGTTTTAAGCTTGTTGTTATTATAGAATTGATGGATATTGTGCAGTCCACATTTACAAAGAGATTCAGTATTTAACAAAGGGATCATGGCCTCTAGGGTATTCAAAGGGAGAGAGGTGTTGTGTATTAAATCATAAGAATCAATTTGTTGAAAATAGTACCTGAGCAGCGTGCCCTCTTCCCCTTCCAGGTGAACTTATAGATTAGACTTGACAGGGTTGTTAATTGTTTAATTGGAAGAGATATCGGGAGTAGGGATGAGCCGAACACCCCTGGGTTCGGTTCGCACCAGAACCTGTGAACGGACCGAACGTTCGTGCGAATATTCGAACCCTATTCTTTACAATGGACGCGAACGTTCGAAATCAAAAGTGCTAATTATAACAGCCAATATGCATGTTAATGTCATAAAACAGGTTTGGGGACCCGGGTCCTGCCCCAGGGGACATGTATCAATGCAAAAAGAAGTTTTAAAAACTAAAGTTTTTTCGGGAGAAGTCATTTTAATGATGCATAAAGTGAAAAAAAAATGTGAAATATTCCTTTACATATGGTACCTGGGGGGTGTCTAAAGTATGCCTGTGAAGTGGCATGTGTTTTCCGTGTTTAGAACTGTCCCTGCAAAAAATGAATATATATTCAAATGATCAGTATTCAGTAATGATAATGAATCAGCATCAGCAGTCTGCCTATATCACAGTCACAGCCGGAACACAGTGCACTAGGCCGCCACAGTGGCGGCCTTTTATACTGTGGGGCGTGTACTAAACCCCCTGAGCTATAATTGGCTACAGGCATCCTGCCTGTAGCCAATTATGGCTCTCCTCGCTGCCAGCGTTGTGATTGGCCAATCATCAGCCAGCAATGCACTGCGACTGGCGCAGTGCATTCCGGCCCGTTCGCATCACACGAATATGATGCGAACGGCCCAAATAGTTCTGGGCTCGCCGAACAGGCGAACGCCCGATGTTAGATTCGAACGTGGGTTCGAATCAAACACCGGGCCCATCCCTAATCGGGAGAGTCCTAAAAATATGAAGAAGTTGGGGTAGTATATTCATCTTAAAGGCTACCAGCCTCCCACCCCAGGTTTTGCATATTTTTATGTCACACGTTATTTGTACAGCAGTTGTTCTAATGCAATTTTGCACACGCATAAATACATTTTAATGAATTTTAATGCACACAGAGACAATATAATACCCACATTTTTGGTAAAATATAAAATATGGTGTTGCAATGGGTAAATAGATACCAAACATATCACACTTTAAAATTGTGCATGCTTGTGAAATTGTGCAAAACATTGATATTTAAAAATCTCCATAAGCCATTATTGGTTACTAGTTTAGAGTTACATTTTTTTGTGTGTGTTTTCTATTGGGACACTGATACACTGACAGATGTTTTTGGGCACTTGTACACTATGAGAGATGCTGATCGTCCACCAGCGGACACTGACAGATCTTGATGTCACCATGGAACAGATGTTTTGTGCACTGGTGCAGATGTGATTGGGCACAGTGACAGATGTTTTTGTGCAGTGGTACAGATGTTTATGGGGACACTGACAGATGTTCATGGGACAGGGACAGTGGGGTTTGGTGTAATGTGTGTGGGGATCTGTGACAGGTCTTTGTGTAAAATCATCCGTACACACAAAGCTGTCACAGAGGCTGCAGATCCCCCCCCCCCCGTACTAAGCTCTCACTGAGCTCAGTGGGGAGAACTGTCAGAGACACGTTTCTTTTTACACTGTGAAGGCTGTGATTGGACACAGTCATCACGTGATTGGGAGGGCCAATTACAGCGCCCATATCTCGATCCCTTCTTGGCTGTGTACTGTGTCCTGTGATCAAAGGATCATACCGCTGCGTGGCCTCCCGTTCTGACCAACATTCAGGTACGTCCACTCAGAATGGTGAAGCTCCCACCCGGCCAGTTATGTACATTGGCCGGGTTGAAATCGGTTAAATGTCTGAAGAGACGCACACTGCACACTCCAAAGGTAAGTAAAATACATATTTTTTGGACTTTGATTATTAATTATTAACCTGTATTTAATCGCGTTCAAGTTCAATAAACTTTCAGTTTAAATCAGCTAATATCTTCCAGGTGCAGGAAAACATGTTTTACAGTTGGTTTCTTTTAGAAAGAAGATCAGAAGCCTACCCATAAACAGCTTAAAACCATGGCCTTGCATGTAAATCAAAACTGTATGGCTGTCTCTGATCTGTTCTTCATAGGCAGTTAGCCCCAAAATACACCTCTAAAAATTTACTTCTTCCATGTTGTCCCTTTTGGTCTGGTAAATATACCAGCATTTCTTGATAATAGGGGTAACCAGTGCACTCAACCAAAAACTATTAAATCAAATAAGGAGAAAATGGAAAAGGAAAGCAGCCAACATATAAGTGATCTCACACTTGTAAAGGTAAAATTGAATGAAGAGGGTATGTGGCGCTAACCCTTAAGTGAATCAATAAATAATCTAAAATGACCAGTTTGCAAAGCTCAGAGTATCCGAAAGATGAGTGACCTTTCACATAAATTGATATATAAAAACATAAAATAATGAACTTAATAGATAAAATTCCTTAATAGCAATACACATAAAATATTGAATAAATATAAGACGTGTGTAAAAAATGAAAAAATATTCAATAAAAGTGATGGTGCTAAAATAACCGTGCTGAAAATAAATATATGTGCTGGGGTAAAAATGATGATGGAGTTGGGTTAAAAATAGTGAACACGAAATCTTCTAGCAATAAAAGGTGCACAGTGCAACGTGCAAAATATGTGAATAGAGAACCAATAAAGAACCGATAAATTGGTTCTGAAAGTGCAAGGGAATTGCAAGGGAAATAAATGATTGAATGTGCAGAAATATCCAAAATAATGACAAAGTGACCATACAGATGAAAAGAGTGTGTCACTGTAGGTATGGTATAATCAGATGATACCAAAACAATAATATTGCTGAAAAAAATTTATAAAAAATAAAAGTAAAATTTGGTGTACTACAAGTCCCAGCTTGTAAAGAAAAAATGGCGGAAAGTAAACGATAAAGTCCACAATCTGGAACAATGAAGAGCATAAGGCTCTGGAATGAGTGAAGGTGAGTAGAAATATTCAGGAATCTTTGTGTTGATCACAGTGATGATCCGTGCAGGCAGTGCTCCGTGCTGACTTCAGGGGTGCACCCTACTAGTTCCCCCAGCCTCTCACCTCTATTTGCGGCCCCTACAGGCCTAGTGGAGCAGATAGCCTCTAAGGTGGCAAGCCTGGTTACTTTCCGTTCCCTCTTTCTTATGGGCTCCTATAGGCTTCTATGGGCTCCTATGGACTCCTACTCCGATCCAAAAAGGCACTCCAGGGGTAAGGGGTCACTCACGGGTTAGATCAGCATGTAGGGGTTAAAGGTACAAAGAAGCGCTCCAATGTGTAGTAAAAAAACAGGTTTATTGAAACAAAAATAATAGCCACTCACATTTAAAGTTTTCTTGCATCAGCATGGATGAACTTCCGGTCGCGGCCGCAAAACCGGAAGTAGAGCGATAGGCACCTGACTTCCTTCCTCCCTCACTAGTATCGTCACTAGCACATGTGACTTTGTCAAAGGGCCTGTTTTTTACTACACATTGGAGCGCTTCTTTGTACCTTTAACCCCTACTTGCTGATCTAACCCGTGAGTGACCCCTTACCCCTGGAGTGCCTTTTTGGATCGGAGTAGGAGTCCATAGGAGCCCATAAAAGCCTATAGGAGCCCATAGGAGCCCATAAAAAAGAGGACCCGGAAAGTAACCAGGCTTGCCACCTTAGAGGCTATCTGCTCCACTAGGCCTGTAGGGGCCGCAAATAGAGGTGAGAGGCTAGGGGAACTAGTAGGGTGCACCCCCTGAAGTCAGCACGGAGCACTGCCTGCACGGATCATCACTGTGATCAACACAAAGATTCCTGAATATTTCTACTCACCTTCACTCATTACAGAGCCTTATGCTCTTCATTGTTCCAGATTGTGGACTTTATTGTTTATTTTCCGCCATTTTTTCTTTACAAGCTGGGACTTGTAGTGCACCAAATTTTACTTTTATTTTTTATAAAAAAATTTTAGCGATATTATTGTTTTGGTATCATCTGATTATACCATACCTACAGTGACACACTCTTTTCTTCTGTATGGTCACTTTGTCATAATTTTGGATATTTCTGCACATTCAATCATTTATTTCCCTTGCAATTCCCTTGCAATTCCCTTGCACTTTCAGGACCAATTTATCGGTTCTTTATTGGTTCTCTATTCACATATTTTGCACGTTGCACTGTGCACCTTTTATTGCTAGAAGATTTCGTGTTCACTATTTTTAACCCAACTCCATCATCATTTTAACCCCAGCACATATATTTATTTTCAGCACGGTTATTTTAGCACCATCACTTTTATTGAATATTTTTTTCATTTTTTACACACGTCTTATATTTATTCAATATTATATGTGTATTGCTATTAAGGAATTTTATCTATTTAGTTCATTATTTTATGTTTTTATATATCTATTTATGTGAAAAGTCACTCATCTTTCGGATACTCTGAGCTTTGCAAACTGGTCATTTTAGATTATTTATTGATTCACTTAAGGGTTAGCGCCACATACCCTCTTCATTCAATTTTACCAGCATTTCTTAATACTGTATATCTGTTCGATGTGCAAAAAATACCTGTTGATCTTGGCAGAAATCTAGTTAACCCCTCCCTTTATACTAGGTGTTCTGTGATCCATCCTGGGATTACCCCATTGTTTCTCTATAAATACAGTACAGTGAGTGAACCTATTCACCCTAGGAAAGGAAGTGTGCTATATGCATGATCACAGAAGGAATAAAAAGAAAAATAATGTAAAAAGAAAAACTAAACCAACCAACACATCTAAGGACTGGTAAGCTGCAAAATTCTACATTTTAGTTTTTTGGGTTTAGTTAAAGTGGTTCTAAAGGCTGAAGGCTTTTCTGCCTTCATGCAATCTATACTAATACCTAATACTTATCTGAGCCTAATCGCAATCCAGCGATGTGCACAAGAGCAGCGCCTCTCCTGAGTCTCTGCCTCCTCATTGGCTGAGAGACAGCACCAGGAGCAATTGGCTCCCATGGCTGTCAATTACAGCCAGTGAGGAGGGAGCAAAGGTGGGGCCAAGCCCTGTTCTGTGTGTCTTTTGGAGCACGCACAAGTGCCCCTATAGCAAGGGGGACACATGGCAGGGGGCAGGAGCCAGGTGCACTAGCAGGGTACCTGAGAGTGGGAGGATGAACCAAAACCATTGCACAGAGCAGGTAAGTAAAACATGTTTGTTATTTTAAAGGAAAAAAAATACTTTTGATATCACTTTAAGCTTAATGGGAGATTAAGAGTTAAGGTATTATTTTTGTAAATGTTTATTGAATTCTCAGATTTTAGTTAGGATTTTTCCTGATGCTTTCATCTGCCTTTTCATACACAGCTGTATATTCGTAGTAGTGTCAGACAGTATACAGACAGACTGTAATTAGTGTTTTCATCTATGGAACTGAGCACTTTACTGTAGCTATACATATTTATAAGAGGCATGTTTTTTGTATCACATCATTAATTTGCTTCTTTTTTTATTCATAATTAGCTGTATTTTTAATTTATTTATTAATATCTGTCAGTTCATGTTTATACTTTGAATGCATTTTCTTTTTTGCCTTTTTAGTTTTTTATATATTTCAGCACTTCAACTGGGTAGGTTTTGACCAAGGTCTAATTTGATGCTAGTATTATATATAAAGATATACATGTTAATTACATTTTTTTCCCATTTTCTAAACATAGTTTGGTGTTATTTTCCTAAATATCTGATCTGGTATAATTTTTTTTATATGTTCTTCCTTTTTTTGGCTGTCAAATTCCTTTTAACCACTTGCACATCGACATGTTAAACCCCCTTCCTGTCCAGGCCAGTTTTCAGACAGGGTGGTCTTGGAGTCCAAAATGTCAGTAAACAATTCCCAGCTGTGCAAATTGCCCCCTTAAACTCCCTGTATGCTTCAAGGTAGGCACCACTGTGGGTAGATCTGGAGGCATTTTGTTGCTCACCAGTTGCATACCCTTGCTATTCCATTCCACCAAATACTTTAGTAAATTGCTCTTGCCACACTTACCTCTCTCACCCCTTCTGGGTAACCCAATGTTACAGGAGTTCCCCAGAGTCTTCCATTGGTGGTACATAAATGTATTTGCACACATTCTTTTCTCAGTGGCCGCAACATCTATACTTGGGCAGATTAGGGAAAAATACCATGCCCCATCCTCCGAATTATTTTGATTTCTACAAATAAAACATGGTCTCTCCACCATATTCACTAAGAAAGCCCTTACAAGTCAGCTATCACTATTCGAACATATATGCCACCATACGCCTCTCTCTCCTAAACTGATCTCTCTTCTTTACTCTCAATTGAATAATTACAACCACCATACCAATCACGCTTACATTTCCAAGTGGGAGACAGACCTCTAGTGCACCAGGGATAGAGCAGACTGGTTGCAAATCTGGGCATCAATAGAATCCTTTTCTATTAATTGAATACTACCGAGTCTGCATTCAAGACAGTTACCAGGTGATACCTGGTCCCATCACGTGTAGCGCATCTTCAGCCTCCCCATACTGGTCTGTGCTTTCATGGTTGTGCAACGCCAGGCGATGTTTTACATACCTGGTGGACATGTCCCATGCTCACACGGTTTTGGACTTGAAGGTCTTGAGGCTTATACTGTACATTCTTGGTTTGATCGCCCTTTCCCCTAAGACTCGTGGTATGTCTTATTCAAATTGGTGACTTACATTTTGTTAGCAGCAAAACAGCTATTGCCAAAGCCTGGAAGAAACAATTTGCTTTCTTTGAGGAAGTCCGTCAGCAGATCGACGGGCTCTTTGTTAATGAGAAACTGACCAGTATCCTGATGGACATGCAAGACAAATTCTCCCGGATCTGGACCCCATGGATACAATATGCCCATCCATCACTGTCCATAGAGGGTTAAACACCAAGAAATGGTATTGAAAGAAGAAGGCACACATTGTTGAGCAAAAATTTTTTTTTTACTCCGTACACATTCACATGTTTTTTTTTTTATACAAAAATAACAAGTTTTGCATTTTCACCCCAAAAAATTGGGGTTACTGTACATAAACAGCCATGTTTCCAAAAATAAAATACACAACTCTGGTGCATAACAAAGTTCTACGTAGAAAAACTTGGGAAGCCAAGATCACACATTACATTGTCCAAAATGTGTGGATCTTGCCTTCATCAGATGGGGTGCAGTGACCCCTGTAAATGCCTAATTTTGAAGATGCACACAAATTTTCTGGCAAACTGGGGATTTACATCCTGATCCCATGCCTAATGTCAACATGTGCTATCTCCCATCATGGGGGATCAATGTATGTGTTTTGGGGGTGCAACCCCTTCCTCTCACCGACTTGAGTTTTGAGGAAGGGGTTGCAGGCACAAAACGCGTACATTGATATCCCCTGATGGCAGATAGCACATGTTGACATACTGTGTGCATCTTCAAAATTAGGCTTTTGAAAATGTTGTAAACTTTTAATAAAACAGCAAAAAGAAAAGGTTGGACATTTTGGGAAAAATTAGATTCTCCCAAGGACATCAATCATGTTTTTAAGTTTCACTTCAATATCCCTAGTTTTTTTGCGAATAATCTCAAAATCCTCAAAACATTATGTCCTGGATTAGCCTTTGGGCACTGTCAGTGGTGAAATGATGTGACTGTGACTGTTCTTCCACAACCTGTACTTCACCTAAAAATAAAAAAAACACACCATGAATTATAAATAGTCAGGCATACATGTCTGATTACCTGAATCTGGGGTGTCAGACACTCACCTGTTGTGGTCTCAATCTCGACCACTTCTCCTTCCTCCACATCCTCATACTCTGGTGGTGACCTCTGTTCCCTTCGTTCCGGAGATGGCCGGTCCCTGGGGACATGATATTTCCCAATTCTTTGCTCCCCTATGAGAATAAAACAAAAGGTATACTTAGCACACAGATATTTGAGCCAACAAATATAAATGATAAACATTGCTTGGAAGTGGGGGACAATTGTCTGTTTGGGCAGAATTCCAAGCTGAACACATGATTTATTCCCTTAATTCCTCAGGTTGGAATACTTACCTTTTTTGGATAATTTTCCCACCTGGAGACACCCCAAAGTATCCACTGGAGTACCTGTGTTTGACACCCTAAAATGTGCACCTGAGTCCAGATGTGTAAACAGCTGCAGTGTCCTCTACATACATTACACTGAATGAAGATTGATATTCCTTCTAGGTTCAAACACATCTAGACAACAATGTCCTAAAAAACTCTTTTGGATAAATGTGAAAAATTGAAGGCCCTACAGTATTTAATAATTTATCTGTGAAAACATCGTATTTTGGATAAGGAACGAGGTTTACAACTAACGATTACTGCGTATGACCATGAAAGTAGCCATTTTGGAGTGTACAAGACCTTATTAGGGGAAAACACATGGCGCAGCATGCAATATTAATAATAATAGGTACACACGACATAATATACCGTATTTATCGGCGTATAACACGCACTTTTTCTCCCTTAAAATCGGGGGAAAGTCGTGGGTACGTGTTATACGCCGATACCCCCAAAAAAAAAAAAAATGACAAAAATGGCAAGCGCCGCCGAAAAATAGCGAGCGCTGCCAAAAAAGACTGAATCGCGGCTGAAAAAAACCGAAGCGGGGCCGGAAAAGACCGAGCAGACTGTTCGGCTCTGCTCGTAGTCCCGCCTCCCTGCGCTCGCTCCGGAAACAGCAGGGAGGCGGGACCGCGAGCCGAACAGTCGGATCAGCTTTTTCCAGGGGGCGCTTCGGCCTTTTTCGGCCGTGCTTCGGTCTTTTTCGGCGGCGCACGCGACAGAGCGTCTCGGCAGCGGGAAAATTTAAACCCGGACAAGACTGAAAATGACGCTGGCAAGCTACAATGACACTGGGCAAGGCTGCAAATGTCGCTGGGCAAGGCTGCAATGACGCTGGGCAAGGCTGCAATGACGCTGGGCAAGCTGCAATGACACTGGGCAAGCTACAATGACACTGGGCAAGGCTGCAAATGACGCTGGGCAAGGCTGCAAATGACGCTGGGCAAGGCTACAATGACACTGGGCAAGCTACAATGACACTGGGCAAGCTGCAATGACGCTGGGCAAGCTGCAATGACGCTGGGCAAGGCTGCAAATGACGCTGGGCAAGGCTGCAAATGACGCTGGGCAAGCTGCAAATGGCGCTGGGCAAGCTGCAAATGACGCTTAAATGTAAGTTTTTTTTTTCCCTAAACTTCCTTTCTAAAACTTTTTTTCCTTAAAATGCCCTCCTAAACTTGGGGTGCGTGTTATACGCCGGTGCGTGTTATACGCCGATAAATACGGTACTTACTTTTTCGAAGAACTTTCTTGATCTTCCTATACTGATCATGCTCCCTTAATTTGAGGTCCGACCATCGTTTCCTCAGTTGATCCTTCGTTCGTCGTACCCCAAAATTACTGTACAGACTCTTCACAACTTTAGTCATGATCTTGGCCTTTCTCATATTTGGGTTGGGGTACGGACCGTAATTCCCATCATAGTCGTTGCTCCTCAAGATGTCTACCATCTCCATCATCTCCACAAAGGACATATTTGAGGCCTTAAATCTCCTCCTCGATCGTGATGTTTCAGGCTCCGGGCTATCCTCCTCCTCGTTACTGCTTTTATACACCTGCTGTGTCTCCGCCATGTTCCGCTCCCACTGCAACGAAAGAGACTGGGCGGCGAATATTCTAGAAAGAACGTCAGGGGCGGGCGACGCGGGTGGAGATTCACGCATGCGCAGTGTATATAAAGCTTCAAACACGTGTGTGTCGTAACTACGTTCTGTGTGCACGGGAAGGAGGAACGGACGCCACGAAGAACGTCGAACAACGACGAACGTTAGAACGAAGGTAAGATTAGAAACTTTTTGGAGTCATGTGCGGCCTATACTGAATCTAGATTGATGCCTATATTGTGTTGAAAGATTATCCTGAGATTTTTATATTTCTATTTTGTTTGGTCTTGCAGAGAAAATGCTCCCATTTAAGGACCCCAAATTCCTTGGGGAATTCATAGATAAGTACAGGGATATAAGAAATCTCTGGGAGGTGAAAACCCCCCTGTACCACAATAAGCCAGCTAGGAGGGCAACGCTGGAGGAATTGCTTCAATTTGTGAAGACCCGGGTCCCTGATGCAGACATCAAATTTGTTGAGGCAAAAATAGGTAGCTTGAGAAGCACCTATAAAAAGGAGTACCAGAAGGTCCAGAAGTCCCTGAGGTCCGGAGTAGCAGCAGATAAGGTGTATGTACCCAGTCTGTGGTACTACAACAGGATGAGGTTCATAGATGACCAGATGGAGGGCAGGGAATCACTTTCTACTCTTCCGGCACCCCTTCCCTCCAGCCTTCCAACCAGCCTTCCCTCCAGCCTTCCCTCTACCCAAGCTGAGGCATCTGTGGACCAACCTGGGCCTGCCATACAGGAGGAGATTGAGGAGCCCAGATGGAGCCAGGTAAAGGTTTTTTATACATAATTTATCTGTGCAAAAAAAAAAATTGTTGGTCAGTAGATGTTATTATTGCTAATAAATGAATGATGTAACAAAAAGTGTTTCACACTAAGCTGGCCAATTTCTACTACCCTCACAGCTTTCATGCTATGAACCCGGAAGCTAAAACTAAGGGGGTCTCCATTCTCTTATCTAAAAATGTCCAATTTCAGGTGGAGGAAACGATAGCAGATGCGCAGGGTAGATTCCTTTTTCTAAAGGGTACATGGAAAGATAAACCCCTAACTCTAGCTAATATATACAGCCCCAATTCTTCCCAAGTCCCATTCTTTTGCGATATTTCACAACGCTTAGCTGCCTTCCAAAAAGGTATGCTGATTGTAGGTGGGGATTTCAATGTTCCCCTGGATCCCCTCATTGACACGTCCTCAGGGACTTCTCATTTACCGTATAAAGCATTACGTCAAATTAAATTGTGCTTTCAAAATCTCTTACTTCATGACACATGGCGCACATTACACCCCAAGGAGAAGGACTATACATTCTTTTCCAATCCCCACAACCGATACTCCAGACTGGATTACTTTTTCTTGACTCAACGCGACCTCCCACTCTTGACCAAAGCCACCATAGAGCCCATGACGATATCCGATCACCACCCCATCTTGATCTTGTTGACAGCTCCAGAAAAGACTACTCATACCAAGACCTGGAAAATGGATCCAACAATTCTATCAGATGTAGCGAGACACGAGGAAATTCGCCTCTGTATAGAAAACTACTTCACAGACAACAACACGCCAGACACGACCAGCTTGACTCAGTGGGAAGCGCACAAATGTGTCGTCAGGGGGAAAATCATTTCAATGACTGCTAAAATTAAACGGGACAAATGTAAAACTCTTTCGGACCTGTTTGCCAGGTTAAAGACACTTGAGTCATTACACAAACGCACGCTAGCCCAGACTTTACACCAGGAACTCATAGAAACCAGATCTCTGATTCAGGAAGAATTGAGTAGGAATGCCCGGAAAAACTACATGCTCACACAAAAGCTTTTTTATGAGTTCGGTAATAAAAGTAGTCACCTGTTAGCCCAAGCACTTCGTACTAAGAAAGCAAAAACTACGATCCATAAACTTCACTCGCCCAAGGGGGAGGTTTACACGAAAAACAAGGACATAGCCACAGAATTTGAGAGGTTCTATTCAACACTATACAACATTGAGGGCTCGAATCCCTCAACCACTTTACCCAGCTCTAGGACACTCAACATTCAACAGTTCCTAAATCAACACTGTCCAAGGTCTATTCACCAGGAGGTTTCTGACTCTTTGGAGGGTCCGGTTACCCAACTAGAATGGGAAGCAGCTTTGAAACAGCTGAAACCTGGCAAATGTCCAGGCCCGGACGGGCTACCAGCTAGTTATTATAAAGCTTTCAAAGACTCCCTCGGCGCCCCGTACAGAAGAGCCTTCAATTCCATCTCCCCAAACTGCCCCTTATCTCGAGATATGTTGGAAGCGCACATTGTGGTTCTTCCCAAAGATGACAAAGACCCTACTCAGGCAACCAGCTATAGGCCAATATCTCTACTCAATGTAGACATTAAAATTTTCTCTAAGATTTTGGCCAATAGGTTATTACCCCTTCTCCCGTCACTAGTTTCTAAAGACCAAGTTGGCTTTGTCCCTGGACGCGAAGCCAGGGACAACACCATAAAGGCTATCAACCTACATCACCATATCACGACATCCAACCAGCGAGGTTTCTTTCTCTCATTGGATGCAGAGAAGGCATTCGACAGGGTCGCATGGGATTATATGGCTGCAGTATTGCACTCTATAGGGCTGGGTCCACGCATGCTCAACCTCATTTTATCCCTGTACTCCAACCCTACAGCAAAAATTAGAGTGAATGACACCCTGTCGAATGCCTTCTCCATTCATAATGGAACAAGACAGGGTTGCCCTTTATCTCCGATACTTTTCATTCTCACTCTGGAGCCTCTCCTAAACAGCATAAGAAACAATCCTGACATACAAGAAATAAAGACCACACATGGAGAGTTTAAACTAGCCGCATTTGCGGACGACATTTTGATGTTCCTCACCCAACCACATACCACAATCCCAGTAGTGCTAGAAGAATTTAGACGCTTTAACGTACTTTCCAACCTCAAAATAAATTTTTCCAAATCTTTTGCTCTCAATATCTCGCTGCCCCCCCAAACGGTAGACCTATGCAAGGAAAATTTCCCCTTCCAATGGAAAGCTGACGCAATTACTTACCTAGGCATTCAACTCCCCATCAAGCTACAAGATCTCTACATTAAGAACTACCTCCCTCTGTTGAACAATTTAACGACCGACTTAAACCGCTGGAATAAACCCATCTTCTCGTGGTTTGGCAGGGCGGCAATACTGAAAATGAACGCACTACCAAGGATCCTCTACATACTTCAGACTGTGCCTATACACATACCCCCCATATTCTTTAAATCTTACAGGCGTCTTTCCTCCAATTTTCTCTGGGGTGGCCACAAACCCCGAATAAGCTATACACACCTAACATTACCTAAAACGGTAGGAGGGATAGGTCTGCCTGACGTTCAAAATTACTACAAAGCTGTTCATTTGACACGTATTATTGACTGGAATGTACACGCTTCCATAAAAGATTGGGTAGCCTTGGAATCCTCCCTCATCTCTACACCCCTTGCTTCTCTACCATGGGTTGCAAACGCTCTGAAGCTACCGGAACGTGGGCCTACACCCGCTGATCAAACCCACTATCCACTCCTTTGTTAATTTGTGTCACAATACTTCCATTTCTTCTATTCCGGGCCCCATGTCTCCACTACTACTGAACCCCGACTTTCCCCCGGGCATGACAAAGGGATACCTCAAAGATTTATGGCCACACTCCAAGATCCTAGCACATCATTTCTATGCCCGTGAGCGATTATTATCTTCTACCCAATTAGCCGAGACACATGACTGTCCTATCATCCCGTTTTGGAAATATAACCAGATTACTCACTTCTTGGGTTGCCTGGGCAGACGCGCCTCTTGCTCCAGAACCCTGTCACCCTTTGAAAAACTATGTACGCAAAAGACCCCCCTGTCGCACCTTATATCGGAGACTCATTCTCTTCTTTTCACAGATTGCCGGTCTAACGAATCTACCATATGCAAATCTTGGGAGAGAGATCTCAATGTTAACTTATCGGAGGAAGATTGGTCCAACATACACACAAACATTCACAAGGGTTCCATGAACGTCTCAACGCAGGAAAATGGTTACAAGATCCAGACACGCTGGTACCGCACGCCATCACTACTACACAAATTTAATCACGATATCCCTGATTCTTGTTGGAGGTGCCGAACAGACAGGGGTACATTGATACATATCTGGTGGCAATGTCCTCGTATACAGGATTTCTGGAAAGAGGTTCACCGCATCACTACTCAGGTCACGTCTTATGACATACCCTTTACCCCTTCTCAATTCCTGCTTCACCACACACATCTCCCTCAATCATCTTACCACAAATCCTTGGCAATGCACATGATTAATGCGGCAAAACACTGCATTCCTGTTCACTGGAATGCCCAAAACATCCCCACCCTCAAGGAATGGTTTAGAAGAATTAAAAGAACAGCCGAACTAGAAGAGCTCATTCATTGCTCTCGCGACACACAACAAAAATATGGCATCAAATGGGCCTGCTGGATACACTTCCAATCGACCACAGAATTTTCTCGCCTATGTAACCAACCACCCTGAATTTAAATTATTAGAAGCCAACATATTAAGAATACAGGCGTTCTATAATTTTATTCCCCCTTCTCTTGCAGGGAGACTGTACTCCCACTTCATGGAAAAATTTGTTCTCCCCACCGGTCGGTTTTTGCCACAAAAGCATTAGAAAAATTCAGGCTCTGTCTGGGGAGGGAGGCAGGAGATGGTCACCTCTATCATTTATCTATCCCTTCCTCCCTTCCTCATGCCTCATCTCCGCTTATATTTATCCCCTTTCATTAACAAGTTCGCATAGCTGCCTATCCTGTACCCATATTGACACATAGGATAAGTCGTGTTGAATTTTCCCTGCGTAATGTATATTTCCTAACTGGGTAAACAAAGCTATGACCCGCATAGTTCTTTAGACCTGCTTCTACACTCAGGGGTTATAGCCTTTACATCACCCAACACATTTAATCACACATCATCCTTCCTGTTGAGTTCTACTTACTGGTCTGACCTCAGGTTATTCTGCCTCCCCTTTCCCAAGGTTGCGAAGAGTCCGACTCAGTATCTCTCTTGTTACCTTTACAACTGAAACTTCATTGCCTCTACAGCTCATTATTCAAATGTATGCTGGTAGATCTACGTGAAATTTTCTTTATGTGTATCTTTCTTTATTTGCTTAAATTGTCTTACTTATCGTAGATGATGATGGTTTCTCTTTTTGTCAATACGGATGTTGTAATATGTACAATAAGTTTACTGTCCTGTTAAACTGTTTGACTTCTTTCAATAAACTTTTTGAAAAAAAAAAAAAAAAAAGTGTTTCACAGATTTATAGACAGCAGTGGGCAAAATAGATTAGGACAAGAAGGGAAAATGCTGGGCTCACAATGATAGTCTTTTCTATTTATTAACATTAAATTTGCAACAGTCATGAGCTAAAAATTGTGTGTGTTTGATGAACAAAAAACTAAAACTATGTCCCTTTTTCATACACAGGATGACCTCAGCCAGGACGAGGCTCTGGCTAGTGGCACACAGGAGGAGGCAGGGGGAAGTGTCACCCAGGAGGTGGCAGTGCCCAGTCACACACAATCGCAGATTCCTCCCCTCATCCTTCCCTACAAACGCCAGAGGAAGGGCACATAAGCAGAGGAGGCAGCACTGGCCCTGATCAGGGAGGCTAACGAGTCCCTCAGATCCCCCATTGATGCTACGGAGGCCTATGGCATCTATACTGCCTCTAATTTGCAACAAATGGAGGAGGGCCAACGGCGAAAGTGTGAAAGAATCATTTTCGATACTATACAGAAGGGGTTAAGTGGGGAAATGTCGGACAACCAACACCTCTGTTCTCTCCCCCATCCTCCTCCTCCTCCTCCTCCTCCTCCTCCTCCTGCCACAATGCCACCTCCAGAGCCACAGCCTCCAGGGAAGGCTGCAGGGAAGGCTGCACGGAAGGCTGCAGGGAAGGCTCTACGGAAGACCAGAAAGTGATCCCCTGCCTTCACGTCTCAAAGAACCAACATCCTGTTGTAGGACCACAGACTGGGTACATATACCATCTGCTGCTGCTCCAGTTCTCTGGGACTCCTGGACCTCATTGTCCTCCTTTTTGTATGTACTTCTCAGCTACCAGTTTATTTGATGTCTACCTTGGGGACCCGGGTCTTCACCAATTGAAGCAATTTCTCCTGCGTTGCCTTTATCTTTATTTTGTAATTATGATGGGAAATTAATTTTGATTTGGTTTTCAGAAAATACTTGCCTATGTGTTTTTCTACAAATAGCAAATCCATATTATTTTGGGGGAGTAGGCAGGTACATTTCAAAAATACAATGTCAAAATTAACAAGGGACACCAACAACAAACAGGTTTACAAATAATACAGAATAATGGTGTTGTGGAAACATAACATTAAAAAAATGGAGAGCACGAGAAAATACAATAATACAAATATTCTTATTAAAGAAAAAAAAACACTTTAAAAAATTATATCTATTTCATGCAGATCTGGCTTAAATTCTAATATAAATATTATTCTGGAGAGACCTAGAAATAATAAAGAAATACGTTTGTAAAAACTCTGTGTGAATATAAGCAGCAAAACCACTTCATTCTTCTAGCATTATAAAGAAGAGAATGAGCGGCGCATTGAAGAATTAAAAAAAACCCAGTGTGAAGAATCTGCTAGCTCCATTACGAACGCTAGTTTTACCAGACCGAGCGGTTCCGTCTCGTAGTGGATTCTGAGCATGCATGATTTTTGGCGTGTCGGAATTGCCTACACACGATCGGAAAATCCGATAGAAAGGTTTTCCGTCGGAAAAATTGAGAACAGGTTCTCAATCCAAAGTCCGTCGGAAATTCCGACAGAAAAAGACCGTTGACCATACACATGGTTGGAAAATCCGATGAAAAGCTCCCATCGGACTGTTTCCATCGGAAATTCCGACCGCGTGTACGCCGCATTAGACTTTCATCTATGCTGATATCTCTTTCTGGCACATAGCTCCGTTTTTTTTAGAATCATTTGAGATAATTACCAAAATTACCAAAACTAAATTCAAATTTCTTTAGAATCATTTGAGATAATTACCAAATGTTCCTTATTTTTGGTGCAAGATGAATAGTTTCATCAAATTCTTCATTGTTTTCAAAGTGTAAATATTTCATGATCAGCGAAAATCTGTACTCTGACCGTGCCAAAGAATGGATTGGCAAGTAAATTATTAGTTGTCCAATACCACTTCTGCAGGGGTTTCCCCACCATTCCCTAAAGTATTATTAGGCCAAGAAATTTCCAAATGTCATCTTTGGTCACTGGATCCCACTTTCTGCTTCTTGGAAACTTCCGATGCGTAGTAGCTACCGTATTTATCGGCGTATAACACGCACCGGCGTATAACACGCACCTAATTTTAAGAGGGAAGTTTCAGGAAAAAAACTAATTTTAAATAAAAGAACTTTGAAGCAAAATAAAGGTACCTCAGAACTTTTTTTATTAATATTTATAACACTTATAAGGGAAATAACTTAACAGGAAAGTAAAATAAACTGTTTTACTGAAGAAACTTGGATTTTACGGTATAGGTTTTAACAAAAGTTCAAAATCAGAAATCGCTGTCTGCGAAACCGAGAAACTCTTCATCTTCACTATCTTCACAATCGAACGGAACACTACTGCATTGACTGCTACTGTCTTCATAAACCAGGTTGTCTTCTTTACCATCTAAAGAATTGCTTATGCCACATTTTTTAAAAGATTTGATTACAATATCTTCTTTAACTGCGTCCCACAAAGTCTTTATCCATTGACACACTTTTGAAATGCCAGGTCTTTTCATTCGCCCAGAATTTGTAAGTTCATGTTGGGTTTCATCACACATGTATTTATTCCATTCTTCATGCATGAAGGCTTT
The DNA here is from genome assembly GCA_028564925.1 of Lithobates sylvaticus. NCBI lineage: Eukaryota > Metazoa > Chordata > Amphibia > Anura > Ranidae > Lithobates > Lithobates sylvaticus. The sequence continues at coordinate 146,086,902 of CM053031.1, read as the reverse complement.
GAAGGGCTTGTTAATGGAAACATCTAATGGCTGTAGTTGTGATGTAAGCCCGCCTGGAATGACGGCCATTTCTGTTTTGCACATTTTAAATTCTTTCTTTGTTGGTTCTGTAAGATGAGATCTAAATGAGTCCAGGACTAACAAGGATGGCTTCTTTAACAAAGCACCCAGGCGCTTCTCCCACACATTTCTAATCCAAAGCCTCATGCCTCCTTCGTCCATCCAACCTTTAGGATGAACATGCACATTTATGCCACTTGGAATTTTCTCCTTTGGAAGAGTTTTCCTTTTAAAAATGACCAATGGTGGCAGCTTGTTTCCATCTGCGGTGCAGGCAAGGACCACGGTATAATGATTTTTTTCATGTCCTGAAGTTTTGATCGTTACGGCGTTACGTTGGCACCTTTTGCTTCCACAGTTTTATTTGAAGGAACATCAAAAGTGAGGGGTACTTCGTCCATGTTGCCGATTTGACCAATTTCAAAATTGTGTCTTTTCCTTTGTTTGATAATAAAGCGATGAAACTGTATTATCTTCTCTTCATAGTCATCCGGCATACGCTGGGCAATCCTGGTTCTTGTTCGCATCCGAAGCTCATGCCTCTTCATAAATCTTTGGCACCATGATGTTGTCCCTTTGAAATCCTGTAATTGCAACTGTTTGCTGATTTTCACTGCTTCAATGATGATCATTTTTGTTGATAAAGCAATGCCAGCTTTTCTATGATTTAGTACAAATTCCTTCACCTGTTCTTCTAATATTGGCCATTTAACAATACCGCTGCGAAAATTGCATTTTGTTTTTGCTAATGTCTTGAGTTTTTCTTCCATTTTTCGCCACTCTCGTATTGTGCATTCTGTCGGTGGCTCTCCAAAATGCTTTGCTGCAGCCCTATTCCCATGTTGCTTGGCATATTCCACAACCTTTAACTTGAAACCAGCTGTATATGCTGCACGCTTTTGTTTTGATTTATTAGGGGTAGTAGTGAAATACCGTAAGTACAGTATTGAATGCTGTTGTTTAATCGAGGGGACTTATGATAGTGCAGAGGGCATCGTCTGAATGTCGGGATGAGTCAGTGGTATTCTTTTTACCTAAATTTAAATAAAAAAAGTAAGGTAGTATTGGGTGTGTAAATTTACCAGTACTCTGTTGTACTATCTGTGTGTAGTATGGTATGGTAATACGGTAATACTAGTGTTATCATACTGGTGTAAGATCCCCAGTGGACTAGTAGGGGCTAAAAACCCCAGCCCCTCTGTGTCTCTGTCTGCCCCCCCCCCAAATCTCTTTGCTCCCCCCGTCAGGCAGTGTGTGTCGCTTTGCAGGGGGAGGGGGGGGCTAAGAAGAAACACACCGTCAGGCTCTTTTGTCACTTTGTCCGCTTTTTAAAACATTTGTACCTAAAAGGGTACAAGTTCAGGACATCCCCACAGTGCCTGATGGGCAGGGGGCAAATAGACATGCGGTACACTCTGCTTTGTAGGGATGGGGGGAGCAGGGAGTGTGCATCTCTTACCTCCCCTCCCTGCAGTCAGGCAGTGTAATTCTTTGCCCCCCTCCTTGTAGGCATCTTGTCACTCTGGCTCCCTTTAAGACCAGTGCGCACATACTGCTGCCTGCCCTGTACACTGCCAATTGAACTACCAGTATTTGAAAGGTATGCTTAGTGCCGGTTCACATTACTGTGCTTTGCGAGATCGCATGTGATTCACATCACACTGCAAATCACATGCGATGTCCGAGCTATGCGATTTCAGCCATACAGATTGTATGGCTGAATTTGCATCGCATTTAGACCAAACTCGCACAGGACCCTTTTTTTGGTCCACACCAGAATTGGATCGCATGGGTGTTCGCACCCATGCGATCCGATTCATGTCTGAACTGTCAGTTCGCAGTGCGATATGTGAGCAGAAATGGGGGTGTCATTAACTTTGTATTGACATACCCCCGCAGATCGCATAAGACAGTGTGAACTGCTGTGTGAGCCGCAGTGGATTTGCAGGGTTCCCGCATCGCACAAGTGTGCACCCTTTATATAATAGTGCTTGAGACTGTGTAATATTTCTATGTCACTCAGCTGTTACCGTATATACCGGTATTTGATTAAGGCTCGGTTCACACTTGTGCAATGCGGGAACCCTGCAAATCCACTGCAGGTTCCCATATCGCACCCGGCTTGCACAGCAGTTCACACTGCCTTATGCGATCTCCGTGGCGTGTCAATACAAAGTTAATGACACCCCCATTTCAGCTCGCATATGGCACTGCAAACTGACAGTTCAGACATGAATCAGATCGCATGAGTGTGATCCAATTCTGGTGTGGACCACAAAAAGGGTCCTGTGCGAGTTTGGCCAGATTGCGATGCGATATCAGCCATACAATCAGTTCGGCTGAAATCGCATTGCACTGACATGGCATGTGATTTACACTGCAGCGCAGTGTAAATCACATGCAATATCGCAGAAGTGTGAACCAGCACTGAGCTAGATGTTTTACATTCTCACTTTATTACAGATTCTCCTTTAGTAATGTCAGATTTATCCTTTCTTCTTCTCTAACAAACCTCTTTTATATTATTTTTATATTTCATTTTTTTCCCTTGTAAGGGCTGTATTCAGGGCTATGGCAAGGGTGTCAGGCAGTGTACAGTATATACTGTACTTTAGCAACCCCCCTCCCCCCGCAGAGTTTTTCCATCGCTGTGCTTTAAAACCGTTTGTACCTGCTTCCTCGTGTTTGAGTTCAGTCAGAGCTGAACTCTCGCGAGCCGTGCAGGGTGCCATGGTAACGCTCTGACGGCTGCGGGAGTTAGGGAGAGAGAACGCGCCCAGCGTGTGTGCTGAGTGGGGGATGCCTGCCGGAGCTCTGCTGTGAAGGCTGTTAGCCTGGGGGAACTCTGATTACCGGACCGGACATCAGATGAACTCGCCATGCGATCCGTGCAAAAAGTACGGTATGTGGAAAGCATTTTTTTTTTTAATATCGGCGTATAACACGCACACTCAATTTTCACCCGATTTTTCGGGTGAAAAAGTGCGTGTTATACGCCGATAAATAAGGTAATTGTTGCTCTTGGTACCAGTTTGTCTCAGTAACTACTTTCTCAATAACCTCATCGGTCAGAAATAGTTGTAAGTATGCCAAGGGGTTGTCGTCTTCAACATTTACTTTCATACCAGATGCTCCAGTAAATGGGAATCTTGGGGGAGCTGTGTGACCCGTACCACATTCAATAGAGCACCAAGTTCGCACATCACTAAGTTCAGTCGCAGAATTGTCGATGTCGTCACTTTCAGTGTCTAATGAATTTCCCCACAAATCTCTTAATTCTGCAAGTGTTTTCAATTGACTATCGCTGGTTTCTAGCTGATCTAAAACCGCTTTTGATGTAGAAGGACACTTTATGGATGCCATGGATGTTCTCAAGTTTCCAGGCAGAAAGAATGGCAGAATGAATGGTAAAAAAGCAGGCATGGCACTGGGCAAAGCACTAGGGACAAAACAGAGGTCAAATGATTTGATACAGTAATGTAATCCTAACAGATTACAATGTATTGTGTGTGTGTGTTATGTTTAGTACTTTTTGAATTTGCCGTCGGTTCCGCCCCCATGCATCGCAATGCTCGCAGAGAACGGAACCCGGAACACAGAGGCATTGGGCGGAGGATCCAGCAGGAGTACATCGTGGGATCCTAGGGACAAGGTAAGTACCTGGATACTGTGGTGTAATCCCAAGTGTGGCTCAGGGTTACCTCTTTTGGTACTGAAAATTAACCCCAAACCACTTTATATTGTTATTGATCCATTGTGAGATGTTTATGCTTATGATAATGTGTAATGTACTTTGTAGCCAGGGTTGTGGGCTTGGTAACTAACAGTCTGGGTGGGCACTGAGTCACCTAGGTGGCTAGTTGTTTAATTAGCTTAATGTTTATGTGTATGTTGGCACAGGGAGAACATGCAAACTCCAGGCAGGTGATGTCATGGTTGGGATTTAAACCAGCAACCCTTTTGCTGCTAGGCAAAAGTGGTATCCACTACACCACTGTGCTGTATGCACCTAAGCTATTGTCGTCTAGTCTTGGCTGCTCAGCTATAATACCTGGTTCCTAGGTCCAGATTGGAGGAAGCTATATATCTTGACGGAAGCACCCAAGCTGGATGGTTCCATCACAAGCACCTTCAAGCTTTCACAGAGCATACATTTCCTGACTGTCTATTACATGTTTGGAGGCCCTGGAATGCCAGGTTAGTATTAGTATCCAAGCAGTAATTAGTATCCAAGCAGATACCCCAAGGTATTTTTGGGAGGCACGATGAGTCTTTTGAAGGTTTTTTTCTTTTTTACACATGTTTTTGGAAATTGTGGAAAGAAAATTAAAATGTATTTTTTGCAAAAATACATAAATTTAATAAGATATGTCTCACACATGACATGGGCATACTTAGAACTAGACCCCCAAAATACATTCTGTTACACCTCCTGAGTAATATGAGACTTTTTCAATGTTTGGACTAATTATATACTGGAATTTGTATCTTGTGTTTTACAAAAATCAACCAACATTGTACTTGAATGCTTACCTCTGTACGAGTGTTCAGGGAATATAGCTTAATGGAGCTTAATGGAGCTCCACCTATAGAAGTCCCCATAGTCATGCAAACTTAGCCTTCTGATATGTGGTTGCCCCCAAGAATGCTATGTTCACTGCCCAGAAAATACAGGACGCTGAACAAAGGGCACTGTACTGTGGTGGCTAGTGATGCTGTCCTATGTTTAAGAAAAAAATCTGTATCAGTTTATTATGAACAGGAGGATGCAGAGATTCCTTCTCACTTGCTGTGGTGATTACCATATAAAAATTAGATACAGAAGGCAACAAAAAGTTGGATGGAAACAGAAACAGCAACTACTTTTGTCCCCAAAAATGTATTGTCTGCACCTACAGACCTTGCTAAAATGGTTTTAGTGGAATAAAATAAGTTTAGACCCTAGAGGACTTTCTGCACATAAGAGCTGCCTACATACACTAATTGTTCACCAACTCTACTTGAGAAGAATTAACTCAAGCTCAGTACCATGTGTTTTCCTCTCTGATCATGAAAACACTGACTGAGGTTCTTCTTTCTCTACTCTATTATTATGATGATTATTATTATGCAGGATTTATATTGTGGCAAAAGTTCAATACAGAAGGACCTGCTCATGGAGCTTAGAATTTAAAAGGGATGGGGAAATAGTACAAAAGGTAATAGCTGTGGGGGTAGACTGATGGAGATGGTCAAAGTACAGATTTTAGGTAGGGGTGGGGAGGGGTTTCCTGAAAATATGAGTTTTCAGGGATCTTCTAAAGGCAGACAGGGTAGGAGATAACTGGACAGATTGGGGTAGGGAATTCTAGAGGATGGGAGAGGTTTTATTTCTGTCCATTTAAATTTCTGTTTTTCATAATTTTTGCCAATCAGCAATAGTACCGTTGATGTAATGACCGCCAAAGAAATGTTGCTTAATGGAACTTTGTCACTTTGTCCGTTCATGGCAAAGTGACAAAGTCTCTTAGGCCCCTTTCACACTGGGGCATTTTTCAGGCGTTTTTCAGGCGCTTTAGCGTTAATTAAAGCGCCTGTAAAGTGCTTGAAAGAAGCTTCATCTGCAATCCCAATGTGAAAGCCCAAGTGCTTTAAGAGCCCTTTCACACTGCCAGCGCCCGAAAAACGCTCGTAAAGCACCGCTTAAACTAGCAGCGCTTTACCAGCGTTTTTCGAGCGCTAGTGGGGTGCTTTTAACCCCTGCTAGTGGCCAAATAAAGGGTTAAAAGAGCCCACAAAGCGCTGCTGCCAAAAGCGCTTTTCTGGCGTTTTTCAGGCGCTTTTCGGGCGTTTTGCAGGCGCTTCCCATTGATTTCAATGGGAAGGGGCGCTTTAGGAGCGGTGTATTCACCGCTCCAAAAGCGCTGCAAAGAAGCTGCTTGCAGGACTTTTTTTGACGCCCTGCCAGCGTAGCGCCTCAGTGTGAAAGCACTCGGGCTTTCACATTGGGATTGCAGTTGCGGCTTCTTTCAGGCGCTTTACAGGCGCTTTTTTTTAAGCTAAAACGCCCCAGTGTGAAAGGGATCTCAGTGTGAAAGCACTCAGGCTTTCACATTGGGATTGCAGATGAGGCTTCTTTCAAGCGCTTTACAGACGCTTTTTTTAACGCTAAAGCGCCTGAAAAACGCCTAAAAAACGCCTAAAAAACGCCCCAGTGTGAAAGGGGTCTTACTGGTCAGCATCCCAAACAATTATACTCCCTTCCCCCATGCTTACACCCTCCTTCACGTTACAGTGTTTCAGCATGGTCATTTACCCCTTAGGCCTGAGCATTGCATGCTGTGCAGGGATTACATGCTCCCCAATACCCAGAAGAACTAGGTATCTGCAAAAGCACAGAGAAGAAATGGTGTGGCAAGGAAGGAGGGGGGAGATGAGTAAAAGTAAATTGGGGTGGGCTAGTATAAGAGATGCAGATGCATTCTCTTTGAAGGAGGTAACATGGGCAAGGCAACATGGCCATTTTCAAGAACATGGGTCTCATCTAAAGTACAGACAGAGCTGTATTTAATACATTCCCAGTACTCACTGACACAATATATCTAGCATTTCGAGAAAAAATTCAGTCAGGGTCTACTATTTAATGAGTTTCTCCCACAATTAGAGAGGATAGGTAGTTTATTAATGGAAGAAAAGCATTTCTTCATACCCTTTTGCAATTTTAGTTTTTCAACTTAAATATTAAATCTAAAAAAAAATCAAGGGTTAACCTTTTTTTATAAAAAAAAAATAATGGTTTTGTTTTTTCTTATTTTTGTAATTAGTGCCAGTCTTGTTTTCATATAAATGTTGCACGGAATTAAACTTCATCAGTTCCCGTGGACAGGGAATAGCTCACCTGGCTGCTCCTAGTGCAGTAAGGTAGGTTGCACAAACATTCCAATATCTACCCACATTCCTATTCCTCCTGTTGTTGCAGAGGAGGTGCAGAGGTGACCATTCAAAACAATTTTGAAGACTTTAAAGGGGAGGAGGCTGATGGTTTTAGGCCAAACGGCTAAATACTGGTCCACTGCTTATGAGCATATAGCCTGGTATGAGAATAACAGGAGTCCTTCTAGATCGTTTGAACTGCAGATAGCCTTTGTTTATTTTGTACCAGTCTGAGAGAGGGGCATTTTTTTCTTGAATGTACATTTTTTTAAATTTAATAGCATTAGAATAGTAATCATGTCAAGACATACACTGCCCTGTCCTAATAAATTGCAGCAAGAGGGGCATGTTTTAATTAAAAAAATTTAATTAAGTAGTTGTAAACCTCATTCATGAAATTTGATCTAAGCACATACATCTATAGTGTTTACTTATCTCTTTCAAAAGCTCTAAGTGTCGTTTCTCTCTGGTGCTTCGTTCCTCTGTTATCAGCATGAGTCACTTCTGACAAGTTCTCCGACACATGAGATAACATGAGCTAAAAATTTGTGTCGCGGAGGGTGCTTAGAGGGAGATAAGCACTGAGCTTGTCTATTCAGAATACAGCTCTGCATGTATATCCATATGTGGAGGGGGTGTGTCCCTTTCCTCCAATCAGCTCTCACACAGTGTAAGTACAGTTTCCCCACCCACCCCTATGTACTGCTGAAAGATGAAGAAAGATTTTTTAACATGGTCTGCACATTTCTAAGGGTGTAGAAAGGGGGAGACAGCAGATATACGAGTAAAACCTATGTAGGAGGATTTGTTTAATCTCTGTGTATCATCTGAGGCTATTCACTTCACTGGGTATATATGAGGATTTACAACCACTTTAACCACTTGCCGACCGGCGCACGACGATATACGTCGACAGAATGGCACGTACAGGCAGGAGGGCGTATATATACGTCCCTCCTTTAGCCTGTCCGTGCCATCGGGAGCGCGCCGGGAGCGGCACGCTCCCGCGCCGGTCGGGACCCCCGTGAGTCCGGCCGCGGTCCCCGCGGACTCGATCGCCGCGGGGACTCCCGCGATCGTCTCACGGAGCGGCTAAACGGGGAGATGCCGAGATAAACAGCATCTCCCCGTTCTGCCTAGCAACTAGTGACGCCGATCTCTGCTCCCTGTGATTGGAGCAGAGATCAGCATTCACTAGCTGACAGCCACGCCCCCCCCACAGTAAAAAAAACACCCCTAGGCCTACTTAACCCCTACACTGCCACCTTGTGGTTAACTCCTAAACTGCCAGTGTCATTTATACAGAAATCAATGCATTTAAATGCATTAATTGCTGTAAAAATGACAATGGTCCCAAAAAACGTGTCAAAAATGTCCGATGTGTCCGCCATAATGTCGTAGTCACAAAAAAAATCGCAGATCTCCGCCATTAATAATAAAAAAAAAATTATTAATAAAAATGCTATAAAACTATCCCCTATCTTGTAAACGCTATAACTTCTGCGCAAACCGATCAATAATCGCTTATTGCGATTTTTTTTACCAAAAATATGTAGAAGAATACGTATCGGCCTAAACTGAGGAAAAAAAATGTTTTTTTATATATTTTTGGGGGATATTTATTATAGCAAAAAAAAAAAAAAATGCATTTTTTTCAAAATTGTCGCTCTATTTTTGTTTATAGCGCAAAAAATAAAAACCGCAGGGGCGATCAAATACCACCAAAAGAAAGCTCTATTTGTGGGAAAAAAAGGACGTCAATTTTGTTTGGGAGCCACGTCGCACGACCGCGCAATTGTCAGTTAAAGCGACGCAGTGCCGAATCGCAAAAAGGGGCCTGGTCCTTTGGCTGCAAATTGGTCCGGTCTGAAAGTGGTTAAGGAAAATAAATTCTTCTAAAATACCCACATTTGCATATATTTACTATCCATAAATTATCCACAGGGATCAGTTTACTCTAGGGATAAATTGAGCACCATTCAAAAGGAAGGTGAAGTTGACATACATTTTGCTACCCTGGTCTTCACAAAATGATGCAATTTTCCTAACATCATGCTATTTTGGTAGGGAAGTTCAAAAACTGGGAAAAAAATGAATTGTTGTTTTAGGTCATCTACATGCTTCTAATTTAAATTTCAAATGCAATTATAAATAATTACCATACCTTGCATATGCTTTCCTTCTTTATGCTTAGTGGAAACTGAAAGTTCATTCAACTAACATTCACAGTGTTGCATACCATTAAAAATCAGTTAGTTAATGACATAAGCAGGAAGTGAGATTTCTGGAAAAGTTCTGTATGCAATATAAACACCCCCAGTGTTACCATGGTTGAAGAATAAACATTTGAAATATTGTCATTTTTAGAAAACCATAGCTGGCTGTAGATTTAAAGTGGAACTACACTGAATCTGAGCACTATAAACCAAAAATGGTATTTAATTCCTTTTTAATATTCAAAGCAATCTCACCATTCCACCCATGTCTCCATGCTTTATTTTGTTGAGAACTCACTTTTAAAAACACTCCCTAGCATTTCTGGCCGTGGCCACCTTAGATACAGTATATTACAAAAGTAAGGTAACTCCTCACATTTTTGTAAATATTTTATTATATCTTTTTATGTGACAACACTGAAGAAATTACACTTTGCTACAATGTAAAGGAGTGAGTGCACATCTTGTATAATAGTGTAAATTTTTTGTCCCCTCAAAATAACTCAACACACAGCCATTAATGTCTAAACCGCTGGCAACAAAAGTGAGTACACCCCTACATGAAAATGTCCAAATTGGTCCCAATTAGCCATTTTCCATTCCCGGTGTCATGTGACTCGTTAGTGTTTCAAGGTCTCAGGTATGAATGGGGAGCAGGTGTGTTAAATTTGGTGTTATTGCTCCCACTCTCTCATACTGGTCACTGGAAGTTTAACATAGCACCTCATGGCAAAGAACTCTCTAAGGATCTGAAAAAAATAATTGTTGCTCTACATAAAGATGGCCTAGGCTATAAGAAGATTACCAAGACCCTACAACTGAGCTCCAGCATGGTGGCCAAGACCATACAGCGATTTAACAGGACAGGTCCCACTCAGAACAGGCCTCACCATGGTCGACCAAAGAAGTTGAGTGCACGTGTTTAGCGTCATATCCAGAGGTTGTCTTTGGGAAATAGATGTATGAGTGCTGCCATCATTGCTGAATAGGTTGAAGAGGTGGGGGGTCAGCCTGTCAGTGCTCAAACCATACACGCACACTGCATCAAATTGGTCTGCATGGCTGTTGTCCAAGAAGGAAGCCTCTTCTAAAAATGATGCACAAGAAAGCCTGCAAACTGTTTGCTAAAGACAAGCAGACTAAGGACATGGATTACTGGAACCAATTCCTGTGGTCTGATGAGACCAAGATAAACTTACTTGGTTCAGATGGTGTCAAGCGTGTGTGTGGCGGCAACCAGGTGAGGAGTACAAAGACAAGTGTGTCTTGCCTACAGTCATGCATGGTGGTGGGAGTGTTATGGTCTGGGGCTGCATGAGTGCTGTCGGCACTGGGGAGCTACAGTTCATTGAGGGAACCATGAATGCCAATATATACTGTGACATACTGAAGCAGAGCATGATCCCCTCCCTGCCCAAGAGGGTTAAGGCAATGCTGGAAAATAATGATGAGCAAACAAATTATTGACATTTTGGGCCCAATTTGGACATTTTCACGTAGGGGTGTACTCACTTTTGTTGCTAGCGGTTTAGACATTAATGGCGGAGTTATTTTGACGGGACAGCAAATCTACACTGTTATACAAGCTGTACACTGCTCTTATGTAAAGTAGTGAAAGTGTAATTTCTTCAGTGTTGTCACATGAAAAGATTTAATAAAATATATTGTGAGATACTGTGTGTGTATATATATATATATATATATATATATATATATATATATATACATACACACAGTGCAGGCAGTGTACAGTATATAATACAATGTATTGAAGTGGTTAAGGGAAACCCTATGAGAGAATTAAGGAAAATAACAGTGTGCCCCCCCCCAGTGCATACCAGGCCCTTCTGGTCTGGATTGGATATTAAGGGGAACTCCATGCAAGCAGCCTGGAGGACAGGATGGGGGGGACGGGCTGGTATATAGGCAAGGGCGGGGCCACCCATTGATGTGACCGAGTGACCCCGCCCCATCTGACGTCATGTGCAGGCAGTTGCACATATCCCAGTTGCATTTGTCCCATTAAGTGCAATTTTCACGGTGTGAGGCTTGGTGTATTATATACAGATGTATAAATCTGTTATTACTTGCAAGTGACACTCCCAAATGTGATTTACCTACTTCTCTCAATGTCTCATTTGTCATAGATGTACAGACCATTTGCCACTTTCTTTTAAACAGCAACAGAGGGGGGTATGGCTTGCCACATGGAGCTGGAGGACGTGTAGTGTCTCAGCTCCCAGGTCCCGTGGCTTTACAGGGCTTCATTGCAGAACGCAACCTCACCTGCCTAAATGGGGAAAAATAAGTACAGGGAGGCGAAAGGGACAGGTGTATCTCATCAAGGGGGTGATTTAGGGCACTTTTTTACCCGATCCTCCTCCACGGCCCAGTGCCGGCTGGAATCCAAGATGGCGCCAGCGCCTCCGTCCCCGGCCCGCTCTGAATTAGCCTTAGACTCCCTGGCTGGATCTCAGACATGCCATCCACCTCCTGGGACCCAGGATCGCCCCTCCAGACGCTCCAGGAGCCACTCCAACACCTCCCTGGGATCGGAGGATGGCTGGGACAATGAGAAATGAGATCCCTGCACAGCTACATGCGCTCTCTCCCCACAAAGGTTGACTTTGAACAATGTGTAAAGCGCATTGAAAAAACATACAAGCAGGAAATAACGGAGCTTAAAAAGGACATCGGGGCTCGTTTTGAGGACATAGAAAACACTACTGAGGGCCTCCACGCCATCGTACAGATTTTACAGCTTCCAGCAAGATTATTGCCTCTTGGTTGGTAAAGCTCATCTCCTTGACCTACAAGTTGAAAGGGTTGGCTGTGCCAGGAGAATCACGGCACCCTTTACTAGAAGGGTCACGACCTTGAGAGTAGCAGCAGGATGACTGTCTGAAAGGCAGCTACGTGGGCACCAAAATATTCATGGCTTAATGACAGTTGAGTTTGGCAGAGGCATCCTGGCTGTTTTTTTTTGTCAGAACTGAGGAGTGTGTAGCATTATACCTTCCCTGTTTTCCCAGCTGTGCTGGCATGGAGCCGTCAGGAAAACGGAAAATTGAATTCAAATACTTACCTTAATTTGCCTTTCCTGACGAGGTCCATGGCAGCACAGATCCTACTCAGCTTGGTAGGACTAGTTACAGAATGCTGAGGCTGTAGGTGGGCTCAAATTTATATAAGTTAAGTCCTGGAGGCATGAGGGTGCGGTGCCTATACCCAGCTGTGCTGCCATGGAGCTTGTCAGGAAAGGAAAATTACGGTAAGTATTTGAATTCAATTTTCCATTTTTACATCACAAAACCCTAACATTTTAACAGGGGTGTGTAGACTTTTTATATCCACTTGTAGATACTAACCCCTTTGGCCCCTAAGTTCCTAATACTCCAATAAGAGGGAACTTAAATATACTAACGTTCTGGCTACCAAATTTAGCCTGTGATGTATGCCTTAATTGTAGGAATTTGTGAACATTTGTATAGGATAGGTTATATTGTGTCTTTAAAAAATCAGGAGCACATATTCTCACTTTCATAAACCTGTTCCAATACTAATTTACCTCTCTACTTCCAACATAAATTATCTTGTAGTTTACTTAATTGCTCAAATAGGGGATTATTCCACATGGGCAACTCTGGTGAAGTGTCTCTAAATCCTGTTAACCTTTTAAGCTCCCTCCATACTGATCGCGCCAACTAAAACATAGGAATCTTTACCCTCGGTAATTGTGAATATTGTGCCTCAAGCCCTATCAATAGATTCTCAACCTGGACAATCCTTAAGAGATACATCTCCATTCCCGGGCTTTGTTCCTGTATCAGCCAGGTACACAGATGTCTTAATTGCCCCGCAAGGTGAAACAGATACATATCTTGCAAAGCCAGTCATGCCTCCATTTTTGGGTGCTATAATGTGATTTGGAAGCTCTGGTGCATCAGGAGAGCTATGATGTAATCGGTATTGCTGAAACTTGGCTTCATTCCTCACATGACTGGGCTATTAATATTCCTGGCTATGCACTCTTTCGGAAAAACAGAGTAAAAAGGAAAGGTGGAGGGGTCTGTCTGTATGTAAGAAGTGATCTCAAAGCGAGTGTGAAAGAGGACCTGGTGGATGGAGTGTAATGAGTCTAAAGCATTATGGGTGGACCTGCATAAAGATCTGCGTAGTTCAAAGTTAATCATTGGAGTTTGTTATAGACCAATGTTAATGAGGAGGTGGAGACTCAGCTCCTTGCACAGATGGAAAGGGCAGCAAGGGCTGGGACAGTGATAATAATGGGGGATTTTAACTACCCAGAAAGTAATGGCACTGCTGGGACAGTTATAGGGCAAAAATGTATAAACCTATTACAGGACAATTTTATGGTCCAGTTTATTGAGGCTCCAACTAGGAATGATGCTCTGTTGGACCTGGTAATCTCAAACCATGCAGAGTGTATTACTAATGTTCAGATAAAGGAACACCTGGGTAGCAGTGACCATAACATGATTTAATTTGATGTTAGCTGTAAGCAAAAATCACATACGGGAAAGATAAAAACACTTAATTTCAAGAGAGCAAATTTTCCAAGGATGAGGGCTGCTCTCCAGGACTTAGACTGGGAGAGAATATTGGCATCAATGGGCACAGAACAGAAATGGGAATTCTTCAAAAAGACTGTTTGTGAACTCACTGCAAAGTATATTCCCATGGGCAATAAGTTTAAAAGGCTAAAAATAAAACCTATGTGGCTCACGGCCAAAGTTAAAAAAGCTATAAACTATAAGAAAAGAGCTTTAAAAAAAATATAAAAATGAAGGAACACTAGTGTCATTTAAATGTAACAAAGAATATAACAGAATATGTAAAAAGGAAATCAAGGATGCAAAAATTCAAAACGAAAGACAGATTGCAAAAGATAGTAGGACAAACCCCAAAAAATTCTTCAAATATATTAATAGTAAAAAGGTCAAGTCTGAGCATGTAGGCCCTTTACAAAATAATCTAGAGTGGGTGACTGGGGACAAAGAGAAGGCTAATTTATTAAATACGTTCTTCAGCTCTGTGTATACAAAGGAGCATAGGGGAGCTCATGTCCATAATGGGGGTGGTAGTGACACAGCCCCAAAGCCACAATGGCTCAAAAGTGACATGGTACAGAAATATTTAGACAGAATAAAGGTGGATAAAGCACCTGGACCTGATGGCATCCACCCACGTATCCTAAATGAATTGAGCTCTGTAATTTCAAATCCATTGTATCTAATTTTTAGGGACTCATTAATGATAGGAATAGTTTCACTGGATTGGCGCAGGGCCAATGTGGTGCCTATATTTAAAAAGGGAACAAAGTCTTTACCAAGTAACTATAGACCTGTTAGTTTAACTTCTATAGTTGGGAAGATACTGGAGAGGTTAATAAAAGACCACATAGACGAGTTCTTGCAGGAAAAAAATATTTTAAGCAACAGACAGCATGGATTCATGAAAGACAGAAGTTGTCAGACAAACCTGATTTCTTTTTATGAGGAGGTAAGTAAAACATTGGACAGAGGGGGGGGCGGTGGACGTGGTATACTTGGATTTTGCAAAAGCGTTTTATACAGTTCCCCACACACACCTTATGTGTAAGGTAAAGTCTACAGGTGTCAGGAAAGCCCCTCCAGCGGACGTCCCAACATCCCCAGGAGGAGAAGGATTCCCCGGCTCAGAACGGGCCTGCTGCGCCCACACATGCGCAATGGCGCGGCTGTCGGTGCGCGCGCGCGCGCGCGGGCCTGCTGCGCCCACACATGCGCAATGGCGCGGCTGTCGGTGCGCGCGGGAGCGCGCGCGTGCACGCGCGGCTTCCCTGACGCTGTTTGGCGCCAAGAGCGCTATTTAAACCAAACCCAGTCCCTGTTGCCTTGCTGCCCGATCAACAGCGTTTCCTGTATGTGCTTGGTCTACCTGCAAAACCTGATTCATCTGATCCCTGCTGAAACCTGGCTTGTCTCTGACTCTTCTGACTTCTGCCTGCCCCGATCTCGGTTCTGGACTTTGACTACCCCTTTGGATGCTCCCTTGTACCTGATCTGCCCGTCTGTGTTTGACCCTGCCTGTTTGAGACCCGCCTGCACATTACCTGTTTGCTTCCTGCTGCTGGACTACAGGACACCTCCTTGGGTCTGCTGCACTTTACCTGTTTGCTTCCGGCTGCTGGACTACAGGACACCTCCTTGTGTCTGCTGCACATTACCTGTTTGCTTCCTGCTGCTGGACTACAGGACACCTCCTTGTGTCTGCTGCACATTACCTGTTTGCTTCCTGCAGCTGGACTACAGGACACCTCCTTGTGTCTGCTGCACATTACCTGTTTGCTTCCTGCTGCTGGACTACAGGACACCTCCTTGTGTCTGCTGCACATTACCTGTTTGCTTCCTGCTGCTGGACTACAGGACACCTCCTTGTGTCTGCTGCACATTACCTGTTTGCTTCCTGCTGCTGAACTACAGGACACCTCCTTGTGTCTGCTGCACATTACCTGTTGCTACCTGCTGCTGGACTACAGGACACCTCCTTGTGTCTGCTGCACATTACCTGCTGCTTCCTGCTGCTGGACTACAGGACACCTCCTTGTGTCTGCTGCACATTACCTGCTTGCTTCCTGCTGCTGGACTACAGGACACCTCCTTGTGTCTGCTGCACATTACCTGCTTGCTTCCTGCTGCTGGACTACAGGACACCTCCTTGTGTCTGCTGCACATTACCTGCTTGCTTCCTGCTGCTGGACTACAGGACACCTCCTTGTGTCTGCTACACATCTCCTGCTTGCTTCCTGCTGCTGGACTACAGGATACCTCCTGGTTCCCGTCTGCACAGATCTCCAGCCCTCTACCCAGCTTACCAGCCAGGCACTTGTGCTCCCCTGTGCTCTCGAGCTCCTGTCTTCCCTATCAGGGGTTCCCGAACCAGGGGTTTACGAGTGGCCGCTCCCTGCAATACGGGCTCTGCCTTAAGGTACGTGACAGTATCGGGCAGCCATGACTGAGCCCATGCAGGGAGCCACGGCTAGGGAGGACTTATGCCGTCACCTGGCCGGACTGACACAGGCCGTCAACTCCCTACAAGAGGGGTACTCCCGCCTAGAGGAACGCGTGCAGACCCTAGCCACCTCAGGCCCAACAGCGCTCAGCGCATCACCTGCACCCTCGGTGGTTATGCTGCCTCCTGAGCCCAAGGTCCCTACTCCGGATAGATTCTCCGGGGCCCGGAACAGATATAGGGCATTCCGCAACGCCTGTGAACTCTTTTTTGTACTCCAACCCCGAACCTTTTCCCTTGAGTCCACCAAGGTGGGGTTTGTGGTCTCCCTGCTACAAGGGGAGCCCCAGGCCTGGGCCCACCGCCTGGTGGAACAGAAGCACGAATGCCTCAGCAATCTGAACACCTTTTTCCAAGCCATGGGCATCCTCTACGAAGATCCACAACAGGCAGCGACTGCCGAAGCAGCTCTATTTTCCCTACAACAGGGCCGTAGGGCGGCAGAGGACTATGCATCCGAGTTTAGGCGCTGGAGCGCCGATACGAGCTGGAATGACGCAGCTCTGCGTCATCAATTTCGTATGGGCCTCTCCGAGTCTTTGAAGGACGAGTTGGCCAGAGTGGGCATCCCTGAGACTCTCGAAGACCTAATCAACCTGTCCACTCAGATAGACAGGCGTCTGAGGGAGCGTAGGACTGAGCGTACGACCGGTTCTTCCCGTCCGGTGTGGATGCTACCCCGGGTACCTTACCCTTCTGGCCGCACCGCAACTGCACCCTCTGAGCCTATGCAACTGGGCGTCCTTCGTCCTTCCCTGACCCCAGAGGAGCGACAACGCAGGCGAATCCAGAACCTTTGCCTCTACTGTGGGGAACCCGGACATTACGTGAGGGCCTGTCCCGTGAAGTCCTGTAAGCACTCCTCTCTGTTTTCCACTGTTTTGCCCGCAGTACTTAATAATGCGTCTCACCTGACTGTTTCCCTTTCCCTACAGCTCCCAGGAGGGAATACTCTGGTCCCCGCCATAATTGACTCTGGAGCCTGTAGTGGGTTCATGGACCATACTTTTGCCCGCAAATTTCGAGTTCCTTTACGTCCCCGAGCCAGAGGACTGTCGGTACATCTAGCCGATGGGTCGGCTATCAGATCTGGACCTGTGACCCAAGAGACGGCTCCTCTACACGCTACCATTGCGGGTAACCACAGTGAACTACTCCGCCTGGACATCATTGAGTCCCCTCTGTTCCCTGTTATCCTGGGCATACCCTGGCTCAAGGCCCATAACCCTCAAATCGACTGGCCCACGGGGAGTATCAGCTTCCTCTCTCCTTACTGCTGTCAGCACTGCCTGCAAGGGACCACCAACGTCTCACCCTCTCTGCTCTGTCTAGAGGTTGACGTTGAGGCCCGTAGGGCTGTCCCGGAAGAATACCACAGTTTCTTGGACGTATTCAGTCAAAAAGGGGCAGAGACACTCCCTCCACACAGGCCCTATGACTGCCCAATTGAACTCTTACCAGGTGCAGAAATTCCCTTCGGAAGAATCTTCCCTTTAACAGGACTGGAGTTGGAGACTCTCAAAGCATACATCGATGACAACCTGCGAAAGGGGTTTATACAACCTTCTACCTCCCCAGCCGGGGCAGGGATTTTCTTTGTAGAGAAGAAAGATCACTCTCTACGCCCCTGCGTAGACTACCGGGACTTGAACAAAATTACAATTAAGAATCGGTACCCTCTGCCCCTGGTACCGGAACTATTCCAGAGGCTTGGTACCGCTGTGGTGTTTACCAAATTAGATCTCCGTGGGGCATATAACCTGGTCCGTATCCGAAGCGGGGACGAATGGAAGACTGCCTTTCGCACCCGCTTCGGACACTATGAATACCTGGTGATGCCATTTGGGCTCTGCAACGCCCCTGCGACATTTCAACATTTTGTAAATGACATTTTTAGAGACTATCTTGACTTATTTGTTATTGTCTACTTGGATGACATCTTGATTTTCTCTCCCTCTCTGACCACTCACAGGGAACACGTCAAGAAGGTCTTGACCCGTCTTCGCCAGCATGGCCTGTATGCGAAGCCTGAAAAGTGCGAGTTTGAACGTCAAAGTATCCAGTTCTTAGGCTTGGTCATTTCAGTAGATGGGATTAAGATGGATCCGCAAAAGGTGTCTGCCATCTTGGATTGGCCTGCCCCCACGGACAAGAAGGGAATTCAGCGATTCGTAGGATTCGCGAATTTCTATCGCAAATTTATTAAGGGGTTTTCCAACATCATTGCTCCCATCACGAGACTGACCAAGCAAGGTACCAAGTTCCAGTGGTCTCCTGAAGCTCAGTCTGCCTTTTCAACACTAAAGGACCAGTTCGTGTCGGCCTCGGTCTTAAAACACCCGGATCCTGCACTCCCTTACATCTTGGAGGTCGACGCCTCTGAAGTGGCGGTAGGGGCAATCCTCTCCCAGAGACAAGGCCCTAAGGCGCTCCTCCACCCGGTGGCCTTTTTCTCCCGTAAGCTGTCCGAAGCAGAGAGAAATTACGATGTCGGGGATAGAGAGCTACTGGCCATCAAGGCCGCGCTCGAGGAGTGGCGTTATCTTCTGGAAGGAGCCGCCCATCCTATCCTGGTCTACACGGACCATAAGAATCTGGAATACTTAAAAGTAGCCAAGAGGTTGAGACCCCGCCAGGCTAGATGGGCACTTTTCTTCACCAGATTTTCATTTCACATCACCTTCAGGCCCGGATCCAAGAATACCAAACCTGATGCTCTGTCACGAATGTTCAGTGAGTCCACAGTTCCGCCACCTCCAGACACCATACTTACCCCAGGTAACTTCCTTCTTCTGCATGAGGATCTTCTATCCGAAATTAAACAAGCCTCCGCTTTGATCCCTCACCAGCCGGGCAGTTCCTTGCAGCCTAGAGACGGTCTGCTGTGGCATGAGGAGAAGATCTTTGTTCCTCAACAGTCACGGGTGGCCGCCCTGAAATCCTGCCACGACCACGAATTGGCCGGCCACTTTGGTGCCCGCAAGACCGCTGATCTTCTCCTGCGCACCTTTTGGTGGCCCAACCTTCTAAAGGACTGCAGGGCATACGTCGAGTCATGTACCACGTGTAACCAGAATAAGGGCAGCAAGACAAGAGCCTGGGGCTTGCTGAACCCCCTTCCAGTCCCGGAGAAGCCATGGAGGATGATCTCCATGGACTTCATTGTCGAATTGCCCCCTTCTGAAGACTTCACAACCATTTTTGTGGTAGTAGACAGGTTCTCCAAGATGGCCCATTTCTTACCCATGAAAGGCACCCCCTCAGCTCCTGAGACCGCAAGAGTCTTCATCAAGGAGATTGTGAGGCTCCACGGAATCCCCGCCAATATCGTATCTGACCGAGGGGTGCAATTTACGTCCAGGTTCTGGAGGGCGTTATGTGCGGCCCTGAAGATCAACCTCCTATTCTCCTCCGCTTACCATCCCCAGACCAACGGTCAGACCGAACGTACCAACCAGACCTTGGAACAGTACCTGCGCTGCTACTCATGTTTTTCTCAAGATAACTGGGTCCCCCTCCTACCTCTTGCCGAGTTTGCATACAATAACTCATGTTCATTCTGCAACTAACCAGTCTCCATTTTTTTCAAATTACGGGTTTCACCCCCTGTTCTTGTCTAACAGCATCCCAGAGTGCCCCGTGCCAGCAGCCCAGGAAACCCTGAATTTTTTCAGCACCAATAACAAGTTACTTCAGGAGACGATACTGAAGACCCAGGAACGAAACAAGGCGATATTTGACAAGAGGAGGAGAGGGGACCTCAACCTAAAGCCGGGAGACTTGGTTTGGCTGTCCACCCAAAACTTGAAATTGGCGTGTCCTTCCAAGAAGTTGGGGCCAAAGTTTGTGGGTCCTTTTCCTGTAACTAGAAAAATCAATAATGTGGCGTACGAGTTAAAACTGCCTGACTCATTCAGAATCCACCCAGTCTTCCACGTTGCCCTTCTAAAACCTTCAACTCCGGATCCCTTTGCTAGCCGGAACACCGGCCCTCCTGAACCTGTGCTTATCGATGGCGAGGAGGAATTTGAAGTGGAAACTATTGTGGACTGCAGGAAGAGATATGGCCAGGTTCAATACCTTGTAAAGTGGAAGGGCTACGGGCCGGAAGAGAATTCTTGGGAGCCAGAGGCTAACATCCATGCCCAGAGGCTAATTTCGGCCTTCAGGAGAGCCAATCCAAGTAAGTGGGCCCAGTTGGGCATCCGGAGGCTGCCCATTGGAGGGGGGCAATGTCAGGAAAGCCCCTCCAGCGGACGTCCCAACATCCCCAGGAGGAGAAGGATTCCCAGGCTCAGAACGGGCCTGCTGCGCCCACACATGCGCAATGGCGCGGCTGTCGGTGCGCGTGGGCGCGCGCGGGAGCGCGCGCGTGCACACGCGGCTTCCCTGACGCTGTTTGGCGCCAAGAGCGCTATTTAAACCAAACCCAGTCCCTGTTGCCTTGCTGCCCGATCAACAGCGTTTCCTGTATGTGCTTGGTCTACCTGCAAAACCTGATTCATCTGATCCCTGCTGAAACCTGGCTTGTCTCTGACTCTTCTGACTTCTGCCTGCCCCGATCTCGGTTCTGGACTTTGACTACCCCTTTGGATGCTCCCTTGTACCTGATCTGCCCGTCTGTGTTTGACCCTGCCTGTTTGAGACCCGCCTGCACATTACCTGTTTGCTTCCTGCTGCTGGACTACAGGACACCTCCTTGGGTCTGCTGCACTTTACCTGTTTGCTTCCGGCTGCTGGACTACAGGACACCTCCTTGTGTCTGCTGCACATTACCTGTTTGCTTCCTGCTGCTGGACTACAGGACACCTCCTTGTGTCTGCTGCACATTACCTGTTTGCTTCCTGCTGCTGGACTACAGGACACCTCCTTGTGTCTGCTGCACATTACCTGTTTGCTTCCTGCTGCTGGACTACAGGACACCTCCTTGTGTCTGCTGCACATTACCTGTTTGCTTCCTGCTGCTGGACTACAGGACACCTCCTTGTGTCTGCTGCACATTACCTGTTTGCTTCCTGCTGCTGGACTACAGGACACCTCCTTGTGTCTGCTGCACATTACCTGTTGCTTCCTGCTGCTGGACTACAGGACACCTCCTTGTGTCTGCTGCACATTACCTGCTTGCTTCCTGCTGCTGGACTACAGGACACCTCCTTGTGTCTGCTGCACATTACCTGCTTGCTTCCTGCTGCTGGACTACAGGACACCTCCTTGTGTCTGCTGCACATTACCTGCTTGCTTCCTGCTGCTGGACTACAGGACACCTCCTTGTGTCTGCTGCACATTACCTGCTTGCTTCCTGCTGCTGGACTACAGGACACCTCCTTGTGTCTGCTACACATCTCCTGCTTGCTTCCTGCTGCTGGACTACAGGATACCTCCTGGTTCCCGTCTGCACAGATCTCCAGCCCTCTACCCAGCTTACCAGCCAGGCACTTGTGCTCCCCTGTGCTCTCGAGCTCCTGTCTTCCCTATCAGGGGTTCCCGAACCAGGGGTTTACGAGTGGCCGCTCCCTGCAATACGGGATCTGCCTCTCGGGGGATCAGGAAGGACTTATTTCCCCTGCTTTAGCAAATTGGATCATGCTCTGCTGGGGTTTTTCGCCTTCCTCTGGATCAACTGTGGGTATAGAATTGGGTATACGCGATTGTATGATATATTTTTTTTTTTTCTGTGGTTGAACTGGATGAACTTTTTTTCTTTTTTCAACCTGACTAACTATGTAACTTTGTAATGTTGTAAGCTTCACTTTGCATCTAACGTTAGCCCTGTTAAAATTTAGTAAATTGAGAGTTTAAAACTTTTAAAAATCTTTTTAGGCACAACCTGACCTGAGTGTGAAAAAATATATAAACACTTTGATAGCAGAATCATTTTTATTAAGTTTATTCTGCCCACCACGGACAATGGCAACTTGCTCCAAACCCTCAGCTTAAACTTAATATGGATTTACATTGGCCATCACTGCATTCGAGGGTTGTCTTGTTATGTGCATCCCTAAATATTTAAGAGTCCACTATTTTGAGTGGGGCATTTATCCTTACCTCCATTTCTGATTCTTGCTGCAATGGCATAAGAAAAGACTTCTGCCAATTGATCTTAAGCCCTAAAAAGTATCTGTTATACTCATTGCCTTTCCCAGTGTACTCTGTGTATCCCGCATATACAATATAATATCATCTGCATTAAGTCCAATATATTCTATATTATCACCCAGCTCAATCCCCTGGTATTCTTCACTTTGCAGAAACTGTAGGTCCAACGACTCTATTGCAATAGGGAATAATGGGCATCCCTGCCTCATACCCCTAAAAAAAATTATTGATGAGGTCAGTATTCCATTAATTAATAACTTTGATCATGGATATGCATATAATATTTTGACCCATTGTCTAAATCTATTACCAAAACAAAACTTTCTCAGTGTTGCCTGCAGAAACCTCCACTCTACAGAGTTGAAGGCTCTAGCTGTGTCTAGCGATGCCAGGGCCCCATCTCTGGAATATATTCCCGCATTTGTGCCATTAATTGTGTTCTGCATATATTTATCAATGTCAATTCCCCTGGCAGAAAACCTGTCTGGTCTGTATGGATTATAGATGTTATTATGGTGTTTAATCTCCTGGCCAATATCCTAGGCAAAATTTTATAATCACAATTTACCAAGGATATTGGCCTATATGAGGCACATTCATAAGGGTCCTTATCAGGTTTTGGGATCAAAATTACCATTGCCTCGTACATTGAGTATGGGAGTTCTCCCCTAATAAAAGCCTCTCTATACACCTTGGTCAATATGGAGCCACCAGATCCACATATCGACTATACACTTCCAAAGGGATACCATCTGGTCCTGGGGATTTACCACTTGCTTCTTCCTCCATGATCACTGTCCATTAATTTTACATTTTCTCTTGAGAGTTCAGGATATTCTAGCCCCTCCAGATACCCATCTATATACTCCTCTGTAGATGTTAACCGCTTGCCGACCAGCCACCACAGTTATACTGCGACAGTATTGCTCGGCTGCGCAACTTGCCGTAATGGTACGGCGGTCCCTTTAATGGCTACAGCAGGTGTGCGCAACCACGGCACGGCGCCGGAGCCAATGCACGTGGGCGGCGGCCGCAATGTCCGCCGGCCTCCCACGATCGCTCCACAGAGAGCTAGAACAGGGATCTGTCAATGTAAACAAACAGATCCCAGTTCTGTCAGGGGAGTAGAGAGAGATTGTCTGTTCCTAGTGATCAGGAACAGAGATCTCTCTCTACTCCCAGTCAGTCCACTACCCCCACAGTTAGAAACACCTCCCTAGGGAACACTTAACACCTTGATCGCCCCCTAGTGTAAACCCGTTCCCTGCCAACGTCATTTATACAGTGATGAGTGGCTATTTTTTAGCTCTGATCAGTGTAATAATGTCACTGGTCCCAAAAAAGTATCCGATCTGTCCGCCACAATGTCACAGTCCCGCTAAAAATCGCGGATCACCACCATTACTAGTAAAAAAAAAAAAAAAATGAAAATGGCATAAATATATCCCCTATTTTGTAGACGCTATAACTTTTGCGCAAAAGAATCAATATACGCTTATTGCAATTTTTTTTACCAAAAATATGTAGAATACATATTGGCCTAAACTGATGAAAAAATGTGTTTGTTTGTTTTTTTTAATTGGGGCACGCACATGGGAACATCCGTGACCGCCAGGTCCGGGGGACCTGGCGCATCATGGATCACAGTAAACGGCCACTAATATCATCAGTTTACCGCGTGATCGCTCCGTCAAATGATGGAGTGATCACTTGTAAACAAACTGGCGTCATGTCATGACGCCGGTTCCTCCCTCCCCTCTTTTTAACGATCGGTACAGTGGGACAGAAGAGAGGGAGAGGGGAGAGATTGTTTGCAGTGCTGTGGGCACTACAGATCCAACCCACAGCGCTGCTCAGTGCCCATATTCTGGCAACACTATGCAAAACGATGTAATATTCTGCAATACTAAGCAATACTGTGCAATACTAAGCAATACTAAACAATACTAAGCAATACGATGCAATACTATGCAATACTTTGCAATACTCTGCTAATACTCACCAATACTCTTCCAATACTCTGCCAATACTCTCCAATACTCTGCCAATACTCACCAATACTCACCAATACTCACCAATACTCTGCCAATACTCTGCCAATACTCTGCAATAAATTTTAACAGAGACAAAGAATTTTTATTTATTTTTTTACCAAATTTTCAGTCTTTTCTGATTCATAGCACAAAAAATAAAAAACCCAGCGTGATTAAATACCACCAAACATTTCAAAAGGGTACAGTGTTGCATGACTGAGTAGTTGTCATTCAAAGTGTGAGAGCACCGAAAGCTGAAAATTGGTCTGGTTAGGAAGGGGGTTTAAGTGCCCAGTGGTCAAGTGGTTAAGGGAGGAAATCCTTTCGGAGCTGAAGTGGTTAATGAAGTGGCATACATTTTAACATAATATCCATGGAAGCATTTCAGAATTTCTTCTATTGTGTGAGCTACCCTCCCCTGTTCATGTTGTGTATTTGGAATCAAAGACATTGTTGTTTAGCAATAAATGCCAAGAGTCTACTAGACTGATTTCCATATTCAAAAAATGTCTGCCTCATAAAAAATTGTTTATGTTTAGCCTTCATTGCTAATTGACCTTTATATAACCTAAGTAGGCTTTCCCATCTTGCCTTATTCTCACTTGAGGGATTAGATACAAATTCCTCCTCTTCTTGTATGCATAACCCGGCTGATTCCTCCTCACCATGCCTATTGGTTTGTTTAATATAGGATATAGTTGACCTAAATGTCTGAGCAGATATGCCTTAAATGTATCCCAAAGCGTACAATCCATTGCATGATTCTCATGTGCCTCAAAAAAATAACTTAGCTGGTCTGGAATGCGGTTGTTGGATCCGATCTGAGACAGCCAATAAGGATTCATTTTCCAAGTTGGATGACTCCCACTGGGGCCAATATTTAACCTAAACCTTACCGGGGAGTATTTAGGTACCCCCCCCCCCCCTGGGGGAAGATATTTAGAGAAAACAAGTACCCCCCGGTACTGTGGGACTTTAAGGGCGAACTTTTGAAGACACAATATTTTATAAACATATAAAAATGTATTATTTCATAAAACAGTATGACAGTGTGAAACAGCACCATACATAAAATAGTACATGATATCCATATATAATATGAGAAAAAGCACTTCTCCTATAGCCGATGCGTTTTGGGAAATTCAAGGTAAATCCCTTCTTCAGGGACAAGGAGGAGCTAATGGTTGGAGATACTCTTGAATAGAGAAAAAATAAAGTCTAGATTTCTAGAATACAACAGGGCAAGTATTGTGTTAAATATGGAAGCATCACAGCCGACAAACACATACACATACCAGTACTATATTTGTGAAATTGAATGTTTGTTAAAAAAAGTTGTTAAGATGGAGCTGAACGGGTAGAGAGACACATATCCAAATTAAAAAGAGTAACCAAATGAATGGCAAAACCTCTGGGCCCCGAAAAATCCCTCACAAGGATCCCCAAAGTAGGTCCCAGCAGCCAACTCATACAGTCCAATATGTAACTGGAATTATGGGAATATCAATCCTACAGGAAAAAATAAATACATTTCTTTAATGATTAATTTTATCTAAACTAGAAATCAAAGCTGCATGTATGTAAACATCACCTATAATAATAGGATGACTTAATATAATGGTTGTTTAATCTAGACAATCAATGGAGGGCTGGAAAAGAGGTCCAATTCCAGTCCCTCAGATCGCTGTTTTAAGCAAAAAGAAAATATAAATGCTATGGTTGCATATGCAGCATGTATAAATTTTACCTTGCTAGGGGATGTGGGCGTTTGTCTCCCAAGAAACCCAAGACCAGCAGCGTCCGCATGGAGCAGATGCGCCGCCTGGGGTTATAAGGAGACGCCGGCGCATGCCCAGTGCAGAGCGTAGTGACATCACGCGCCACCACGTGAACGTCACAGTGCTCCACATGATCATCGTGGTCACATGGTAAGACATGGTGTTTGTGGGCGTCACGCGTCATCGCAAGAAAATTACACTGTTGTCACAGAAAGAAATGCTGTGTTGTTGATTTGGCAACAAAATTAACATGCCAGCAGTCGCAAATAGGGCAGAAGAGAAAGAAAGAGTCAGCTTTTAGCAAGAATGCGAACACAACAACACGCAATATACCCGCAAATGTGGGTGAGCCCAACAAGGGAGAAAGAACAAACAGGGCTGCTGAGGACAAAAAAGGGGAAGATAGGTGATTGACTGCACCAATGGTTGTACTTTGCCATTCCCACACGCCGTATCTATTCGGGATAAACACCTTCCTCCTAGAGCCAGGGGCGGATCGGGGGGGCAACAGGGCAATTGCTCCCCCTGAGAAAACATTACCAACTCTGTCTCCGAGGCCAATCGCGTAAATGACAGAGCTGTGGTCGGGACAACTCACAGTTATTACCAATTGGCACTGGACTCTCTGCCCCCTGTACCTCCCCCATCAGTTTTCCAGCCTCTCTCCTGCAGGCTGCTGCTTAAGTGGGCGTGATCCTCCTGGTTTATGCTGCTTGAGTGGGCGGGATGGGGATGTGCCTAACCCCCAAGATTGCGCCCGCCTGGAAGAGGGAGTGTGAGCAGCTGAGCAGAGGGATCAAGCGAATGTGCCTGCCTGAAGGTAAAAATCATCTAGCAGTATATCGTGGATTCGTTTACAGGCACCTCTATGCTAAGTCTGTTCAGATATTGCAGCTTAGCATAGAGGTGCTAGCTGACCAATGTGATTGCATCTCCTCTTCATATAGCACAGTGAGAAATTGGGCTCATTAAAGTATTAAAGCCTCTGCTGTGCGCCCTCCCGATCCCCCCAGTGTATGCCCTCCTGAACGCCTGATGTGTGTCCTCTTGACCCTCCCCTGGTGTTACCTCCTGCCCTTCCAGCTACCCGGTGTGTGCCCTCCCAGCTCCCTGGTGTGTGCCCCCCCCCAGCCCCCTGGTGTGTGCCCTCCCGATCCCCCCAGTGTATGACCTCCTGACGGGTGACCCTCCCCTGGTGTGTCCTCCCACCCTCCCAGCCCCCTGGTGTGTGCCCTCCAGATCCCCCCAGTGTATTCCCTGCTGACCCCCTGAAGTGTGTCCCTCTGATCCCCCCCAGTGTGTGCCCTCCCAGCCCCCTGGTTTGTGCCCTCCCAACCTCCCCCAGTGTGTGCTGTTCTGACCCCCCTGGTGACACCTAGTCCTTTGCTCTACTGATCCCTGTAAACTGTCCTACATTCTAATGATCTCGGTACACTGCTATTAATTCCACTGACCCCTGTACATTGTCCTGTTGCCCCCTATCCTCTGCCCTACTTACCCCCTATCCTCTAACCTCTGTACACCATCCTACTGACCACTGTACACTGCCCTACATCCTACTGACCTCTGTACACTACCCTACATCCTACTGACCTCTGTACACTGCTCAAGATACTACTAACCACTGTACATTGCCTTACATACTACTGACCTCTGTACACTGCCCTACCTCCTACTAACCTCTGTACACTGCCGTACATCCTACTGACCTCTGTACACTGCTCTACATACTACTGACCTCTGTACACTGCCCTACATACTACTGACCTCTGTACATTGCCTTACATAGTACTGACCTCTGTACACTGCCCTACACACTACTGACCTCTGTACACTGCCCTACACACTACTGACCTCTGTACACTGCTCTACATACTACTGACATCTGTACACTGCTATACATTCTCCTGACCTCTGTACACTATGTGATATTAAACGTTGATGTTAAATTCAGTTCTGTAAGCAACAGCTTATTTTCGGGCAGTGCCCCTCCCAAGACTAGACTCTGGATCCGCCCCTGCCTGGAGCCGACCATGAGTACATCCTGGTATATGGGTTCCCAATTCTCCATAAGTTTGACCAACCTATCTCAGAGAAGAGTCTTTTTAGCATATCCCCTCTATTTACCCATTACTGGGATGCACTTCCATGCCTGTCTTAAACCAGATCCAACAGCATATTAAAACCACCCGTGCAAATCACATAGGCTCAGGGTATTGAGCCATTAAACAGCACTGCGTCCTTTAACACCTGCATACCAGCATGTGGTGGGTTATAAATCCCCATGAGTACAAAGGACAAAGAGTACAATATTGCATATATAAATACGTATCTACCCTCAAGGTTGCATTTATAGCAAATACACTCCCATGGCACTGATCGATGTACCAAGATTAATAGTAGGATGTATAGATTGATAAACATGAGAAAAAGAGAAAAAAAAAGGGGGGGGGAGGTATAATAGCAAAAAAATAAGTGATAAGGATCGATTAGTCTAATGAGATATAATTTTACTTCCTAATTTCTTAGATGTTAGCACAGTCCATTAACATTCTTGGGTCTGTTCTGGAGTAGTAAAAAACAAAACCTTCCCAGTTTTCTATCCGGCAGGTCAGGCAGCGTCTGAGTTGCAGTTTACCAAGTGCAGTAGCATATGGATCAAAAATAGTCAATGTTCATTGAGAGAGTGATGTTCCAGTTTAAATATAAAGGCACATTGTGCAAGCAGCTGGATTCTGAAAAATCTTCACTGCAGGGATGCCTGTTCTTATCCTGTCTCTGAACTTCCAGGCCGGCAACAGTTAACAGTAAAGATGATTTGACAGGCATATGCCTCCTCCTCTCTTATTGATTACACTTCTTGGAACATGATCTGTGAATGGGGGACAGAATCCTGTGACCGACCAGATTCTCCCTCATTCACACTGTGGGGGTTATTTACGAAAGGCAAATCCACGTTGCACTGCAAGTGCACTTGAAAGTGCTCCAACTCTAAGGGGTAGATCTGAAATGAGTGGAAGCTCTGATGATTTTATCATCCAATCATGTGCAAGCTAAAATGCTGTTTTTTATTTTCCTTGCATGTCCCCCTCGGATCTACAGCGACTTTACTTCCAAGTGCAATTTCAGTGCACTTTCAAGTGCACTTGCAGTGCAAAGTGGATTTTCCTTTAGTAAATAACCCCCTTTGTGTTATCAGTGAAAGAACTTTTCTTAATGGAGGAGGAAAGGAGGGGGCATGTCCCTATTAAACTATCGGTACTTAGGGCTCAAGTCCTGCGGGAACGCATGGGAACGGAGTTCCTGTACTTTTTCCACAACAGGAACTCAGTTCCCGTTAGCAGCCGTGTCCTGCAAGACTTTGAAGTATGTGAGCTGTGTGGCAGGTGCTACACCAGCAGCTGCCGACACAGCTCACAATAGTAAGTGCCGCACACCTCACCATTCAGGCATTTCCAGTAGGAGGCCCCATGACAGCTTCCGCTTTGATCTACCTGTCAATCACAGCTAGCTGACAGGTAGATCAGGTCCCTGCTGCTAAGAGATTGTATTTAGTCAGACCTCTCATGATGCGCTGCTCCCCGCCGGCCTCTCCTGATTTTCTGTCTCCTCATCTCCCCCCCCCCCCCAGTCTCCTGCATACTTGCTCTGTGTGTCCCGCTGATTCCCCCCCTCCTTTTTCTTCAGTGCCATATGATGAGAGAACCCAGAGGAGGAGCACAGCTATTCTGCTCACAGGACATGCAGAGAGAGAGGTTAGCTGAGGGAGGAACATCAGTTTGTGGTGGTATGCTGAGCACAATACCTGGCAAAGTTTAATGCCAGGAGGGAAGTTTATGTGGAAATATGTGAAGGGTTGGAATAGCAGAGAGTATGTGTTAGAGCCCTGCAGAGTTTGCAGCCCCCCAAGCTAACATACATCTCCTAAGCAGGAACACCTAACTATCTCCCCAAGCATTCTGTCCAGATAATGTGCAGTTCATTTATGAACTTTCCGTTTAACCCTGTGTTATCCAAACTCTGTTCAATGAAAAGTGTAAACTCACCACATAAACACTCTATATACAAAATAACATTCCCCAATAAAGATCAGAACATGATGTTCACATTTGCATGGAAGCACAATTGAATGAATACTAATTATTCCGAGAATTACCTTATTTATGTTTGTTGAGGATTGTTTTTTTTTAATGTACTAACAGTTAAGCTTCATACACACAATACGAAAATTGAATGAAAAATACCACTTTTGAAGCGTTCGTGCATATGAGTGTATCATTTTTTGGATCTTGGGTGGGAGTTCCCACACTTTTTTTCCCTTGACTTGACCCCTGTCTGTACTACTGTTTTGCCTTAAGACCTGAAGCTGTTTACTATTACAGTGACAAAAGTTCAGAGACAGGAAGAGGACAGGCATCCCCTACAGTAAAGATTTCTCCAGGATTTCGGTTACCTGCACAATGTGGGACATCCTTTATTTCAGTAATTGATGTGACTAAATCTGTATGGATTTTCTTTTCAAAGTGGTTCTAAGCTCAATTTTTTTTTTACCTTAATCGCTTGCAGACCAGCAGCCGCAGTTTTACCATGGCAGGTTGGTTCAGCTGCTCAAAATCACATTATTGTACGTGATCTCGCGACGTGCCCGCCGCGAGCTCCGTGAGTCCAACCTCGGGCCCCCGCGGACTCGATATCTGCGGGGATACCTGCGATCGCCTCACGGAGAGGAGGAGCTGGGTGATGTTGATGTAAACAAGCATCTCCCCATTCTGCCTAGTGACACTGTCACTGATCATAGCTCCCTGTAATCGGGAACGGTGATCAGTGTAGTGTCACACACAGCCCCTCCCCCCACAGTTAGAATCACTCCCTAGGAAACACTTAACCCCTACAGCGCCACCTAGTGTTAACCCCTTCACTTCCAGTTACATTTTTACAGTGATCGATACATTTTTAATCGCACTGATCGCTGTATAAATGTGAATGGTTCCAAAATAGCGCCAAAAGTGTCCGATGGGTCCGCCATAATGTTGCAGCTGATCGCCGCCATTACTAGTAAAAAAATAAATAATACAAATGCCATAAATCTATCCCCTATTTTGTAGACGCTATAACTTTTGCGCAAACCAATCAATAAAAGCTTATTGTGATTTTTTTAACCAAAAATATGTAGAAGAATATGTATCGCCCTAAACTGAGGGAAAAAAATGTTTTTATATTTTTTGGGGGGATATTTATTATAGCAAAATGTAAAAAATAATGTGTTTGTTTCAAAATTGTCGCTTTTTTTTTTGTTTATAGCACAAAAAATTTAAACCGCAGATGTGATCAAATACCACCAAAAGAAAGCTCTATTTGTGGGGAAAAAGGACGTCAATTTTGTTTGGGAGCCACGTCACACAACCGCGCAATTGTCAGTTAAAGCGGCACAGTGCCGAATCGCAAAAAGTGCTCTGGTCTTTGACCAGCAAAATGCTCTGGGGCTGAAGTGGTTTTAAACCCTTACATATACTCAGTAGGGATGAGCTCGATGTTCGGGTCAAACATCGGGTGTTTGCCCGTTCGCCGAGGAACGAACATTATGGATCGTTCGTGGGAAATTCGAGTGCCCGCGGAACGCCCCATAATGCATATTTACAGTGCATTCCGTGGTGTATTTCTAATATACTTCAGGCGGTGTATTAATATGTATATACAGTCTCGTGTATTTATATATATATAGAATTCAAAACGGGACACGTACTTCAATGCAAAATCCTTTTACTTCATTGTAGAAACATCACATGCTATAAACAGCAAAGCACGCTCCTTTAAAATATTTTACTACTGAATGAAAAGTAACCTGCCCGAATTTGATTTTATATATATATATATATATATATATATATATATATACTCTGCATCCAGTGTAGCCTATATCTACAGTGCATTCCGTGGTGTACTATTTCTAATATACTTCAGGCGGTAAGCAGCCTCTGTGTCTACAGTCAACAGTGCTGGTCGTGGACATGGTGCATCCTCTGCAGGTGGCATGCTTGTCCTTTTTTTCTGCTGCTGGCCGTGTTATTGAGCCAGAACATGCAGAAGAGTTGGTGGAGTGGATAACAAAGCCGTTCTCATCCTCCTCATCCTCTGTCACCCAGGCTCAGAGTAGTTTGCCTTCCAATGCAGCTGCCAACAGTGTTTTTTATGTTTAAAAGTTTTTATTAAAGTTTTGTATACTCAATACAGGTACAACAAGTGACGAAGATGGAGGGGATGATGAGGTCACTGACTATACTTGGGTGCCTGATAAAGAGAGGAGGAGGAGAAAAAGGGCAAGAAACAGGCATGTCATGTAACAGAAAAAGTAATAATGACAAAGTCGTATAATAACGCAACCAAGGATGTCATAACAAGGATGTCATAACAAGCCTCAGGTACCTGTCACTTCGGTTCAGGATGCAACCCTGCCTGTTACACCAGCAGACCTGCAGAAGGGACCCAAGCCAGGGAGAGTCTGTGAACCCCGAGTACCCAGGAGCCCCAAATGGGATCCTGCTGCAGCCCAGGAGTCGGGGAGCCAGACCCATCCCATGGCGTATAATACTTGGCTCAAAGCCAGAACTGAAGTGTTGATACTATAGTCTCTGTATACCGATATAGGTAAGTCAAGCGTCAGTTATCAAACTGACACGGTAATGTGCGGGGGAAAGAGCCTTGCCAAGAGAGGCGACAGAAGAAAGTAAGGAAGCACAAAAAGGGGGGGGGGGGGGAATACGTGTGAAGTGAAAAGGAAAAAAAAAAAAAGGAGAGGAGAGTGATGTTCCGTTCATCAGCTTGTAGATCGGGAGGTCAGACTACCAGGGGGTACTCCTGGTATGAGGGAAATATTGCAGAGGGTTGCCCAGGGTTCCCAGATGCTCCTAAACTTCTCGGTTTTGTCGTTGAGCTTGGCAACGGTTTGTTCCTGAATCATGATCCATGTCACCTTCTGTTTAAACAACCGGAAAGAGATGGTATGTGTCTTCCAGGCTTTGGCTATAGTTATTTTGGCCCCCAGGCAGAGAAACAATGCTAACGCCTGGGACGTTTTGGATAAATCTGGGATAAGAAAGTTCAGCAGTGCCCACCTAGGGTGAGGCATAACTGTAGAGCCTGTCAGGGAGCTAATGGTTCGGAATATTTTCCGCCAGAAAGACCGTATGCGAGGACAGGTCCACCAAACATGGACCACAGAGCCCTCCAGTCCGCATCCTCGGAAGCAAACCGGAGACGTGCCCGGGAAAAGTGTAGCCAGCCTGGAAGGGACATAATACCATCTTAGTAAAACTTTCAAACTGGCTTCAATCAGTGATATATTGAGAATACCTTTGTAAGCTCTTGCAGAGGCTCGATACCAAGCTGTAGGGTCCCAAGAATCGTCCAGGTCGTACTCCCAGGCTCGGGCATAAGATGGTTTGGACTGTTTTGTCATAAGTGCCGTATAGATCAGTGAAATGCCCCCCTTCTGATCAGCCGTGTTGATACACCATTGTTCGAATGGGGTAATAGTGGGGGGTAGTGGTTTGGTGGTCCAGATAGAGTGCAAGAAATGGGAGATTTGTGTGTACCTATAAAGTTCTGAGTCGGGCATGTCTAGTTTCTTCCTACAGTGCCGCAGTGAGAGGGGCCCCGAATGGGAGAAGAAGTGACCGATACGATATAGGCCTTTGTCGGTCCACCATTTAAATGCTTCAATGTTCTTTCCAGGGGGAAATTCAGGGTTATGAAAAATGTGTGATAGGGGTCTCAGTGGGGATATGGTTGAGCTCAGGGAGAAAAGTTTGGAGCTAAGCGCTATAGAGTGTGATAGGGTGGGTGCCATGATAGCCGGTCTGTCTTTCGAAGAGCAACTTAAGAGGAAGTCGATGGTGTGCGAGGGAACAGCTTGTCGTTCCATGGTAAACCAGTCTGGTTTAGCATGACTAGAGTAGGCTAAAGAAATTTGTGTCAGCCGTGCAGCCTGATAGTAAGCCCAAAGATTTGGAAGTCCCAGACCCCCTTGAGTTTTTAATCTGTAGAGTGTTTCAGAAGGACATCTATAGCCTTTCCTACCCCAAATAAAGCGAATGATGTCCGACTGTGTTTTGGTGAGAACACGTTTGGGTATTGGGATCGGCAACGAGCGGAATAGATACAGTAGTTTTGGTAACAGCGTCATTTTCACCGCATGAATTCTGCCCAGCCAGGATAGACCACATTTAGACCACCTCTCCACGTCTTGTAAGCATTTTGTTATCATGGGCGGATAATTTGCGCGGAATAAATCCTCTATTTTCGGGGTAAGCTTGATACCCAGGTATGGGATCTGGTAGGGAGCCCAAGTGAAAGTAAAATTATCTGTAAGTTGTTTGAGTGTATCTGGCGGGAGGGTTACATTCAAAGCCAGTGATTTAGTCATATTAACCCTTAGGCCTGATATCTTACTAAAGTCCCCAAGGATCTGAAGGATCGTAGGCATGGAAGTCAGGGGAGAGGTAATAAAAAGAAGGAGGTCATCCGCATACAGTGCGCATTTGTGCTCATGGGAGCCGCAACGTACCCCTTTGATGTCTGGGTTTGACCGCAGGGCGATGGCCAAAGTCTCGATTGCTATAGCAAACAGGAGAGGTGATAGAGGGCATCCCTGTCTGGTCCCCCTGCCGATGGGAAAGGATTCCGAGTACCTACCCAGTAGGCGCACCTGTGCCGTCGGAGTGGAATAAAGGGAGTTAATAAGATTAAGAAAGTATGAGCCACAGCCCCATCGCCTAAGGATATCAGACAGGTATGCCCAATCTATTGAGTCAAACGCCTTGTGTAGATCAATTGACAATAAAAATCCTTTTTGTGCAGGGCCCCCGTCCCATTTAGATTTTAGCAATGAAATGATGTCTACTGCCCGTCTGATCTGGTCTGGTCCCTGTCTCCCGGGGATGAAGCCTACCTGATCCTTATGTACATATGTGGAGATAAAGCTAGATAGTCGGTTGGCAAGTATCTTAGTCATTATTTTTATATCATTGTTAATAAGAGATATAGGGCGATAGTTGCCAACCTCACTGATATCCTTGTCAGGTTTCGGTATCACCGAAATATATGCCGAGTTCAAATCTGTATTTAAAGAGGCCCCATCCCTGAGAGAATTGAACATTCTAGTTAAGTGTGGTGCCAGGCAGTGACCAAATTTCTTGTAATATCCCGTAGATAGGCCATCCGGGCCCGGGGAAGAGCCCAGCTTAAGGTTCTTTATAGTATCTAAGACTTCCCCTTGGGTGAAGGGGGACTCCAAAAGTTCTGCATGTGTCTTATCTAGAGAGGGTAACTGCAGATCATGTAGAAATTTATCCCGTAAAGTAGTGGAGGGGCCGGGGTTACGTTTGTAAAGATCCGAGTAGAATCGTTTAAAGGTTTCCATTATTTTGCTCGGGTTCTGTGAAAGTTCCCCTGAGGTTACCTTCAGTTTGGGAAAAGCCTGAGTGCGTGTTTTGGGGGAAAGCTTAGCTGCCAATTTGGAACCGATCCTATCTTGTTGTGCATAAAATTTGGCCCTGGTCCATTGAAGATGTTGAGCTGCTGAAGTGGTCAGTGTCATGTTGAGAAGTGCCCGAGCCGTGTCTAATTTTGCTAATGAAAGTGCATTGGGGCTACGTTTATGCATTTTTGATAGTGAACGAAATTCTTCCGTAAGTCTCACTGTTTCAGCCCTGTGTTCCGCCTTTAGTTTAGAGGACAATTGGATTAGACTGCCCCTGATAACAGTTTTATGCGCCGCCCAGCTGATGGTCGGGGATATCCCGTCTGTCGAGTTTAACGTAAAGTATTCTTGAATAGCAGATTCCAGTAACGCACATTGTATAGGGTCATTCAAAAGGGTTTCCCGTAAGCGCCAACGCGGACGGAACTCGGTGCCTGCTGGTTTACACGTGAGTAGTGTAACTACGGAGTGGTCCGAGAGGGAAGAGTCGATGATCTTGGAGGACCTAATGAGAGGGAGTGTGGAAGTTCGGGTGAAGATGTGGTCTATCCTGGCAAAGGAACCGTGCGGGGCGGAAAAGTGTGTGTAGTCTTTGGTGTGCGGATTAGTTTCCCTCCATACGTCTATCAGGTCAGCTTCGTTGAGAATCTTAGCAAGTTGGACGCTCTGTTTAGACGGGCGTTTGGGTTTCGAAGCACCACTTGCTAGCTTGTCTAGGGAGAAGTCAAAGGCTAAGTTGGTGTCCCCTCCCATGAATACCGTCCCCTTGAAATGTTTCTGCAGTCTAGTTACCAGGGATTCCATGAAGGATTTTTGACCCTTATTAGGTGCGTAGTAAGAGACAAAGGTGTATAGTTCCCCATCTATGAAACCCGATACCAGAATATAGCGTCCCTGGGGATCAGTTATAGTTTCGGGTTGGGAGAGATTTAAATGTTTCGCAAAGCAGATCGCAACCCCCTTAGTTTTATTCTCTGCGGATGCTAAAAAAAATTGTGGGTAGCT
This sequence comes from Lithobates sylvaticus, assembly GCA_028564925.1. Classification (NCBI taxonomy): domain Eukaryota; kingdom Metazoa; phylum Chordata; class Amphibia; order Anura; family Ranidae; genus Lithobates; species Lithobates sylvaticus. The sequence continues at coordinate 146,050,250 of CM053031.1, read as the reverse complement.
TTGGTGTAGGAACTTGGGCTTGTATGTAGAAGGGAAGTGTGTCTCCTGCAGAAGGACAACGTCTGCATGTATCGAGTGATAGTATTGAAGGGTTTTCCTTCGCTTGATCGGCGAGTTAAGACCCTGAGTGTTGTGTGATATTATTTTTAGGGTGGCGGCCAGATTGGGTTGGTCAGGCATGGATCAGAAGGGGGTGATCTATACAGTCGTCATGGCACTTACCCTGCCGTTGGGAGATAAGAAACATCCTCCGTCCCGTGATGCAAAGAGAGATGAACCTGGAGCCTGGGAGAGTCGAGTGGAGGACTCTGTGTGACCTATGAACTCCACCTAGAGTGTCTGGAGAGAGGGAGAGAGAAGGTATGAAGGGGAAAAGAAGAGGGAAAGGAAAGAAGGAGAAGAAGACAAAAGGGTTAATGAACTGCTGTTGAGACCTTTTAACGTGTGACATGTGACACAATAAAACAAAGGGACCCCCTGGTCCCTTCCCACCCCCCGGTCGGTTCGGATTAACCAAACCCACCACAAACCCCATGGTACCGGTTATTCTTGGAACAGAAAAACCGGAATAGGATCTAGGAAATCCAAATGGGCCCCTGATCCAGTTAAGGCGCAATGGGTCCACCACAGCCCCCCCACCTTAAATCAGTAGCTACTGAGGGGTCCTATCCGCCCCATTATTAACAGGTTCCGGAGCGCCCCCTGGGGGTCTGATCCCCCTTTAGGCCTAATATTTAGGATATAAAAAAATTACAATAAAAAAAAAAAAAAAAAAAAAAAAAAAAAAAATAATAATGAAAAGGCAAATTCAAATAAATGTAACAGACCCTGCAAAGCCAGGCATTAAAACTAAACTGTCGATGCACCCCAGCAAGGGGGAGAATAAAAATACTAAGTGTCATCCTTAGCCTATAACTTGACTTATAAATGTTCTAAGCATGTAAATGAATTCAGGCATTAGGGTTAACAACTGTATTCTGCTAAGGACTCAGTATGTCCTCCTTGTAGGGAGGACCAGGATAAAAGTCAGCAGACAAAGAGCCAGCTATCGCTCCCAGGTAAAGCCATAACGTTACAAATGGAGTTAACTATTCAAAAAAAAAAAAAAGAAAAAAAAAAGAAATTTTAAAAAGGGAAAAAAGGACAAACAGGACTGACTAATGTGAGGAATGTCTCAATCATGTGGTCCAGCCGGGAAAGGGGGGCTCCCCAATGCCTTCCTCTATAAGGAAGAGGAGGAGAGGAGAAGTCCCCAAACAGACCTTTCCCCAAAAATGTGTCCCCAAAATCAGGGGAAAAGTTCAGTCATGCAGCAAGTAGAGCATAAGAGCACATGCTCAAGGTGGAATGGTTTCCTTGGACCTTTTGGGTCCTTGTTTCAGCCAGGATTGTTGCAGCGGACTTGCTGGCGGTGGTCTCTTGGTCGATGAGGGGGTCCCTTTGTTAGCATTGGCAGGCGACGGTTCCAGCTGTATCAGGCCGAGGTGTGTTAGCAGTCGTTCCCCTTCCTGAAAAGAGGAGAAGCAGAAATTCCTGTTTTTGTAGGAAAAGTTCAGGCGAAGAGGAAAGGACCATTTATATGTGATGTCCTTGTCCAGGAGTACTTGCAGTAACGGTTTAAAAGACCTTCTCTTCTGTACTGTATAAGGTGACAAATCTGCAAAAATTTGGATCTTGTGGCCGAGTAAAGTGAGGTTGTCTGAGTATCTGGCTTTCCTCATGACCTCTTCCTTGACTGCGTAGTGGTGTGGTTTGACAATGACATCTCTGGGGAGACCGTCTGCTCTGGGGGCCTGTAGTGCCCTGTGTGCTCTGTCCAGCTCTAGGCGGTGGTCTGGGATGTCAGGTATAAGGCTTTTAATCAGAGTTTTAACTGCTTTTTGAACATCTTTTTCAGTTTCCAGGAGTCCCCGCAGCCTAAAGTTATATCTTCTGGACCTATTCTCAAGGTCATCGATCTTTGCAAACGCCGATTCCAATTGATCCTGTACTTCCTGTAGTCTGGCAGAGTTCTGGTTAATCTGTGCCACAGCTTGGTCAGCCCTATTTTCTATGTTGTCCATCCTCATACCTATTTGCTGCAAGTCAGCATGTAGTGATGCAGTAATTTGGGCAGCATTCAGAGCCAGACCTTTAGTTAACATCTGAGAGAAAGCTGTCATCATAGACTGGAAGTCTGTGGGGATAGGGATGTCCTCTTGGGCCTCACTATCAGTGAGTAACATGCCTGTGTGTGGGTCCAGCATAGGGGTAGTGGGATATCCTGAGCCCATTCTCCCCAATAAGGATTCAGTAGAGGAGGGAGAGCTGGCTGTTGGCAGGGGGGGGAAGTCTGTACCTGTATAGTGTTGATCTGACTGGTCCTGGTCCGCAATTGATGCTTCCTGCTCCTCTGAGGCCTGCGGGCCTCGTGTGGCCGACGCCATCTTGGCATAGCTGAGGGGGCCGGGAGCGGCTGTCATTTGGCCTGATAGATCGCGCCTGGCCAGCGGGACCGACATGACCCGATTCCCTGGGGATTCCCCTACCAGGATGGCTGAGTGTGGGGGGTGAACGAGCGCTCCGTACGCTCCGGTGGTCAGCGGCGGGCTGTGGTGGAGCGGAGCTCTAGATGCCGGCGGCCATCTTGGGAGCTGCCGCGCATGCGCACGGTGTGGGCCTTTTTTGACACATGTGCAGAAGATTGCACCGTTGCTGTTTGCAACCTATGTCTGAAGCAGATCAAGCGTGGCCAGAACAGAAGCCGCTTGGGCATCACATGCTTTACCAGACATATGATGACCTCCCATGCAGTCCGTTGGCAACAGCACTTGAAAGACCCACATCAAAGAAAAAAAGCAGACTTCTCCTTGCTCCTCACCTGGGATCTCCAACCCCACTATACCTCCAGTTATCAGTACACCTCCATCTGATTTTAGCGGCAAATTTCCCTACCCCAGTTGCTAAACCGTAAAAAGAAATTCGGTCTCAGCCATCCACATGCGTGAATTGTGAATTTGTGAAATGTGCTGTACCTCAGTGGCAGGTTCCAAAACGCCATTTCTGGGGCACACTGGGGCAGAGATTCTGGCAGCTCTGCAGGGGTGGTTGACGCCATGCCAGCTTCAGCCAGGAATGGTTGTATGCGACAATGCCACCAACCTTCTCTCTACACTCCGACAAGGACACTTGACCCATGTTTGGCCCACATCCTGAATTTGGTGGTGCAGCGATCCTTGAGCAGGTACCCAGGCTTACAGGATCTCCTGAGGCAGGCCAGAAAAGTCTGTGGTCATTTCCGCCGGTCATACGATGCCAGTGCTCGGCTGGCTGACATTTGAAGGGAATGCAACCTGCCCACCAACCGCCTCATTTGTGACATGCCCACTAGGTGGAACTCAACATTGGCAATGCTGCAGCGGCTGCACACACAGCAGAGGGCCATCAATGAGTACCTGTGTGAGTATGCCACCAGGACAGGGTCAGGGGAGCTTGGCTTCTTTTCGCCACGCCAGTGGCTTCTGATCAAGGATGCATGCACTGTCCTGTCACCATTTGAGGAGGCCACGAGGATAGTGAGCAGTGACAATGCATGCATCAGTGATACTGTCCCTCTTGTCTTCCTGTTGGAGCACACGCTTCATTGTATAATGGACAGGGCACTTGAGGCAGAACAGCGGGAGGAAGAGGAGGACTTCCTTACCTCTCAAGGCCCCCTTTATCCAGATAGTATTCCTGCGGGCCCACCAAACACATAGGGAGAAGAGAAGGAGGATTGTGTCAGCATGGGCATGGAGGATAACAGTCAGCAGCAGTCTTCAAGGGATGTTTTCAGTCCCCAGAAACCCAAGGAGTTGTACGTGTAGCTGGGAGGAGGTTGTTTTGGATCATGTGATCCTTAGTGACACAGAGGACTCAGAATCAAATGCCTCTGCAAGCTTAGCTGCATGGCCTCCCTGATTCTGCAAAGCCTGCGAAAGGACCCGAGGATTTGCGGTATCAAGGAGAGGGATCATTACTGGCTGGCAACCCTTCTTGATCCACGTTACAAGGGTAAGGTTGCAGAACTCATCCTGCCTTTGCAGAGGGAGCAGATGATGAAACAACTTCAGGAGGCCTTGAAGAAAGGTTTGTGCAATGCATTTCCAGACCCTGGGAGGTTACAATTTCCTGGTGCTGGACAACTTGTTGCTGAGGCTTCGTTCAGTCAGAGGAAGAGCGGTGGAGAAGGTGGCCAGCTGACGGATGCCTTTAGACAATTTTTCAGTCCCAGTCTGATTGGTTTAAGCAACCATCGCCAGCGTCTGCATTACATGGTGCAGGAATATCTAGGGACAAGAGCAGACTTGGGGACCTTTCCAACAGAGAATCCACTGGGTTACTGGGTCTTGAGGATGGACCACTGGCCAGAACTTGCTCAATATGCAATTCAGCTACTGGCCTGTCCTGCATCCAACGTTCTATGCTGAGTGACTATCATTTTCCTCCTCAATCTTGATGATGCTAGCTTCCAACAATATTTTTGGTTTAGGGTACCACCACCACTGCCAAAGGCCCAATTTTAACAGGGGCATGTAATTAAAATTTTTAATATGATATTTCACAGCAGGGCCTGTTCCTGCGCCCACCAAGAGTAACTGTGAGGGGCTTACAGTGTTGTGGCACTACCACCACCAAAGGCCCAATTTCTCTGCCCCTGTTTAACAGGGGCATTTAATTACAATTTGTGATATAGTATTTCACCAAGAGTAACTCTTGGTTCACCAAGAGTAACTGTGAGGGCTTACAATGTTCTGGTACCACTAACACCTAAGGCCCAATTTTCTGTAGAGTATATAGGGCAGGCAGTATAGTATATATACTTCTGTTCAGAGTATACAGTGCCTAGGGGCCCCCAACATTATTTTTTTTTTTATTTGGGTGCAGGGTTCCCCTCAATATCCATACTAGACACAAAGAGCCTGGTAATGGGCTGGGGGGGGGGGGGGTGAACCCATGCCGTTTTTCTCAATGATTTTCATCTATATTGCCAGGACCCAACAATACATTACAGCCACAAGCAGTTTTAAATTTCCTTTAGAAATTTAATTTTGCTGTGGTATTGTTCTAAACACGGGAAAACTGCACCACTTTACAGGCATACTATAGACACACCCCAGGCACGATATTTAAAGGAATATTTCATTTTCATTGTTTCACTTTAAGCATTATTAAAATCACTGCTCCCGAAAAAAATTATGTTTTTAAAACTTTTTTTGCATTGATAAATGTCCCCTGAGGCAGGACCCGGGTCCCCAAACACTTTTTATGGCAATAACTTGCACTTTTGATTTTTCACGTTCATGTCTCATAGACTTTTAACAGTGTTTGCGTATTCGAACAAACTTTTTGCATGTTCGCCTGTTCTGCTGTGAACCGAACTGGGGAGTGTTCAGCTCATTCCTAATACTCAGTAAAGAGACTTTCCTCAGGTGATACACATAGATAAAGCAAATCCTCCTACATCTATCTATCTGCAGTCCTCTCTTCTCTACAACCGTTCAAAGTGCAGAATTTATAAAGCTTGTTTGAGGGTTCATAAAAAATGGGGGCGAAGAGCTGAAGTTATACTCTGTAGAGCTCAGTGAGGAGAGGTCTGAGAACTGATTGAATAGAAGAGACACACCCCCTTTACACAGCTCACGTGAACAGAGCTGAGGCTGTCAATCTGCTGGAGGCCCTCCCCTGTCACCATTTTTTTTGTGTCATGAAAACTTGTCAGAAGTGATTCATGCTGATAGCAGAGAAACAACATAGCAGACAAAAGTGACACTTAGTGCTTTTAACCACTTTCAGACCGGACCAATTTGCAGCCAAAGGACCAGGCCCCTTTTTGTGATTCGGCACTGCGTCGCTTTAACTGACAATTGAGTGGTCGTACGATGTGGCTCCCAAACAAATTGACGTCCTTTTTTTCCCACAAATAGAGCTTTCTTTTGGTGGTATTTGATCGCCCCTGCGGTTTTTATTTTTAGCGCTATAAACAAAAAAAGAGCGACAATTTTGAAAAAAACGCATTCTTTTAAAAATTTTGCTATAATAAATATCCCCCAAAAATATATAAAAAAAAAACTTTTTTTTCCCTCAGTTTAGGCCGATATGTATTCCTCTATATATTTTTGGTAAAAAAAAATCGCAATAAGCGATTATTGATTGGTTTGCGCAGAAGTTATAGCGTTTACAAAATAGGGGATAGTTTTATAGCATTTTTATTAATAATTTAACTAGTAATGGCGGCGATCAGTGATTTTTTATTGTGACTGCGACATTATGGCGGACACATCGGACATTTTTGACACATTTTTGGGACCATCGTCATTTATACAGCAATCAATGCTATTTAAATGCATTGATTCCTGTGTAAATGACACTGGCAGTGAATGGGGTTAACCACTAGGGGGCGGGGAGGGGTTACATGTTCCTAACTGTGGGGGGCGTGGCTCTCAGCTAGTGAATGCTGATCTCTGCTCCAATCACAGGGAGCAGAGATCAGCGTCACTAGTTGCTAGGCAGAACAGGGAGATGCTGTTTATTCCCGCATCTCCCCGTTCAGCCTTCCCGTGAGACGATCGCAGGTATCCCCGCGGCGATCGAGTCCGCGGGACACGTGACCGGCCTCACGGGGGTCCCGACCGGCGTGAGCGTGCGCCACCGGCAGCGTGCGCTCGATGGCACGGCGGCATCTTAAAGGGGACGTACCTGTACGCCCTTATGCCTGTCCGTGCCATTCTGTCGGCGTACATCGTCGTGCGCCAGTCGGAAAGCGGTTAATTGAGACAAGTAGAGGAATATGCTTTGTTGATATTTCATGTCTGAGGTTTATAACTACTGAAATGCATACCCTGTATTAAGGTAAAAAAAAAACTCACAATTACATGTCTTACCTCCATCCCTAAACACTCATCTGACTCATCTCACCACTCCATCACTTTACTGACTGTAGCACCACTGTCCTCTCATCCTGGTCTCACAAGAGACATGAAAACCATGGGCTCCTGCTGCTGTCAGTCAAATCCCTGTGAGGAGGAAGTGGAGATATGGCTTGCTGGAGCTGTATATTTCTATGGATGCACACAGCCCAGTTCGGGACCAAGCGCACAGGTGGCCCCTTAGCACACGGCTTGCTGAGGAGGCACTCAGTAAAAGAATTGGACAGCGCCGGTGGGGGACAGTCAAAGAGGAGGTAAGGGACCACTCTGTGTATAAAATCTTTTTTATTTCGTACCAAAAAAATATAGCCTTTATCCACTTCAGTCCCGGAAGATTTTCCCCCTTAATGACCAGGCCATTTTGTGCGATACACCACTGCGTCGCTTTAATTGACAATTGCGTGGCCGTGCCACGCTGTACCCAAACAAAATTGACATCCTTTTTTTCCCACAAATAGACCTTACTTTTGGTGGTATTTGATCACCTCTACGGTTTTTTCTTTTTTGCGCTATAAACAAAAAAAAACTAATATTTTGAAAAAAAAAAAAAATTTTTTTTACTTTTTGCTGTAATACATATCCCCCCCCCAAAAAAAAAAAAATGTCTTCATCGGTTTGGGCCAATATGTATTCTTCTACATATTTTTGGTAAAAAAAAATCATAATAAGCGTATACTGATTGATTTGCGCAAAAGTTATAGCGTCTGCAAAATAAGGGATAGTTTTTTTGCATTTTCATTATTAATATTTCTAATATTAGTAATGGCAGTGATCAGCGATTTTTAGCGGGACTACAACAGATCGGACACTTTTTTTGGACCAGTGACATTTATACAGTGATCAGTGCTATAAAAATGCATTGATTACTGTATAAATGAAACTGGCAGGGAAAGGGGTTAACACTAGGGGGCGATCAAGGGGTTAAATGTGTTCCCTGGGAGGTGTTTCTAACTGTGGGGGGAGGGGACTGACAGGGAGTACAGAGAGATCGCTGTTCCTAATCACTAGAAACAGACAATCACTCTGTACTTCCCTGTCAGAACGAGGATCTGTTTGTTTACATTGACAGATCCCCGTACTTGGCAGATCGTGGTTCAGCTCCCCCACTGTGCAGCCTGCCAGCATGCCTGCTATAGCTGTTAAGGGGACCAACGTACAGCTACAGCGATTTGCAGGAATGAGCCAACCTGCTGCAGTATAATGACGGCGGCTGGTCAGCAAGCAGTTAATATTACTTTAAGCTTAGTTTCAGCTTCAGTCATGTGCAAATTGTGTGAAATAAAAAACTGAGTTTCTGGACGTGACCGGGTGACTGATGTGAACACAGATTCACTAAGGCCCCTTTCACACTGGGGCGGGGAGCCGCGGTGACGGTAAAGCAGCGCTATATTTAGCGCTGCTTTACCGTCGTTTTTACCGCGGTTTTCGGCTGCTCGCGGTGCGGTTTTACCCCCGCGAGCGGCCGAAAAAGGGTTAAACACCCCCCGCAGAGCGCCGCCGTAGCGGCGCTTTGCGGCGGTATTGCCGCAGTTTTACCGCGGTCTCCCATTCTTTTCAATGGGAAGGAGCGGTATAGGAGCGGTGAACACACCGCTCCTATCCCGCTCCAAAGATGCTGCTAGCAGGACTTTTTTTTTCATCCTGCTAGCGCACCGCTCCAGTGTGAAAGCCCGCCGGCTTTCACACTGGAGTTAAAGGGGCAGGATTTTTTCATGCGGTGAACAGGCGCTATTTTTAGCGCTGCACCGCATGAAAAACGCCCCAGTGTGAAAGGGGCCTAAGTTAAGTGAACATTCACTTTTTTAAGAGAACAGTATCTACCTTTAGTAAAGCAACCCCATTGAATGTTTTAATTTTCCTTTCTATAGCTCACAAAATATTTTTGCCGTAGCCACTTCTATTCTTCAGTATCATTTTCTGTGTCATTGTCAAAGTACCTGCATTATCTCACTGATACGCCTCTCTTTGTGACTAATAAACAATTCTGTTTCCTTTGAATTTGCATAAAGGTGTGCATGAAAATGATACATATCTATGTCCGGCATTTCAATTTAAAGTGGTTGTTTGGGTAGTGCAGATGCAAATTGTTTTATATTTGTACATTTCTTAGTGAAATTTCTTGCCCTATGTCAATAACAAAAAGAACATTGTGATACTGATAAACCTCACATTCACATAATAATATACAGTAACTATGTGTAACTAAAACACAGGAATGGAAAATTAGCTGCTTTTAAAATGTCTTTTTTCATAAATCATATGTTTTCTCAAATGCTTCCCCATGGGCTACATTCTTTCTAACTGGTTGCAATATGAGGATAACATACTAATAATAGAAATAGTTTAAAGTGTATCTAAACCCACAAACAAAAATATAATATATTGCAGCTTGCTAGTCTGTAGATGTGGTGACTGCATTTTTTTCTATTATTTTATCTTTATTTTCAGCTGGTTAT